>CM061752.1:43189880-43589217 GCA_030979885.1 Lolium multiflorum | reverse complement strand
GAAACACATCGGGTATCTACGGACGACTGCGATTTGATCGAGGGTGGGTTTGGTTAAACTCTGGTTGCAGGTAAATTTTCTGGGCAGCTTTTGAGATGTGCTCAACTAACACTCCGGTGCTACTAGTCATGGTGATGGCCTTCTTGGCACAATCAATCAATCCATGATGTTTGGACATCCAGTCCATACCCAGTACTACCTCCAAACCTTTTGTTCCCAGAACAATCAAGTTGGCATAAAAGTCTATTTCATGAATCCTGATAGGAACATCCTTGCAAATTTTTCTAGCTTTAGTTGTGGATCCAGGTATTTGCACTACCATGACATGCTTCAAACTGATGGGTTGAATCTTACTAGTGCATGCAAATTCTTCCGTAACAAATGAACGATGCTCCAGAATCAAACAACACTCTTGCTGGTATTGAGTTAACAGAGAACATACCCAGCACGACATCTGGGGCTTCCTGAGCTTCTTCCGCACTCATGTGAAAGAGGCGGCCGCTACGGTTGTTCGGGTTGTTGGGGGTGAACTTCTTGTTGTTGGCGACACGGCGTTGCTGCTGAGCAGGGCCAGAGGTGTTGGCGGCATCTTGGCGAGTCTCTGGGGACACTCTTTGGAGTAGTGCCCCACCACGCCGCACTCATAGCAGTTGATGGTGGACTTGTCCTTGGAGGCGACAGGGATAGCATTGCTCCCGGTCCTTGGAGCAGTGTTGGTGTTGGGGTTGGCAGGGGCTCTTGTCGGGGCGCGGTTGAAGTTGTTGTTGTGGTGGACGAAGTTGCTGCTGTTGTGGTGGTGCCCTCCCGTCCTGGGGTTTCCTCCCTCCGGTTCGATAACCGGGGGCGCGACATCTGTGCCGGTGGCAGTTGTTCTGAGGGTGAATCCTCGCTTGAGCCGGGCAAAACTTGGAGGTGTTCTTTGGGCCCTCTGGTGCATCATGCGGCGCTTGCGGTTTTCATTGGCTTGGTTCAGCTTGCCCTCCATCTGGATGGCAGAGTCAGCAAGACCGAGGTCAGCAAAGGGATGTTGACCAGCACGGTCTGCATCTCATCGTGCGGTCCGTTCGGAACCCTCTCCTTCCTCTTCTCGGTGGTGTCGGTCTCATCGGGCGTACCTTGACAAGGTGAGGAACTTGTCGCGGTATTCTACACGGTCGGCCTTGCT
Source organism: Lolium multiflorum (assembly GCA_030979885.1). Classification (NCBI taxonomy): domain Eukaryota; kingdom Viridiplantae; phylum Streptophyta; class Magnoliopsida; order Poales; family Poaceae; genus Lolium; species Lolium multiflorum. The sequence goes on along the minus strand of CM061752.1, from coordinate 43,588,052 downwards.
TTACTCGCGGAACTCATCCGCATCTTCTTGATGAGACCGGTGGCACATGGTACTTGCTAAACTTGAGCTTGAAATCTGCCCAAGTCATGAGTAGCCCTGCATTCAATGCGCGAGCACTCGTCCACCAGGCACGTGCAGGTCCTGCCAGATAGTGGGTGGCAAACAGCACCTTGTCATCTTCTTCCACTTCGGCAACCTCAAGATTGTTCTCCATTGTTTGGAGCCAATCATCAGCATCAAGGGGTTCCTCCGTCTTGCTAAACACCGGTGGATTGGTGTTCTGAAAGTTCTTCAACTTGGAGCCCGGGTGATCATGGTTCCCGTGGCCTTGGTTGTTCTGTGCTAACTGTTGAAGTACCGCCAGGTTAGCTTGCCTTTCAGTTCTATCAACTTCTCGATCAGCCAACATCTGTTGCAGTATCTGTGTCAGCGCATCCGGATTGGCGTTGCGATTGGGAGGTGCCATCTGAACAGAGATATGGATCATAAGATGAGAGGGACAATTTCTATGGCTTAATTTTGGGAGTAAACTCACATTTATTTAAAACTTGATTCATAATATAAAAATATTACACACACGAGCATAGTCATGAAGGTAGCAATTATTACAAGCCAACAATCCGGAGGGTTTGAAGAACCCTTTCAACAATCTACGATACAAGGGGCGAATACAAAGGACCGATACATCTCCGACTACGCGGTGCTCAGGGAGGGATGGAAGCTATCCATCGATGCGGAGCGGGAAGGTGGTGTCCATCCCGGCAGGCAGGTGCTGGTGGAAGTCCTGGTCTTCCTCTTCCTCCGGCTCGTAGTCGTTGTCGTTGCTGACGTAGGAGTAGCCATCCCCTTGGATGTCTTCCCCCTCGCCTTCTCCTTCCAGGATCTGGAGCTGCTCCACCTGAGTGGAGATGGTCTCCTTCAGGACGGCGATCTTGGTCTTGAGGCGGTGGATGGTGGCGTCCCTCTTCGCGACCAGCTGGCGCAGAGTCCTGCGCTCCTTGGCGATGACCTTGATGGTATCCGCGTACTGGTTCAGCTGCTGCTGAGTGTGGTTGGCGGCGGAGCGGGAGTTACTCAGCGCGGACCGAGTCTCGTACAGCATGTAGTCGAGGTGATCCACATGGTGCCTCGGCACGGGGTGAGTACGCGGGGCGGCGGGCCAGCAGGAGGAGTGCCTTGCGAAGTGCTTCGCTCCCCTTAGCCGTGAGTTCTGCCCGCACGGGCGAGCGAGAGACTCCTGCAGAGCATGGGCGAGTCCATCCACCCAGGTGTTCTCGCGGAGAGAACTGGATCTGGCGGAACATGGGTGACTCCGGCTTTCCCGGAAGGTTAGCCATGATGAGCCACTTGGCCGTTGGCTTGGTCCGAGATCTGGCCTCCGTAGAACACGGGAGGCGAGCGTCCAAGGAACTCGGTGAGAGCAAACAGATCCCTTTCAAAGATCAGATCCCCACCGTTCGCCAAGTCGTACACTTGGGTTTGGATGAAGGGCTCCGTCGGGATGATAGGCTCCATCTGTAGAGGGAGTGACAAATAAGTTAATAATGGTAAGTGTTCAAAATTTTAAGTAATAATCAATGAAATGGATTATTTTGAAAAAGATTTTTAAGGTAAGGGTATGAGTGTATTTTCATAACTATTTTATTATAAACTAGGTTTGTTGGACGTCCATTCTAACTAGGGTCTCCTAAGGTCAAACAATGGCTACGATACCAACTTGTCAACACCGGGTTTTTAAGTCCGGATGACATAGCACCAAATGGGCCTGCCATAGATAGTACCCGGGATTTACTGAAGGCCTATCAAGAATAAGAAGATTCGGGAGCCCAAGATGTATTAAGGAAAGCTAGAGTTGTAATAGGAAGTATTTTTGTAATCTGGCGGGACGAGTTAGAAACCGTCCCGGACTCTGTAACTTGTACAATCGAAACCCTCGGCTCCACCTCCTATAAGGGGAGTCGAGGGACAAAGGGATCGAATCGTCAACATAACCCTAGTTTTCATAATCGTCGAGTACTTTTAGCCAAACCTTCGAGATCTACTTGCCCTCTACTTCTAGCAAAACCCTAGTCTACATACGTAGGCATTGACAATTAATCCCTTGTCAATTGGCGCCGACCGTGGGGATTAGAGGCTGCAAGGATCTGATCTCGATGGCACGTTCAAGATCTTCGACTTCATCAACAGCAAGCAACGCGATGGATCGAGGTAACAAGGGAAAAACTGATCTATTCAATTTTATTCCTCACCCGCCCTCCGTATGGATGCATGTGCCTATCTGGAGGAGCCCATCATCATGGCGTTCGGAGAATTAGATTTGGCGTCAACAAGGAAGGATCCTACCGTCTCGAAGTTCCGATCTCGTTGGAATTTTCAGTCGATTCTAACTTTCGTCGAGTGACGAGAGTTTTCGTCGCCATACTTCGTCGACAACAAGGCAAGAGGAAAGCTGGCAAGATCTTCAGCACATCCTTGAGCGTGCGGACTCCTTTATAAGCAGCGACTCCGACGGCGTCGACAGCTTCAACTTCGTCGACAAATCTGCTGCATTGGAAGGTCTTTACCACTCTATATGATGGTGTCACCAATCCTAAAAAAAATCAATGCGCAAAATATCATCGGATCTATGTGATAGAAGGGGCAGGTACATCAGAACAACAAACAAGGCTTTCGACGGGTGGGAAATCCATACGTCGATCCCGCTGATCTTCGACATGGCTTGGGCACTAAATATGCCGGGTCCTCAACTCGCGCAAGAGTATAGCTCCCGCAAGAAGCGTGGGACAGGGCTGCGAAAGCCATGGATGGCTCAGAGCCTATGACCACCACTGCTACTGTACAAGAACTTCAAGCATATCAATATAGACTTGCTCGAGTAAAGAGAGAGTGGAAGAAACAGACAGCATCCGGATAGGAGGAAAGAAGCAGCTTGCATCAAGCAGACAGCCGAGCAGATTTAAGTCGCCATTCAGGAAATACGGGAGATAGAGGAGAAAATCGGAGAGCAATGTCTCGACTCACAAAACATGCAAGGAGAGAGGAAATATAATCAAAATCTCGACATGTCCTTTATGTCGATCGATGAAATATCATCCCAAAAACGCCAGCAGGTTACATGGCCACACAAGCATATATCCTTGCGTCGAGACCACCTCCTGGGGAGAGAACCATTGTTCAATATGGCGATGGCTGGAGTAGGAGTTATGGGAACGGCGTTTGCAACAACACCTCCGAAGAAAATCCTAGAGCAAAATAGTCCACGACCCACCGAGCAGTTCAAGACCCACCAAGAGCAAGTGGAGCAAGAGACACGACAGTCCAAGTAGGGTGGACGAGAGCGCGACAAGAAAGGAGGGACCGTCAGTACTCGCAGAACTTGCGAAGATATGTGTGGGCTCCGTGCTTACGAGAAGAGTTCGAAAAACTCGAGTCCCAAGGGTTCAAGTTACCCGAGAATTTCAAGAAGTTCGACGGCCTGCACCCGAGGATTGGCTCGTGGATTATCTCGAGATGTGTAAAAGCTGGTAGGAGGAACCAGAGCAACAGCTATGCAAAGTATCCAGGTTCAACTGAGTGGTGCCGCAAGATCTTGGATAAAGAAACTCCCCTTGAACTCCATCGACAGGGAAACTTTTGAGGACATCTTCGTGAAAAACTTCCGATCCACCTGCAAGAAACGCGTCGTTGGAAGAATTACGGGCGTGTCGACAAAAACATGACGAGTCGATGAGGAAAAATATACAGCGGTGGAACATTATCAAGAACTCGGCGAGAAGACATATCGACGAGAGGGCAATAGATGCGTTCGTAGCGGGAATCCGACGAAGCGGAGACCGTCGGGACTTGGGGAGAACTAATCCCAAGACAATCTCAGCGTTGATGGAAATCGCTAACAAGTGGGCAGATGGAGAAGACGCAATATACAACAAACGACACAGGTCGCCAAAGAGGATCGTAGTCGAAATTATCAAAATAGAAGGCGATTTTCTCGCCGGTTCTACAACAACGATGCCCCGGGCCATATCGGTGGTTTCGGGGGAAATCACGGAGGAAACGATCGAGATGATTATCAAAGGAGCAATGAGCAACAAGGCGACAATAGAGGTGATTGCAGCAGACAAAATAGTGGACCAAGGATTCAAAGACCTTACGTGTCTCCCGAGAGATGATGAACGGTCCGTGTCAAATGCACTTTTACCTCGACAACAATGGAAGAGGCAGTCGGGACATCTCCAGAAACTGCCGCAATTTTCAGGCAATGTTGCGAGCCGCAGGAATCGCAAATGCCCAAGCAAATAACAGAAATTCGGGAGCCAAGGAGCGAGATTCACCTTCCTCCTCCCGCAATAACCGAAGAAAATCGACACCAGCTTAGGCGGCCACCACACCACCTCCATATGTTGACCCCAACTCTAACGGTGTGGTCTCGATGATTCAGAAGGGCCGTCCAACAGAGAAAGTAATATCTCGACAAGTGTTCATGGCAGAGAAGATGCCTCCACCAACAGTCGAGTACTTAAATTAGTCGGGGCAGACATTGGCTTCACAATCGAGATCATCGGCAAGTTCCTCGACCCAGGCAATCGGCACTCATCTTACGCGATGTCGCTGGTTTTGATGTGTCAGAGTTTTCATAGATGGCGGCAGCAGCTTAAACCTCATGTATGCAGATACATTAAGGAAGATGAACATATCCCTAGCAAATCTGAAGCCAACTGACACGTTTCCATGGGATTACACCGGAGAAGCCAAGTTACCCATTGGGCAAGATCAACCTCGACGTTCAGTTTGGAACCCGAAAAACTAGGATAGAGAATTTAGAGTTTGAAGTGGTGGATTTCCCGTCGCAATATCACGCCTTGTTGGGACGACCAGCGTACGCCAGGTTCATGGCAGTGCCGCATTATACATATCTGTTGTGGAGGTTGCCTGGGCCTAAGGGACCTATCACAATCAAAGGAAGCTTTGCCTGTCCGATAAATGCGACAAGGATTTTCATCGGTATCAGAAACTTTCGGGATGCAAGCAGAATATGCGGCACCTAGGCTCACTGATTATGATGCTGCCTGAGGTAGGAAGACCTTCTAAGGAGCCAACTTTCAATATAAATAAAGATTCAAAAGAGGTACAGATCCACCGATCCAAAGAAAACGACGTCCATTGCTGCAAACATGGATGTCGCATAGGAAAACGCGCTCGTCGAGTTCCTCCGTGAGAACTGGAGAATCTTCGCATGGTGCCCAGCCGACATGCCAGGAGTACCCAGGGAACTTGCCGAGCACCACCTCAATTTGGATCCTCTCGCACGACCGGTAAAGCAACCTTTGCGGCGTTTTTCGAACCTAGCCGCAAAGCCATGTTATCGAAATAGATCGACTCAAAGATGCTGGGTTTATCAGAGAAATATCTACAGAAGCCACATGGGTAGCTAACCCGGTGATGGTGCCGAAGAAACACACAATAGTCCTTGGCATCGTCGACTTCACGTGTCTCAATAAACATTGTCCCAAGGATCACTTTCCCCTCAAGATCGATCAAATCATCGACTCCACGGCGGGATGCGAACGTCTTTCCTTCCTGGACGCATATTCTGGTTATAACCAGATCAGACTAAAAGAAGAAGATGAAGCCAAGACAGCGTTCATCACACCTTATGGCGTGTTTTGTTACAAAACAATGCCTTTTGGTTTGAAAACGCGGGAGCAACATATCAGCGGATGATGCAGAAGTGCCTAGCAACACAGATCGGAAAAATGTACAAGTCTACATCGACGATGTCGTAATAACATCAAAGAAAGGGTCAACGTTGATCGAAGATTTGAAGGAAACCTTCGACAACCTCGACAAGTTCGCCTCCAGCTGAACCCGACAAAGTGCTCTTTGGAGTTCCGCGGGAGAACTTCTCGGGTTCTTAGTATCAGCAAGGGGATTGAAGCTAATCCGAAAAAATACAGGAGCTATCGTTACTATGAAAAAGCCAACAAAGTTGAAGAAAATACAACAACTAACGGGCGAGTCGCAGCTTTAAGCGATTCGTCGCCAGGCTAGAGAGAAAAGGCTGCCGTTTTATGCGTTGATCAAGCAAGGGGAAAAATTTCAATGGAACGAAGAGAGAGCTTTCGAGAATCTCAAGCGAGCAATTTCGACACCACCGATATTGGTGGCGCCAAAAGAAAAGGAACCTCTCCTCTTGCATTGCAGCCACACGGTGGAGTGGCCACGGCCTTAGTAGTGAAAAGGAAGAAAGAAGGCAAGCTTCATGGAGTTCAAAAGGCGGTATATTTCATCAATGAAATCTTTATCAGCCGTCAGCTGGTACCATATTATCAAAAGCTAGCATGGGTATTCACGACCTTGAAAACTGCGGCACTATTTTTCGACGCACCCGATAATGGTCAACGAGACTCCCTTATCAAATATACTGAACAATCCAGAAGCCACGGGTCGTGTCTCCTTTGGGGAATAGAACTTTCCCTCGGGACATCACGTATGAAAAAGAAAGCAATAAGAGTCGCGAGGTCTTACAGTTCCATTGCGAGTGGATGGAATGGCTCACGGGACCCAGTTTATCGAGGACTTGGACCATGAACTTCGGCGGGTCAAAAGGGTGGAAGGTGCTGGAGCAGGCGTGATATTAATTTCACAAGGCGACAAGTTAAAGTATGTTCTGCGGATGACGTTCCCAAACGCATCCAACAATGAAGAGAATATGAAGCGCTCATACACGGGATGAAGATGGCGGCTTTGCGGTGCAACCCGTGAAATTTTTCGTGACTCACGGTTATTGCTAACAAGTAATGAACTAATGCTGACGCGATTATGAAGAAAGTATGATAGCATACAAGGAGGTGTACAATGGGCTGGAGAAGCTATTCGATGGTTGTGAAGTAAACAACATTCAGCGGGATGAGCAACGATGAAGCGACGTTCTGCATAGGCTTATCAGGTGCAATGCCTACTTAATCCCTCCAGGTGTGTTGCGGGAAGAGATTAAGCGAGATCCAACAAAACAAAGCAAAAATAAAAAGGAGAAAAAGAGAAACCTTCGAGTATCGCCAAAAACATAGCAGGGGAAGAGAAGAAGGGCAGATCTAGTCATGATAGTGCAAATTCCATGGATGCGGGCGTACATATCATATCCTAAAGAAAACCATACCCGACGATCAGTCGAAACAGAAGCGAATAATTGGAGATCCAAAGCTACGGTGGTAAAAGGGATTGTACAAACGCAGTATCTTTGGGTGTTGCTACAACGGTCGTTACACCAGGAAAGGAAGGATCATCTTAAAGGACGTGCATGAAGGAATATGTGGGCACCAAGTAGCAGAGCTATTGCGGCTAAGGTTTTCAGAGCGGTTTTACTGGCTCACAGCAATTGAGGATGCAAAGGAAATGGCGTGCGTGCCCCAAATGACCGTGTCAAGGTACGGCAGAACCTCACTGTGTAGTAGGAACTTGTGCAATACCATTATCTTGGCCTTTTGCTCAATGAGGTCTCGACATGGTGGGTAAGTTGCACAAAGCTTCCAGGATATGAGTACTTGCAGTGGCTGTTGATAAATTTACAAGTGGATAGAGCGAAGCCAATAAGCTCACCGGATACGGCATCATAATAAAATTTTGAAAGAGCATCGTTTTCGCTTTGGAGTACCTCAAAGCATCGTCACAGACAACGGCAGTAGCTTTACTTCCAAGGAGTTCAAGCATAATGCAGAAGTGAACAAAGCTAGTTTACATCCGTCGCGCATCCACGGACCCAATGGTCAAGTCGAAAAGGCCAATGGCATCATCACCATAGCAGCATCCAAAGCGCTTTGCTAGGACCTTTGAAAAAGCTAGGCATACTTGGCCAGAGGAGCTACCAAGTGTTTTGTATGGAATATTCGAACAACACCAAATACGCGGCTCGAAACACCCGTTCTTTCTGGTCCATGAAGTGACGATTACTATGAATGCGAAAGCTAGACGATTCTCCACAGAGTCGCAAGTATGAAAACAGAAAAGCTTTGGAAGATAAGTGTTGGCCTTTTCGATGAAGCTCGAGGCGAAGTCTGTCATGAGTACGCCAAATATCAGCAGGACCTGAAAAACTATCACAGTCGCGATTGCGGCCAAGATCTTTCCAAGTTGGTGACCTGGTTTCACGACTAAATCAAAACATAACTGAGTCACCTGGCTTCAGGACTCATACATGTCACAAGTAATAGAAGGAGGAGCATACGAATCAAAGACAAGAAGACAGGGATTGTCGAGCCAAATCCGCACAGCGCAGGCGTTTCTACGCCTAGATTGTCGAAATATAGATCCTCCTTTGTAAAAATACAATGTACTGAAACGCCCGCGAGTTTCCAGACGCACTCTTTTCCTTTTCGGGGCACAGTGGGGCGGGAAAGGTTTTTAATGAGGCGGGCTCGTGGTGCTGCAATATAATACAGATAGTGGAATTATATATCTTCTTCTCGACAAGATCAGGGGTTTCCCCTACATGATACAATATATATATAAACACAGTATCGACAAATGCAAAAGAAGCATCCGGCCTTGGTAAAAATACCTCGCCAAAACAAAAAGAGATATCGACAAAATAGTGATCAACAAAAAAGCTCGGGGGCTTAGACCCGCGCAAAAAATAGTACACAATGTATATTGTCTTGCCTTGGGACAACCTGCTTTATAATATACAAGATATTAATCAAAATGCCCGAGGCTTAGCGATAAAAATAAACACAATGACTTTACAATATAGCTGCGTCTATACAGGATACAAATTTGGGAATAAGTTTTCGTCTTCAAGAATTTCCCAATATATTATCTATGGTTAAGCGCTGGATGTGCTTACAGTAACGAGTACTATGCTCGACATAGCCCACCCTTCCACGAAGAATTGGAATCACATCAGGAGGATTCATCCATCATATCCTTGGCCAGCTTAGGAGTAACAATGTCATCATATTGCTGAAGTTTCTTTTCTTCTTCGACATCTTCTCCAGGCACTTCGGGACAACTTTCCCCACGTCTAACTTCGGGTAACAAATCTTTATCATGATCATCGCAAACCTTGCACCAGCACCTAGTTGGGCTCGTACAAAGCCGTGGAATGCGAGGAGCATCTCGAAATTTGTCCATCAATGCGAAAGGGTTAAAGCATCTGTGCCCAGGAAACATGGTGCCTCGACGAGAGGAACAAAAAGTCCTTGGCTCTGAGAAGTCAAGATATTCGCGAACCTGAAGGGAAGTGCACGATCTTGAAATCTCCCGATTTGGCGGGTCGCTCGGTGTACCCCAAAAAGTCGATCCGTGTTCATGTGCAAAGCCGAAGGAGAACATTGGAACGAGCCTCGACACGTTCATCTTCGGTAACAGTATCCAAAAAGCACCTATTGTTTCATAAAACAATTCGGTGGGCAATGAGGAGGCAAGCAAAGAAAACGAAGAAGCGAGATAAAGACAATGAAACTTACCCGCCATATCCAAGCTAGCATATGCTGGTGCAGCATAAATTCTCAGATGCGTGATAACCGACATTGTCCTTGTCGGTTATGGCATCTTAGGGCTTGTTGAAGCGCAATTTTCTCCTTTCGAAGATTCTCGAGGCTGCTCCATAAGTATAGCATTGCTTCTTCCACAGAGACTGAAGTTGCACTCCAAAGTTCTTTCAATTCTTAAATGAGATCACACTCGAAGAATCATCAAGGTTAACAGGACAGAAGACTTCTTCGCAAGGGATGAAGGCTTAGGGATCGGGGAATTGGAGAATAGTGTCAAAAATCAAGCGAAAAATAGAAAACATCGACATCAATCATTGAGACAGATTTGACTTCCATTCATTCTTGTAGTATGTACATATCTATTACAAAGAAGGAACTCCACACGACCTAATCGTCGCCAGGAGCGTTACAGAGCGACAGTACCAGAAGGAGGATATAAACTAAAACAAAGCAAAGAGAATATGGAACTAGACCTCTGACCTTGATGAAATTTGGGAATTAAATTCAGCTTGATCCGAGATATGCTAAGATTTTCTTTGTGTTGGGTTCCAAACTACCTTAATCAGCGACCTCATACTCACTGTTCTATTTGATTGGTGTCGCCAACCTTCGTCCAATCAATAGTTTGTCGGCTGTCAGCAACCAGGGCGTGTTCTCAATAGCAACCTTCATGTTCTCTTGGCGCATTTTCAGTCCAAAGGTCTTACGCTTTGAATTAGGCTCTTGGCGAGATCCAAGGAAGGATTGCGGTTCCTCTTTCTTTGGGAAAAAATAGGAAAAATGCCGCGACAATCCTGCTTTGGCCTGATCAATGCCTTCGCGCCTCTGATCCATGAACCTCGAGAAATGACAGGGCGTCGAGAAGAGCGTTGACGGGTTCTTCAAGTTGAAATTCTTGAGCTGTTCTAGCTGTCAAAAAAAAAAGAAACTTATTGAGCAACAAACAAACACAGAAAAGGAAATACAAGAAATGATAAGTGTTACTTACCAACGAAGCGGCGACTCTGTGTCTTCAAGCGTTTAAGGATTGCCTCTTCGCGAGCAGATTGAGCGGTTATATGTTCACTCAGCGAAGTTTCGGCATCATGAAGTCTGCTCCGGAGATCTTCGACACCAGCAGCATCAGACTTGGCCTTATCAGCCTCTGCACGAGCACAGCATCTGATTCAGCCTTTTTGCGAGCCTGTTCACTTTGCTCTAACTGTTGAGCAAGTGTGTTGGCACGCTCATTGGCTTCTGCCAGTTTTTCTACCAAGGAAGGTAAATATAGTTAAAAAACTAGACAACAAGGGAGCAAAAGAAAAGAAGGGAGTAAAGCATTACCTTCAGCTCTACTAGCATATTCACGGTACCCGACAAATTAGGTACCGAAGCGGATAACAAAAATTTGTTAAAAAAAAAAGGGGGATAGAAGGAAATGGCGGTATGAGAAAAATATAATGAGTACGGAAATCAACAAAAGAAAGCATAAACAATGACAGAAGTTGAGAACTTACATGCGTCTAAGAGAGAGAAATTCGGAGCTACTCAATTGGAAGTGGGCTCCGGAATGATTTCCGTCCTCGCCCTTTTCGACAAAGGAGCTCGGGGCTTGAAGGAGGAATTGGCAGTGTTGACATTTCTTGAGGAGGCGAGGATTCCTCTCCTTCAACTGGTGCTTCCGAGGCAACTAAAGTATGTGACGTGCTCGTTCAAGCAGCCACATCAGCAGTTGGTACCTCTTCTTCCTCATCACTTGCAAGTAAAATGTCGACAAATATAAGCTGCAAGATAGATACGAATGTTCAAATACAAGGAAAAGATAGAACAAGGACTCACGAGCTGACTGATAAGGGTCTCAAGATATGGATCATAAGCTGCCTTTTGTGACGAAGGATCAGTTTCCTCGGGTTTGGAGGTGCCGGAGGCTTCGGCGTCATCCCTTTTCCTTTTGTTCTTCGGGGAAACAGCAGGAGGAAGGGATTGCGTCGCTGGCTTCAGATTCAACTTCCTTTTCATGGGAAGTCGCAGATTTGTGAGAACCTGCGACTTCACTTTCATGAAGAGAGGAACCTTGATTGTCTTCGGCAACGACAACTTGTTCTTCGACTTCTCCATCCTCAGGAAGGGGAGGAGAAGACATAGTAGGATAGTTACTTCTGCAAAAATAGCGACAAAGAAAAAATAGCGAGATATCAATACAATATATACAGAGAACATTTTGAACAAGATAAAAATTCGAGAAGACAAAAATACCTCGGGAGAGGATTGGTGGAGCTATATGGTTTCACGCGGCGGAAGAAGGAACAGGATCTTTCTTATTTAAACTAGGGAAATTCTTGAATCAGCTTCTCAAGTCCTTTGCGGAGATCAACTAGGAGAGCCTATTGGCGTGTTGCCACACGATGCCATGTCCAAAAGGGGATTTTTCTGAGCACAGAAGGCTGCACCCTAATTCTAAAAGTAGGCAGTGATTTGAACACAAGACAACTCTTCGCCTCGAGTATTTTGGAGCTGACGAATACGAGACATAAGTGCTCTGTCGCCTTTTTCTCTTCTTCGGAAGCTTCAGCATCACGGAGCGGCGGCGTTGAATTTTAGCATTTCCGTCGAAGGGGACTATGTTATGCTCCACAGAGTTGGCACTTTCTTCGTGAATATAGAGCCACTTTTTGCGCCACCCTTGGACAGAATCAGGAAATTTGACGTCGAAGTATTCAACATCAGTTCGGACACAAATAACAACGCCACCTATGTTATAAGTGGCGTTGCGAGAGGCATTGCGACGAAGAAGGAAAATGCGTTTCCAAAGAGCCCAATTGGGAGGGACTCCAAGGAAACATTCGCCTGAGTGTGATGAAAATGAAATATGGAGGATGGGGTGGGGGTCAATGGGTATGGTTGAGTCCACTAAACAAAGAAGGCCGCGGAGGAAATCGTGAATAGGGCGAAAGGCCGCGGATGAGGTGATCAGCAAAACTTACCCCGGTACTCCATTGGAGGGTTGGGGTAGCTTTAGGGAAAGCGAATGGCGTCATCTTTCTTCATCAGAGCCAAGCTTCTTCATCAGGTTGAGGTCTTGGTTGGAATTTTGGATCTCTCCCAGTCAAGATCTTCGGCGGCCATTGCGGATTCTGGAGTGCTGTGGCGCGTAGGTCGTGTGCGTGGTGGCATCAACAGCAATGGACAAGGCAATGCTTGAGCGTGCGGAAGACCAAACAGAATTGGGCGCAAGGGAAGTTTTTGCAGAGGGGAACAGCTGTGCGAGAGCAGCAAGCAGTTTGGACAGTTTGAAGGTTATAGGGTTCGGGCGAAGCAGTGCACCGTTGGATGGAGAAAAAATCGTGTGGTGAAAAAGGATCTCGTAGATACAAGGGTAAAAAAAGGTATTTTTATTGAGAAGGAATGGAACAGGCGTTACCGTACGTGCGCCAGGAAACGCGGAGGACGTGTGTCCCCCACTTGCACGACGTGTCAACGTGGTGGGAACAATGGAACAAGGCAGAAACAAAATCCCAATTATTGACAGAGATGAAGAGAATTTGACAAGGAAAATATGTCGACAAGAAAAATAAAAAGAGAATGGCGACAGGGTAAAACATTCGAATACTATTGGAGCCTTTGATCAAATACAAGTTTTTGCCCAAATGCTCGGGGGCTACTTTCGAAAAATATAAAATTTCGAGTATGACAATATAGAAATGGCGAGAGCCTATGACCAAATCCAAGAATTTGTTCAGGCTTAGGGGCTACTCCCATCGGGAGCGCTGGTCGCGCTAGCCGATAAATATAAAAATATCGAGAAGGATCATAAATATAGCGGGAAAGGGTGCTAATCTGTGGAGCCTACACCCAAGCACAAGTTCTTGTCTGTAGCCTCGGGGCTACTCCCATCGGGGAGCATTTGTTCGCGTGTCCGATGAATTTGATCAGAAATAGAGAAAAAGAAGTGAGTATCTTCCGAGTTACAAATACATATACTCCATCGGGAAGACAAAATAAAGTCATCAAATATGACTCAATAAAATGTGCTATTCCAAAGGCGAAAAGCACTCGACAATATATTCTCGAAGCGCGTCCGCATCAATTTCTGAATACCGCAAATTTGCGAAGGTAAGACCCCGGATCCGTTCTGGGCGTGGCATCGCCAAAGACTACGCTCTGCTACTTTCCGTGTCAACCGTCTGAAAGAAAAATCCTAACGGACGCGTTGGGTACCCGATAAATTTGACTGGGACTCGACGGAATGGTAAGACCTTAAGCGGCACCTGTCGAAGTTTACCAGTATCCGAGATCATGTCAGGGACGTGATCATAAATGAAGTTTTGCTGGATTGCCACTAGAGTTAACTAGTGCACGATCCGTCGAGATGAACTAGCCCCAACTACCATTATCTCTGTACAATATAGAATTTTATGTGGAGTATGAATAAAAGCTCTCAGAACAAAAATAAACGGTAGAGATTTTCCCTGACTCTACGATTCAAGCAAAATCTCGGGGGCTACTGACATAGGCACCCTAAATGGGCCTGCCATAGATAGTACCCGGGATTTACTATTTGAAAACCCGCTGCTCCAGAAGGAACAAGAAGATTCGGAAGCCCAAGATATAATTAAGGAAAGCTAGAGTTGTGATAGAAAGTCTTATTTGTAATCTTGCGGGACGAGTTAGAAACGTCCCGGACTACGCGCTGTCTGAGCCTCGGCTCCACCTCCTATATAAGGGGGGAGTCGAGGGACAAAAGGATCGAATCTACTGTCAACACTTAACCTAGTTTTCATAAAGCGAGTACTTTTCGTCTGAAACCTTGAGATCTACTTGCCTCTACTTCTAGCAAAACCTAGTCTACAATACGCAGGCATTGACAAGTTAATCCCTTGTCACCGGATGCCCTATTATATCGTACATCGCAATCCCAGGAAGATTGTTTTTGCGAGACATAATAGTAAGTCGTTCAGAGTCATCATTTATTACAACACATAAGGTCTTACAACAAGGGATCACATGATCCAATATTACACAAATAGATTGTTCAACATCACATATAAGTAGCGGAAGCGTAGTAGTAGTGGACTCATAATTCCACAGGCAACGCTTGACGTTAGAAGACGATCCTAGTTATCGTAGACGTCCTGCTGTCCGTCATCCTGATATTGTTGCTCCTCTTCATAGTCTGGCATTTGAATAGCCAGGGCAAAGCCATGAGTACTTTTAAGTACTCGCAAACTAATGTACTATGGTAAAGCATAATAAGTATAGTAAAGGGTTGCTAAGCTCTAAGTTTATTTGTATAAACAAGTTTTCTTTTGATAAACATTTATTAAAATCCTCATTGTTTGATAGACTAACTCAGAAGTGGGAACATTAGTGTCATTCCTACATTTGGGATTCAAATCAATTCAGCTATCACCATCACCATTTCAACATAAATTCACTGATAACGGAAATAGTATGGCCTTTCCAACCGTCCGTAACCGTGGACACGGCTATTTGAATAGTTTTAACACTCTGCAGAAGTTGTACTCTTGTGCCACAACTATTGATTTCATCCGTCGAGGATAACCCTCCTCAGTACGTGGATCATCAATCATAACCTTTCACTTATATGTCCTAGTAGTTTCCTCTCCACATGAGCTTGGCCTCCACATTGAGAACCAAGCTATTAACAGGAGCTGCCACGGAGGCAGGTCGTACATTCACCCTCATATTCATCATTTATCACATACGGGCAGCCTCGGCGCAACCCTATGATGCTTGTTTAGAGGGAACCCATACTAAAATACACAAGTTTCTAGTTAAGCCCTACCCATAATCAGGTATTGTGGGGGTACTTGTATAATTGGAAAGGTATGGCATTCAAACCATATCAGGTTTATATCAAAAATCACTATCTTCTCTTGGTCAATATCACCTTAGAGTCATTCCATGGAATGAACCATTATTCAAAGGTTTCAAAATTCATATCAAAACCACATGTTTCCCATCTAGAGTAGTCAATTTAGATTTATTGTAATAGCCACTATATGAGAGGTCTGCTATCTAACTTTAAATTGGTGTTCATCTAATCCAAGTATTGTTCTATTCTATACAAAGTGAATCATAAATCAAAAAGTACTTTGAAATAAATAAGCCAAAGTAAAATTAAGTAAAAACATGGGATAGGTAATACATAAAAGTAAAAGGGTGATGATGCCTTTGCTCTTATAGAGCTAAGCACTTGTGTTTAGCAAGGGTTAGCTTGCCTTGAGCTGAGTAGTTATCGAAGTTCTCTTCTTCTTCCTGAGAGTAGGCCTCCTCCTCTTGGTACTCCTCGTTACTAGCGTCTATATACGAATACGAAATATAAATACTAAACAAACTCACATGCTAAACTAAGAACACTCAAAGAGTTCACACTCTAGTCCTATTATCAATCCAACATGGCATGGTGAGTTATTGGATGAATTCTTATCTAGTAGAAGAATAATTTCCTCTCATTATTCCTATTTCTCAATTTTAGATATGTAGATCCTTAGAGAAATTCATTTCTTTTCATTACTTCATATTAAGGTTTAATCTCCTCATATAATAATCAGGTATGAAATATAGGTTGACCCAAGTCAACATTTCATATCTATTATATGTGAGTATAATTTAATAAAAGGGCTATACTACACATGTTATACTACTATTTTAAATGCATTAAAATCTCTAAGTAATAATTATCAGGGGTTCATTAGCCTAGGTCATTCCCCCTAGTTATATTACTTAGGATCAAATTTTAAATGAGAGAGTAGCTCTCATACTATTTGTAGAATTTGAATTCCAAGTTGAATTATTCTAGAATTGACTACATAGCTATCTTATTTGATCTTGTCCCTGATCATACAAATAACATGGCTATATTATTGCATAATCAATTAGGGGACATCATTTGTGATTTTATTAGAATTGGAATCAACTTAAAATCATTTATAGATTATTCTTAATAATTATTTAAAGTTAGAAAAGGCCCTGCCTTGTTATTTTTGTCATTTAATATTTACTACGAATTTGGATATGAGGCCAGTGGCATTTGTTAGATAATTTCATGGGCTTTCCAATGATATAAAGTTTGCTGGATTTGGTTTGGCAGATTTCAAACTATTCAATTTACTAAACCATCTGCCTTCTGAATTCAAATTAGTTTAAACATTTATTTGAATCTTGGGCTTGGGCGGGAAACGCTACTGGGGCCGAAACTAGAATTCAAAACACTGCGCAGCCCAGCAAGCAGCGGGTGCGAGTGGGCTGCCTGACTAGGTGGGGCCACCTGTCGGCGATAGCGCGCGCGAGCGGTACGGGGGCGGGTGGACGTCGGTCGGATCCGCGATCAGCGGCTCACGGCCGCTCGTCGTCTCCGGCGGGTCCACGCGGGCACGGCGTCGGTAGGGGTGGAGCGCTTACCGGGAGTTACGCGGGGAGTTCCTGCGGTGACGAGCGACGTTGTCGAGGTGCTGAGTCGGCGGTAGCGATGGCGAAGCTCGGGGGTCGCGCTGTCGTCGACGGTGAGCTGAGTTCCCCGGCGGCTCCGATCTTGAAATTGCGTCTCCGGCAGCAATCGAACGAACTATGGTGGTGAGGATGATCAGTGGTGAGAGGGGAGTCGAGTGGTGTGAAGATAGCGTCTGGGGAGGGCCTCTATTTATAGTGTCGAGGGTGCCGCGGGGTGCTGCAAGGGCGCGTCCATGGCGTGGCGTTTCCGGCGAGCGAAAGGGCAAGTGAAGGACGGCTAGAGATAGGCGGTGTCCTGGCGATGCTCAACTTGTATTGGCGCAGAGAAAAGGGCTACGGACACGCTCGAGTTTTTGCTGTGATCATCGCGGTACCCGCGGTACGTCGACGGCGAGGACGACGGTGACAAGGCCCTGGGCGCGTGCTTGAGCATGTCTAGCGCGTAGAGGGGTTGGAGTAGATGCTCGACGCAGTGGTAGGGATGCAGGGCGAGGACGGCAGCGATCGAGTGCATGGCGTCCTGGCGCAGCCAGTGCGCGGTGAGCGCGCGTGCTGGCGCGTCCTGGCATGGTTTGGACACGGCGATTCTGGCCAATGCCAAGCGTTGGCAAGCCGGGGCTGGGTACCATTCGTGTACTTGTGCTGCAGAGATACTCGAGGACATGGAGAAGAGGGGAGAGAGAGGCCAGGGAGGATTTTGGCCAAAGGTGGCCGGCATGGCCACGGCATGCTCTAGTTTAGGAATTTCTTCTCCCTCTCTCTCACTTTAATCGATCAAGGAGGTACTGGGAGGTTGCAGGGGTCCTAGAACTAGCAAATGATCACCAATTTAAAGGGGTTTAGTGAAGAAACCAGTGGACAATTGTGTGTATCACAAATTGGAAACTATGCCAAGTGTTTGTTGAAATGGCAAAGAGAAAAATATTTAAATTTCGAAAATTTTTTGGTGAATCTCAAAGATATAATTAATGTGTGAGGTATTGGTGGTGGTGGCACTCAATTTGGAAAAGATTTGCAACTTTTCAAATTTGAGATGATCTTGTTTTTATTCTCAGATCCCATTTTGGCAACTTAATTCTGGTCAACCTAGTCAACTTTAGGGAGGGTGGTCAACATGAAAAGTATTCACCTTGACATGGTCTTGGATGACATGGTTTTGGTTGACAAACTTTAGTTTAGGTTTTGAGAAATACAGGGGTGTGAAGTGGTGAAGAAAATATTTTTGGCCCAAGTGACCATTATCATATGTATGATGAGTTCTTGATTTCTCTTGATTTGATTCATGATCCAATGATGCAATTGTGTTAGTTTATCATATTGAAGCATTTTAGAAGCAAGGGAGCAAGCAATTATGGCCTTGGTGAAGGATTTGCATTTTGGCATATGGTGTATGTGAGTGAATATGGGTTTTCCATTTTCTTTATTTCTCCTTAATTTAGGGTTTTGTGATCTTGATTAGGGTTCACATATCAATAGATTAACATGCTAACACTCATCATGGCAATTGCACAAAAGAATATTACTTAAATGCATGAATCTATATGTGGCACTATATGCATAGAAAAGTTTTTGTTTATTGTAAATTTTGAGTAATTGAAACTCTCACTTGCTTTATTATTGTTGAAAACTTGGGATGTTACAACATATGCCTTTTTCTTATTTAATTTCCTTTTATTTTATTTTAGCTAGGATGGTGAAAAGAGGGGTGAGGTTTAGAGCGTTGGAGCCGGCCAAGAAGCTCCGACGACCTACTCCCATACAGCACAAAGGCACAACTACTAACTAAAACACCTACCACTAAGGCTAATATGTACATGGGAAGAAGCCAACCTCCTAATCCATCCCCTCGCCGGCCAGCTGGGCCGCCGGAGAGAAGGAAGGAGAGGGGCGGCGAGGTGGTTCTGGGGTCGACTCTCAAAGGAGGAGAGCGGAGAAGTCCAGGGGAGAGTGGACTCTCGACATACAACAATTTAAATTTGAGTGTTTGTAACATTGTTGGCTAAATACCGTACATATTAGTGGATACGTGCGTGCACGTGCAAACTTACTAGTAGGAAGAAATGCCACGGTGGCAATCCGCAAAATAATATATGGAGCGTGCTGATAATCCTTCGGAGGCTAGGAGCTCTCCAGCCTCCGGCTTCCCTGAGTGACACATGTCTAATTTTAGCTCTCTAAAAAAGCCCCAAAAAGGCAACGAGAAAGTCCTCCTGCACATGGTGCTGCCGCACAGCCACTCTTTCACCCACCCCGTGCTGTCGTCGCTACTCCCGTGACCAACGGCCGCCGTCGGAGAACACCGTCAAGGGCGTCGCCGGAGAACCCCGTCGAGGGGGGTGCCGATGCAAAATCATGTCCCCGCGCCGTGCATCCCCTCCATGCCACGCCGGCGTCGCTCTTCCGTCATCGGAGAACCCCGACGCGACGTCGCCGGTGTAGCACCGCCGTCCACCATTCAACAACGTCACTTATGTAGCAGCACCGCGCTTGCTGCCGGCTGTTTGCAGCATCCCCGGCGGCAGCGCCATCGACGATGGAAGCATCTTGGGCCGCCCGTGGGAGCACCACCGACAGACGATGCGAGCATCGCCAGCCGGCCGTGGGAGCATCTCTGCCAGGCCGTGGGAGCGGCGCCCGCCGCGGCAGTGCCGACCATCCGTGGGAGCATCGCCTGTAGCTGCGTCGCTGCATGTTTGCAGCATCCCCGACGTAGTGCCACCAACATACGATGGAAGCATCTTGGGGCGCCTGTGGGAGCATCGCCGACCGCCCATGGGAGCATCTCCGCTAGGCCGTCGGAGAAGCATCGGCCGCCCGTGGGAGCACTGCCTGTCGCCCGTGGGAGCAGCGCCCGCCGCCGTGGGAGCACCTCCGTCGGACGATGGGATCATCTCCGCCGATGCTAGGGAGCATCGTCGGCTGCTCATGGGAGCATCTTCGCCGGCCCTAGGGAGCATCGACGGCCGCCCCATGGGAGCAGGTTCGGCTGCCCATTGTGGGAACGCACCAGGCAAGATAAGGGCATCTCCAACCGAAAGGCGACCCAAACGGACGCGTTGGGCCGTCCGTTTTGGGCCGTTTGCGTGGCCGGCGGACGAGCGGACGGAGGCCCGCGTCCGCGTCCGTTTGGATCGCCGTCCAACGCAGCGGCCACCCATTTGGCCATTTGGCCTATTTCTTTTGGAAATAGGCCATCTGGCCACAGATCCTTACAAACAATGTGTAACAAACATAGAATATATCTCATAAACATAGAATAATATATAACAAACATAAAATAATATCAAATAGCATAAAATATTATCAAATGTACCATGATAAATCAATTAAAATGTGCCATAGTTTGAAAATATAAAAATTACAATTGAGATTGTCTAACTCAATTTGGGCGCTCTAGAATCTCCTTCTGTCTCTTCTCGAACCAAGCTCTCTTCGCCTGCTCATGTTGGTGGTCGGCGTTCATGATGAGGAGGTTGTCCCCGGCTTAGTGATTGACCTCAACTTCACCCTTTCCGCCTCCACCTCTTTGGCCCTTGCCATTGATATGAGCTCAAGTTCTTTAGCTTTGGTCTTGGCCTTGATCTCTTCACCTTGACCTCTTCAATCTCAAGCTTCTTCTGCTGGACATCAAAGAATTTCTTCATGTCCTCTTCTTTCTCCCGGCGCCTCCTCTCATCCCTCTTGTCCGTGGACAGCTCTCTGTCCGCATGCATCTCCTTCAAAGTGCCATACAATAGCATGGACGAAGCATCACGCTTCATGTTGGCTTTGGTTGACTTGTGGCCGCGTGAACGACTTGCACGAGAAGCGAAGCTACCGCAAGGCTGCCCACCATCAAGGTCAATGACCGTGGCATCTTTGGCGGGGTTGTTGCCAGTCAAGGTCGCCATGTACCCCTCGTACACCTCCTGGAACTTGGGGGTGCCGTGGAGTTCCTTCCAACAATGAGGGAAGGCAAAGGTATTTTCTCCATTGTTAGATTTGTACCATTCCAAAGCTTGCCACACCTAGGGCAAAGCGAGACAACAACGATAAACATATGTGCAAACATCGGATGAATAAGTTGAGGTTAAGAATCATAAAGTCCTTCACACCCATGCCACTAACGGGGATCCGCTTCGCGTGATCATCGCCTCCTGGAACTTGTTGCATTCCGTTTGGTGCTCCGACCTCTTTTGGAGCAATATCTCGCTGCGTCGTCAAATGGCTCCTGTCCATATTTGCGATGTTCATGGAAGTATTCATAGATCCGGCGCCAGAATGCGGTCCCCTTCTGCTCGGCACCTGTCAACGCATCTTGCCCGATGGTCAACCATCCTTGGACGAGCACCTTGTCCACCTTCTCCGTGTAGTTGGCGGTTCGTTTGCTTACCCGGCGAGCTCTAGCTTGTGCAGCTGCGGCTTGTGGCCGAAGAGGCCCTCACCGGAACAACGGCTCCTCTCGATGTTTATCTTTGTCGGGACAGCAGCGGTTGTGCCCTCCTGTGTGTCAATGGGAGGTGGCTGGGGAGCCTGCTGTGTAGAAGGATATGGCAGGGTCATCGGCATTGTCTGCGCGAAAGACGGAGGGGCCTGCACGGTGGACGGTGACTGCGCGCGCGCGGCCGACAAATCGTCGAACAGGTTGCGTGCACCGGCCATGGCTGCTCCCAGGTGCTTGGGGCCTTTGGAGTTCGCCGGCGCATGGTTGAGGTCAATGGACGAAGGTGACGGCCCCGTAGCGGACTCGCCCACCTCCGGTGACCCATCCCGCGACTGGTACGCGTGCCGCCCTGAATGCGCCCCCATTTCGTGCGCAAACGGGGCAGTCGGTGGGGCAGTTGACCTTGGAGGAAGGGGCCGGGGCAGACGAGGCGAACTCCCCGGCTCCTCCGTGGCAGGCTTCCCGTGAAGAGGAAGTGGGGAGCGTGGGCGGAGAAGACGGTCGATTGATTGATTCTTCCCGTGCTGCCGGTGCTGGTTGGTGTGCTGCCTGCTTCCGCCGTCCGCCGCAGCAGCCTATACAAGGAGAGACGACGCCTTTCGCGGCCTCCTCTGCTTCCGCTCTGATCAGGAAAGCTCGCTTTTAGAGACGATCGAGGGTAGATTTTAGAAAGGGATGTACATGCATAGTAAATTCAGGGAAATTTGGCGCTTTTAAACAAAAAACTACATTGAAAGGGGACAAGTTTCTCTCTCGACACCTTACGGGGTTAGGGTTTCGAGAGTGCGACAACTGCATCTCACTTAGCTAGGGTTTTGAGAAGAGAGGAGAGTTAGTGCATCACAACTTAAGTTGCATGATTGAATTCAAACACAAGTTGTGTTTGAATTTCAAATTCAAACATCATATGAATATCTCATAATTCAAATTGAGGTAATTCATTAAACAAATATAAATAATCAAGAATATCAATAATACATCTATTAAGTAAAGCTCATTAGAGAAACTTTGAGCTTTATTGATCAACACACATGATACATAGTCATTTACAATATTCTTGTGAATTATTATGATTACAACACATTACAGAAATCAAATAAATGAAAAAGAAAAAGAAAATTACAAATATGATAGCATGGCTAAACTATGAACTAGTTTCTTCATGAATTCTTGATCATCTTCATCATCTTCTTTAATCCCTGAAATTAAAGACAACAAAAGAAAGTTATGCCTAGTGGTAAAACCACTTGGCAGGTTAGCTAATAATGGAAATGAAGAGGATCCAATTGGGGATGGCCCGAGCTGATCCACTCACATGCACAAGTCCCACACACACACACACGGGGGAAGCTCACCTTCTTTGGTGTGCATGCTCAACAGCCAAAACCAAGATTCTGCATCCTCCGCACATAACGAGGGGAGGGTCACCAAAGTGAGCTGGTGGGCCATCGACCATGAAGCAGGTGGGCTGGTATAAAACCTTTTCTGCAAGCCAAAACCTGGCAGCTCCATCGACGGAAAGCACGGGGGTGAGGCAGGATAGCACAACAAGAAGGCAGCACACCTCTGAAAGTGTCTGGACCATAGTTTCCACTAAGATACGTGCACATTTAAGCAAACTCAGGTAAAGGAGATCAAGCCCAAGCTAGCCAGGGAGGAGCAGGGCAAGCAAAAGACCACCTCCAGAAGAAAATCCTCTACACCAACACTTTAATCTAGAGCTGGAGTGAGGTATACAGAGATCAACCTGAGCAAAATCATGGTTTGCTCATAAATAAGCATGCCATGCATCACAGGAGCATAAAAGGGTAGAAATCATGTTTGTGTCATCATCTGGCGATCCAGCCATTTGATGCAAGCAAACATAGGAAAGCCAATAGGAAAACAACCCAAGGGAACATTGGTTATACCAAACCAGTGGTATAACCAAAGAAATCCAGCATGGATTTGAGTCTATTAGGCTAGCCAAGATCACCTAGCACCTATAGCCAGCTACACCATCAGACTAATAGACAAATATTTGTCTACGTTCATTTTCAGCATCAAAAGCTACTGGAAGTCCAGCCCTGGATCAACCAGTGAGCAATTATTCACTTACAGCAAGCCAACTGAGGTGGGAGCTTCCTGAACAGCAAGGAATTGCTGTTAAGGCCATCTCAACCACACCACTAGTCCAAACAATTAAACCATGCACAGCTATCATCACCCAGAAAGGTTCAAAGGAGGGCTAGGGTACCCAACCAAAGGTTGGCATCCATCTAGCCCTACCAAATCCATTGAAATGATCATTACTGCAAAGCAGTTCACATCATTTATCCAATAAATCAAATAAGACAACACAAATAAATGATATCAACAAGTAAACCTTGCACCAGGCTTTGCAGATGATCCAATGGATCATTGCAAGCAATAGCAATGGCTTAAGCAAGCACAAGCATACACCAGCACAGGCCAGTGTGTCACACAGACACAAGGAAGAGAATCAGTGAGACACAGGCATAGAACAGCAGCCAATTACCAAGCAACTGATGATCATATGATCATCAGGGCTTGACAAGAGCATGCTAGAGCCAAGCCTAGCACCAACACATTAACCAGATTAACTAGATAGCCACATCTCATAATGAATTGCATCACAGATAAGTAAATAAATCATATATAATTGTATCCAGAAGCACACCATCAAGGGATGGAGCTGTCTAGCCAACAACCATGCTCAATGGAGCATTTCCATGAATTGAGCACAATGAACAAACACACATGTGAGCATAGATATAGCAGCAGCAGTAGCAGCAGCAGTAGGACATCATAACAGAAATAAGCATGGCAGTACAGCAGCAGCAACCATGGCTAGAGCAAGGCAGGGCTAATCACACATCAGCAGCAGTCATAGCAAAGGCATAGGAAGGCCATGAACGCAACACAGCAGGAGCAAGTGCTGGTGTACTGGCAAGGCCAGCACACCAAGAAGATGGATGCCAGGGCATTCAGAGGAAGGAGAAGAGGTAAAGCAGGCAAAAGAGAGAGGGAGGCGCACATACCTAGAGCAGGAGCACCACGGCGTGCCCATGGCGGCACGGCGGCACGGGCCGACCACGGCAGCGCCAAGCCGCGGCCAAGCCTGGCGTCGCCGAGCACAAGTGCTCCAGCACCACCACGGCGAGGCACACGGCCGCGTCACCGCGTTTGGTTCGCCGGTGAACGACGAATCGCCGCGGAACCCCACGGCCTTGCGGGCAGACGCGTTGGGGGCGAGCCGAGGAGGCGACGAGGGCCAGATCGACGCGGAGGATCTGGTGCGCCGTCGAGAGGCGGTTCAGATGCGCCCCATCTCATCGCCGGCGATGGCCGGAGGAATTCGGCGACGGCGAGGCGACAGGCGTCGCGGGAGCGAGGAGAGTTAGGGTTCGCGAGAGATAGTGAGGAAGGGGGCGACTGAGTCCGACCGAGCCGGTCGGTATGGCTCGGGTTAGACTCAACCCGATGGGCTCCACTGTTAAGTGGGCCCAAGGGGCAATTTAGTCATTTCACAATTTCATTTAAACCAGAAACTTTGAAATTAAATAGAAGATGGATAAAAGCTCTAAAAGAATAATTAAAAATATGAAAACTGCTCAGCTTAAAATTCTCTATCAGAATAAAATATAAAAAGGAATTTTTGGAGACAAATAAGAATAAGTCATATTTTGATGAATATTTAATTCATTAAAAATAAACCACTCTATTTTAAATGATAAAATAAGTCCATAAATACTTTTGGACTTTAAAAACACCTTGACAACATTTCAAGGTAGTATTTTACCCTAAACAGAGTATCCCTAAATCATTCTTAGTATTACCTCTTACATGAAATAATAAACATCGGAAAAGGGGGGAACAAACCCTAAAAGCTGAATCATGCATAATTGCTTCTTTAACCATTGCCCTTATCGGACAATGATGCTATTTTTCAGCAACAGAGGACAAGGGTCAGTCCACACCATCCAACTGCAACACTTTGCAGTGTTCAGGCAAGTTCATCGCTTGCTCATGTCATTTGAGTATTTTTACCAAATTACTTGCAAAGTACTATGTTTATCACTATTGCATAAAAAGCAAAACCACTATTTTCGTAACTATGAATATGACTATGTGGTGGGCAATGGAACCATGGATTGTGTTGATATGGTGGAGGTTCCATTGCAAGGGTTTATATCCATCTAGGATTAAACAACAAATGTCGTCCAGTGATTCTTGTGCCGTAATAACCGTGTTAACCATAAGATCTGGAGTGGGACGGTATAGTCAATTGTATTTCCACCTCTTGTACATCAACGGACGCGCTTTACCGTAGACACTTGTAGCCCAAGGATCATTTGGTGGCTGGGGAAGCCTAAAGTCCCCACGGTATTGCGGTCTATGATGGGTTGCAGCTACCGGCGAAGGAGTTTATGGTAAGACCCCAGAACTATTGTCGTGGTCGGGGTCCACCCAAGGGGAGAATAATGGGACCGCGAGGACCCAGGGTCGGGGTATGCAAAGTGGGTGGCGGGTAGCGGAGGAATATGATTGGCTATGACCTTATACCGGGCCTCACACCAAAGGAAGTGTGGATGGGAACAATTGCCTGGTTGGCACCAAGGTTAAGATCTCTTATGGGTAAAGCAACACACCTCTATAAGTGTAACGAATTGTGACAGTCACTCCCTATTCCGGGATATGGAGCTGACATGCTGGAAAGGAACTCCGTGAAGTTCTAGTAAACCGGTGAAGAGGTGACGGACATAGTTCTTATTAATAAAAGCAACCTTTTGAACAAATGGTTATCAAAATCTGCATATACTTTCTGGTCTAGTATCGTAGATAGTGCATTAAACCTCTTCCTAATATGAACTTGGAAATGCAAAACAGCTCATACCACTCATAAATCCACAACTTATGTAGAAGATCGGCTGGAGGAGGACAACGACGACTGAAGGAGCCGAAGTCATCGGCTATGATGAACCAGACCTCTCTGGAGGTGTTGAAGGAGTAGACTATCTCATAGTCTATGGAACCGGGGAGGGTTCCGGAGGAGAGCAAGCTTAGACCTACGGAGTAGTAGTGCGGCGTACGAACTCATGGTACTTAAGCGCTCGAAGAGAATAAATGTATAACCTAGTAAGACTTTTATATTGTAAAGTTAAGTTGGGTGATGTCTACAGAGTGCTTCTATTCTTATAGGCAGTGTTGGGCCTCAAGAGCGAGAGGTTTGTAGAGCAGCAAGTTTTCCTTAAGTGGATCACCCAAGGTTTATCGAACTCAGGGAGAAGAGGTCAAAGATATCCTCTCAAGCAACCCTGCAATCACGATACAAGAAGTCTCTTGTGTCCCCAACACACCTAATACACTTGTCGGATGTATAGGTGCACTAGTTCGACGAAGAGATAGTGAAATACAAGTAGTATGGATGTTTATGAATGGTAATAGCAATCTGAATAAAATATGGCAGCGAGTAAACATGCAACAGAACAGTAAATAAACGAGAGATTCGATGTTTGGAAACAAGGCCTAGGGATCATACTTTCACTAGTGGACACTCTTCAACATTGATCGCATAATAAACTTCTCTTTCATATGTGCTACATACACTCTGTTTGGATAACAAACATCGTTGTGTAGGGCTACAAGAGCACCTCAATGCCGGAGTTAACAAGCGCCACAACATTCGACATTCATATTTAAGTAACCTTAGAGCATAATAGATCATTGCAAAATAAACCGAGAACTAACATAGCATACACACTGTCCACATTACGCTATGAAAGGAGGAATAGATCACATCAATACTATCATAATGATAATTAACTCCACAACCTACAAGAGATCATGATCATAGCCTACGACAAGAACCACACGGTGCACACACTAGCACCTTTACACCATGCAGGAGGAATAGACTACTTTAATAACATCACATGAGTAGCACATAAACTAGTAGCGATACAAAGCTCATCATATAGATCTCAATCATGTAAGGCAGCTCATAAGATCATTGTATTGGGTAGAGAGAGATTAACCACATAGCGGGTGAGAGCCCTCAACGGAGAGAATTACTCCCTCTCATGGGGCAGCGATGGCGGTGAAGATGGCGGTGGAGATGGCTTCGGGGCAATTCCCCGTCCCGGCGGCGTGCCGGAACAGAGACTTCTGTCCCTCGAATCTTGATTTCGCGATGACGGCGGCTCTGGAACTTTTCTCGTATCGGGGTTTTTTCGTATCGAGGTTTTAGGTCAGGGAGGCTTAAATAGGCGAAGAGGCGGAGTCGGAAGGGCGCACGGGGCCCACACACTGGCCGTAGCCTCTCTGGCCGCGCCGCATGTTGTGTGGGGCCCTGCGTGCCCCTCCCGGCTCCTCTCGGGTGTTCTGGAAGCTTCGTGTAAATATAAGATACTGGGCGTTGATTTCGTGCAATTAGAGAATATTTCCTTACTAGGATTTACGAAACCAAAACTGAAGAAACGAACCAGACTTCGGCATCTCGTCAATAGGTTAGTTCAGGAATCAAACGATATAAAGTGTGAACAAAACATGTAGGTATTGTCATAAAACAAGCATGGAACATCGAAATTATAGATACGTTGGAGACGTATCAAGCATCCCCGCTTAGTTCCTACTGGCCCTCGAGTAGGTAAACGATAACACAAATAATTTCTGAAGTGACATGCTACCATCATAATCTTGATCAACATTATTGTAAAGCATATGACATGAATGGAGTGATTCAAAGCAATGATCTATAGCTTGTTAACAAATAGATACTAACATATAGCAAAACTTTTCATGAATAGTACTTTCAAGACAAGCATCAATAAGCCTTGCATAAGAGTTAACTCATAAAGCAATAAATTCAAAGTAAATGCATCGAAGCAACACAAAGGAAGATATAAGTTTCAGCAGTTGCTTTGAACTTTCAACGTGCATATCTCATGGATAATTGTCAACACAGAGTAATATGATGAATGCAAATAAGCAAGTATGTAAGAATCAATGCACAGTTGACACAAGTGTTTGCTTCTAAGATGGAAGGAAGTAGGTAAAGGCGACTCAACATAAAGTAAAAGATAGGCCCTTCGCAGAGGTCAAATTAAATCATGTGCTAGAGCTTTCAAGTTTTGAAATCATATAGAGAGCATAAAGTAAAATTTGAGAGGTGTTTGTTGTTGTCAACGAATGGTAATCGGTACTCTAAACCCTTATCAACCGGACTTTCAAGACGGCTCCCATGAAGGACGTTATCTCTACCAGCAAGGTAGATCATCCCTCTTCCTTTTGTTTACACATGCTTTAGTTTTATTTATTAGATGACACTCCCCCAACCTTTGCTTACACAAGCCATGGCTAACCGAATCCTCGGGTGCCTTCCAACATTCACATACCATGGAGGAGTGTCTATTTGCAAATTTAAGTTGCTTATGATAGATCAAAACATGTGCAGAGAATTATTAATGCAAGTTAATTAATTGGGGCTGGGAACCCCATTGCCAGCTCTTTTGCAAAATTATTGGATAAGCTGATGAGCCACTAGTCCATTGTGAAAGTCTGCCAAAAGTAAATGACAAGATCGAAAGATAAAACACCACATACTTCCTCATGAGCTATAAAATTGACACAAATAAGAGATAATAGCTTTTGAATTGTTTAAAGGTAGCATGAAGTATTTACTTGGAATGGCAGGAAATACCATAGTAGGTAGATATGGTGGACACAAATGGCATAGGTTTTGGCTCAAGGTTTTGGATGCACGAGAAGTATTCCCTCTCAGTACAAGGCTTAGCAAGGTTGTTTGAAGCAAACAAGTATAAACCGGTACAACAAAACTTACATAAGAACATATTGCAAGCATTATAAGACTCTACACAATCTCCAGAACATAGGATGTGATGGAATAAAAATATAGTTTCACTAGAAGTGACCTGATGGCGTGTAACTCACACGTTCGTTGGGGAACCCCAAGAGGAAGGTATGATCGCCTGTAGCAAGTTTTCCTGAGAGAAACCAAGGTTTAATCGGACCAGTGAGTCAAAAGCACGTTGAAGGTTGATGGTGGCGAAATATGATGTGGCGCAACGGGGATTCCCGCCAACGTGGAACCTGCACAACACAACCCAAGTACTTTGCCCCGACGAAACAGTGAGGTTGTCAATCTCACCGGCTTTGTAACAAAGGATTAACCATATTGTGTGGAAGATGATTGTTTGCAAGAAAACATTAAAACAAGTATTGCAGTAGATTATGCTATGTAAAGAATAGGACCGGGGTCCACAGTTCACTAGAGGTGTCTCTCCCATAAGATAAAGCATGTTGGTGAACAAATTACAGTTGGGCAATTGACAAATAGAGAAGGGCATAACAATGCATATACATGATATGATAAATATAGTGAGATTTAATCCGGGTTACGACAAAGTACATAGACCGCCATCCAACCGCATCTATGCCTAAAAAGTCCACCTTGAGTTATCATCCGAACCCCATTCAGTATTAAGTTGCAAAGCAACAGACAATTGCATTAAGTATGGTGCGTAATGTAATCGACAACTACATCCTTAGACATAGAATCAATGTTTTATCCCTAGTGGCAACAACACATCACAACCTTAGAACTTTCTGTCACTCCCAGGTGTCAATGAAGGCATGAACCCACTATCGAACATAAATACTCCCTCTTGGAGTTAAGAGCGAAACTTGGCCAGAGCCTCTGTAATAACGGAGAGCATGCAAGATCATAAACAACACATAAACAATAGATTGATAATCACCATAACATAGCATTCTCTATCCATCGGATCCGACAAACACAACATATAGTATTACAGATAGATGATCTTGATCATGTTAGGCAGCTCACAAGATCCAACAATGAAGCACAATTAGGAAAGACGACCATCTAGCTACTGCTATGGACCCATAGTCAGAGGTGAACTACTCACTCATCACTCCGGAGGCGACCATGGCGGTGTAGAGTCCTCAGGAGATGAATCCCCTCTCCGACAAGGTGGGAGGCGATCTCCTGAATCCCCGAGATGGGATTCGCGGCGGCGTCTCTGGAAGGTTTTCATTATCGTGGCTCTCGGTACTGGGGGTTTCGCGACGGAGGCTATTTGTAGGCGGAAGGGCAGGTCAGAGAGCGCACGAGGGGCCAGGACGGGCGCGCGGCCAGGGAGCGCCGCCTTTGTCCTGGCCACCTCGTGGCCCCACGTCTTCCTCTTCGGTTCTTGGAAGCTTCGTGCAAAAATAGGACCCTGGCGTTGATTTCGTCAATTCCGAGAATATTTCGTTACTAGGGTTTCTGAAACCAAAAAGAAAACCGGCTCTTCGGCATCTTGTTAATAGGTTAGTTCCAAATGCGTAAATACGACATATAATGTGCATAAAACATGTAGGTATCATCAATAAAGTAGCATGGAACATAAGAAATTATCGATACGTTGGAGACGCGTATCAGCATCAACTTTTTCTGCTCGTTCCGAGCAGGTAAAACGATAACAAGATAATTTCTGAAGTGACATGCCATCATAATCTTGATCATACTATTTGTATACATATGTAATGAATGCAGCGATCAAAACAATGGTAATGACATGAGTAAACAACTGAATCATAAAGCAAAGACTTTTCATGAATAGTACTTCAAGACAAGCATCAATAAGTCTTGCATAAGAGTTAACTCATAAAGCAATAAATCAAAGTAAAGGTATTGAAGCAACACAAAGGAAGATTAAGTTTCAGCGGTTGCTTTCAACTTATAACATGTATATCTCATGGATATTGTCAACATAAAGTAATATAACAAGTGCAATATGCAAGTATGTAGGAATCAATGCACAGTTCACACAAGTGTTTGCTTCTTAAGGTGGAGGAGATAGGTAAACTGACTCAACAATAAAAGTAAAAGAATGGTCCTTCAAAGAGGAAAGCATCGATTGTTGTATTTGTGCTAGAGCTTTTATTTTGAAAACATGAAACAATTTTGTCAACGGTAGTAATAAAGCATATGAGTTATGTAAATTATATCTTACAAGTTGCAAGCCTCATGCATAGTATAATAATAGTGCCCGCACCTTGTCCTACTTAGCTTGGACTACCGGATCTTCGCAATGTTTCAACCAAGTGTCACAAAGGGGTACCTCCATGCCGCATGTACAAAGGTCTAAGGAGAAAGCTCGCATTTTGGATTTCTCGCTTTTGATTATTCTCAACTTAGACATCCATACAAGGACAACATGGACAACAGATAATGGACTCCTCTTAAATGCATAAGCATGTAGCAACAATTATTATTCTCATATGAGATTGAGGATATATGTCCAAAACTGAAACTTCAACCATGATTCATGGCTTTAGTTACGGCCCAATGTTCTTCTCTAACAATTTGCATGCTCCAATCATTAAGGTGATAGATCCTTCAGACAAGACGGACATGCATAGCAACTCACATGATATTCAACAATAGTTGATGGCGTTCCCCAGAAGCATGGTTATCGCACAACAAGCAACTTAATAAAAGATAAAGTGCATAAGTACATATTCGATACCACGATAGTTTTTAAGGCTATTTTGTCCCATGAGCTATATATTGCAAAGGTGAATGATGGAATTTTAAAGGTAGCACTCAAGCAATTTACTTTGGAATGGCGGAGAAATACCATGTAGTAGGTAGGTATGGTGGACACAAATGGCATAGTAGTTGGCTCAAGGATTTTGGATGCATGAGAAGTATTCCCTCTCGATACAAGGTTTAGGCTAGCAAGGTTATTTGAAGCAAACTCAAGGATGAACCGGTGCAGCAAAACTCACATAAAAACATATTGTAAACATTATAAGACTCTACACCGTCTTCCTAGTTGTTCAAAACTCAATACTAGATATTATCTAGACCTTAGAGAGACCAAATATGCAAATCAAATTTTAGCAAGCTCTATGTATTTCTTCATTAATGGGTGCAAAGTATATGATGCAAGAGCTTAAACATGAGCACAACAATTGCCAAGTATCACATTATCCAAGACATTTTAGAATTACTACATGTAGCATTTTCCAATTCCAACCATATAACAATTTAACGAAGAAGAAACTTCGCCTTGAACATTATGAGTAAAGCCTAAGGACATATTTGTCCATATGCAACAGCGGAGCGTGTCTCTCTCCACAAAGTGAATGCTAGGATCCATTTTATTCAAACAAAAACAAAAACAAAAACAAGGCGACATCCAAGTAAAAGAACACAAGATGTGTTGAATAAAAATATAGTTTCAGGGGAGGAACTTGATGATGTTGTCGATGAAGAAGGGGATGCCTTGGGCATCCCAAGCTTAGACGCTTGAGTCTTCTTAAAATATGCAGGGGTGAACCACGGGGGCATCCCCAAGCTTAGAGTTTTCACTCCTCTTGATCATAGTATATCATTCTCCTCTCTTGACCCTTGAAAACTTCCTTCGCACCAAACTTCAAGCAAACTCATTAGAGGTTAGTGCACAATTAATAATTCACACATTCAGAGGTGACACAATCATTCTTTACACTTCTGGACATTGCATAAAGCTACTGGACATTAATGGATCAAAGAAATGAATCCAACATAGCAAAAGAGGCAATGCGAAATAAAAGGCAGAATCTGTCAAAAACAGAACAGTCCGTAAAGACGAATTTAAAGGTGGCACCAGACTTGCTCAAATGGAAAAACTCAAAACTAATGAAAGTTGCGTACATATCTGAGGATCACGCTCGTAAATTGGCAGATTTTTGAATTTTCTACAGAGAACTGTGCCCAGATTAGTGACAGACAGCAATGCTGTTCTGCGCAGCGATCCCAAATATAACATCAACTTTAACATAGAAACTTTACTTGGCACAAAAACATGATAAGGAGAGGTTGCTACAGTAGTAAACAACTTCCAAGACTCAATAAAACAAAAAATTTCTGTAGGTAAAAACATGGGTTGTCTCCCATAAGCGCTTTTCTTTAACGCCTTTCGGCTAGGCGCATGAGAAGTGCAAATCAAGTAACATCGAGAGTAGAAGCATCAACATCATAACTTGTTCTAATAATAGAATCAAAGGCAACTTCATTCTCTTTCTAGGGAAGTGTTCCATACCTTTCTTGAGAGGAAATTGATATTTAATATTACCTTCCCTCATATCAATAACAGCACCAACAGTTCGAAGAAAAAGTCTTCCCAACACAATAGGACAAGATGCATTGCATTCGATATCAAGACAACAAAATCAAGGGGACAAGGTTATTGTTAACCGTAATATGCACATTATCAATCCTCCCCAAAGGTTTCTTTTTAACATTATCGGCAAGATTAACATCCAAATAACAATTCTTCAATGGCGGCAAGTCAAGCATATCATAAATCTTTTTAGGCATAACAGAAATACTTGCACCAAGATCACATAGAGCATTACATTCAATTGTATTTCCACCTCTTGTACATCAACGGACGCGCTTTACCGTAGACACTTGTAGCCCAAGGATCATTTGGTGGCTGGGGAAGCCTAAAGTCCCCACGGTATTGCGGTCTATGATGGGTTGCAGCTACCGGCGAAGGAGTTTATGGTAAGACCCCAGAACTATTGTCGTGGTCGGGGTCCACCCTAAAAGGAGAATAATGGGACCGACGAGGACCCAGGGTCGAGGAGTATGCAACAAAGGGTGGGTGGCGAGGTAGCGGAGGAATATGATTGGCTATGACCTTATCCCGGGCCTCACACCAAAGGAAGTGTGGATGGGAAATGCCCGGTTGGCACCAAGGTTAAGATCTCTTATGGGTAAGCAACACACCTCTGCAGAGTGTACTGTGACCAGTCACTCCCTATTCCGGGATATGGAACTGCGAACGCTGCCGGAAAGGAACTCCGTGAAGTTCTAGTAAACCGGTGAAGGCTGACGGACATAGTTCTTATTAATAAAAGCAACCTTTTGAACAAATGGTTATCAAAATCTGCATGATATCAGACTTTCTGGCCTGGTATCGTAGATAGTGCATTAAACACCTCTTCCTAATATGAACTTGTTGAGTACGCTCGTACTCATACCACTCTTAAATCCCACCAGCCGTTATCTGAATCGGCGGGAGGAGGACAAGACGACCCTGAAGGAGCCCGAAAGTCATCGGCTATGATGAACCAGACCTCTCGGGAGGTGTTGAAGGAGTAGACTATCTCATAGTCTATGGAACCGGGGAGGGTTCCGGAGGAGAGCAAGCTTAGACCTACCGAGTAGTAGTAGTACCGAGCAGTACGAACTCATGGTACTTAACTGCTCGAAGAGAATAAATGTATAACCTAGTAAGACTTTTATATTGTAAGTTAAGTTGGGTGATGTCTACGAGTGCTTCTATTCTTATAGACAGTGTTGGGCCTCCAAGAGCAGAGGTTTGTAGAACAGCAGCAAGTTTTCCTTAAGTGGATCACCCAAGGTTTATCGAACTCCGGGGAGGAAGAGGTCAAAGATATCCTCTCAAGCAACCCTGCAATCACGATACAAGAAGTCTCTTGTGTCCCCAACACACCTATTACACTTGTCAGATGTATAGGTGCACTAGTTCGACGAAGAGATAGTGAAATACAAGTAGTATGGATGTTTATGAATGGTAATAGCAATCTGAATAAAATATGGCAGCGAGTAAACATGCAAAACAGGTAAATAAACAGAGATTCGATGTTTGGAAACAAGGCCTAGGGATCATACTTTCACTAGTGGACACTCTCAACATTGATCGCATAATAAACAACTCTTTCTCATATGTGCTACATACACTCTTTTGTTGGATGACAAACACCATTCGTTGTGTAGGGCTACAAGAGCACCTCAATGCCGGAGTTAACAAGCGCCACAACATTCGACATTCATATTTAAGTAACCTTAGAGCATAATAGATCATTGCAAAATAAACCGAGAACTAACATAGCATACACACTGTCCACATTACGCTATGAAAGGAGGAATAGATCATCAATACTATCATAATGATAATTAACTCCACAACCTACAAGAGATCATGATCATAGCCTACGACAAGAACCACATGCACACACTAGCACCTTTACACCATGCAGGAGGAATAGACTACTTTAATAACATCACATGAGTAGCACATAAACTAGTAGCGATACAAAGCTCATCATATAGATCTCAATCATGTAAGGCGACTCATAAGATCATTGTATTGGAGTACTGAGAGAGATTAACCACATAGCTACGGTAGAGCCCTCAGCCCCAGAGAGAATCTCCCTCCTCATCATGGGAACAGCGATGGCGGTGAAGATGGCGGTGGAGATGGCTTCGGGGGCAATTCCCGTCCGGCGACGTCTTAGCAGAGGAGACTTGTCCCCCGAATCTTGATTTCGCGATGACGGCGGCTCTGGAACTTTTCTCGTATCGGGGTTTTTTCGTATCGAGGTTTTAGGTCAGGGAGGCTTAAATAGGCGAAGAGGCGGAGTCGGAAGGGCTACGGGGGGCCCACACACTAGGCCGGCGCGCCCCCTCTGGCCGCGCCGCCATGTTGTGTGGGGCCGTGGCTCTGGCTCCTCTCGGGTGTTGGAAGCTTCGTGTAAATATAAGACTGGGCGTTGATTTCGTGCAATTCAGAATATTTCCTTACTAGGATTTACGAAACCAAAAACAGAAAACAACTGACACTTCGGCATCTCGTCAATAGGTTAGTTAGGAACGCATCAAAACGATATAAAGTGTGAACAAAACATGTAGGTATTGTCATAAAACAAGCATGGAACATCAGAAATTATAGATACGTTGGAGACGTATCAAGCATCCCCAAGCTTAGTTCCTACTCGCCCTCGAGTAGGTAAACGATAACACAAATAATTTACAGTGACATGCTACCATCATAATCTTGATCAACATTATTGTAAAGCATATGACATGAATGGAGTGATTCAAAGCAATGATCTATAGCTTGTTAACAAATAGATACTAACATATAGCAAAACTTTTCATGAATAGTACTTTCAAGACAAGCA
Organism: Lolium multiflorum; assembly: GCA_030979885.1. Taxonomy (NCBI): domain Eukaryota; kingdom Viridiplantae; phylum Streptophyta; class Magnoliopsida; order Poales; family Poaceae; genus Lolium; species Lolium multiflorum. Next base: position 43,551,680 of record CM061752.1, on the reverse strand, counting down.
TCAATAAGCCTTGCATAAGAGTTAACTCATAAAGCAATAAATTCAAAGTAAAGGCATCGAAGCAACACAAAAGGAAGATATAAGTTTCAGCAGTTGCTTTCAACTTTCAACATGCATATCTCATGGATAATTGTCAACACGAGAGTAATATGATGAATGCAAATAAGCAAGTATGTAAGAATCAATGCACTTGACACAAGTGTTTGCTTCTAAGATGGAAGGAAGTAGGTAAACTGACTCAACATAAAGTAAAAGATAGGCCCTTCGCAGAGGAAGCAGGGATTAAATCATGTGCTAGAGCTTTTCAAGTTTTGAAATCATATAGAGAGCATAAAAGTAAAATTTTGAGAGGTGTTTGTTGTTGTCAACGAATGGTAATGGGTACTCTAACTACCTTATCAACCGGACTTTCCAAGAGGCGGCTCCCATGAAGGGCGTTATCTCTACCGACAAGGTAGATCATCCCTCTTCTCTTTTGTTTACACATGTACTTTAGTTTTATTTATTAGATGACACTCCCCCAACCTTTGCTTACACAAGCCATGGCTAACCGAATCCTCGGGTGCCTTCCAACATTCATATACCATGGAGGAGTGTCTATTTGCAAATTTAAGTTGCTTACTGATAGATCAGAGCAAAACATGTGAAGAGAATTATTAATGCAAGTTAATTAATTGGGGCTGGGAACCCCATTGCCAGCTCTTTTTGCAAAATTATTGGATAAGCGGATGAGCCACTAGTCCATTGTGAAAGTCTGTCAAAAGTAAATGACAAGATCGAAAGATAAAACACCACATACTTCCTCATGAGCTATAAAACATTGACACAAATAAGAGATAATAGCTTTGAATTGTTTAAAGGTAGCACATGAAGTATTTACTTGGAATGGCAGGAAATACCACATAGTAGGTAGATATGGTGGACACAAATGGCATAGGTTTTGGCTCAAGGTTTTTGGATGCACGAGAAGTATTCCCTCTCAGTACAAGGCTTTTGCTAGCAAGGTTGTTTGAAGCAAACACAAGTATAAACCGGTACAGCAAAACTTACATAAGAACATATTGCAAGCATTATAAGACTCTACACACAGACGCTCCAAGTAAAGTACATAGGATGTGATGGAATAAAAATATAGTTTCACTAGAAGTGACTGATGGCGTGTAACTCACACGTTCGTTGGGAACCCCAAGAGGAAGGTATGATGCGCACAGTAGCAAGTTTTCCCTCAGAAAGAAACCAAGGTTTAATCGGACCAGTAGGAGTCAAGAAGCACGTTGAAGGTTGATGGTGGCGAAATATGATGTGGCGCAACAACAGGGATTCCGGCGCCAACGTGGAACCTGCACAACACAACCCAAGTACTTTGCCCAACGAAGCAATGAGGTTGTCAATCTCACCGACTTGCTGTGTAACAAAGGATTAACCATATTGTGTGGAAGATGATTTTTGCAAGAAAACAGTAAAACACAAGTATTGCGATGGATTGTATGCTATGTAAAGAATAGGACCGGGGTCCACAGTTCACTAGAGGTGTCTCCCCATAAGATAAAAGCATGTTGGGTGAACAAATTACAGTAGACGGGTGACAAATAGAGAAGGGCATAACAATGCATATACATGATATGATAAATATAGTGAGATTTAATCCGGGCATTACGACAAAGTACAGAGCCATCCAAGCGCATCTATGCCTAAAAGTCCACCTTCGAGTTATCATCCGAACCCCATTCGGTATTAAGTTGCAAAGCAACAGACAATTGCATTAAGTATGGTGCGTAATGTAATCGACAACTACATCCTTAGACATAGAATCAATGTTTTATCCCTAGTGGCAACAACACATCACAACCTTAGAACTTTCTGTGTCAGGTGTCAATGAGGCATGAACCCACTATCGAACATAAATACTCCTCTTGGAGTTAAGAGCAAAAACTTGGCGAGAGCCTCTACTAATAACGGAGAGCATGCAAGATCATAAACAACACATAAACAATAGATTGATAATCACCATAACATAGCATTCTCTATCCATCGGATCCCACAAACACAACATATAGTATTACGAGATAGATGATCTTGATCATGTTAGGCAGCTCACAAGATCCAACAATGAAGCACAATTAGGAGAAGACGACCATCTAGCTACTGCTATGGACCCATAGTCTAGGGGTGAACTACTCACTCATCACTCGGAGGCGACCATGGCGGTGTAGAGTCCTCCAGGAGATGAATCCCTCTCCCGGCGAGTGCCGGGACGTCTCCTGAATCCCCGAGATGGGATTCGCGGCGGCGGCGTCTCGGTAAGGTTTCGTATCGTGGCTCTCGGTGCGGGGGTTTGCGACGGAGGCTATTTGTGGCGGAAGGGCGAGTCAAGAGGCGGCACGAGGGGCCCAGGGGGACAGGGCCGCGGCAGAGGCACGGGCCGCGCCGCCTTTGTCACACCCACCTCGTGGCCCCACCCGACTCCCCTTCGGTCTTGAGCTTCGTGCAAGAAATAGGACCACAGGCGTTGATTTCGTCCAATTAGAGAATATTTCGTTACTAGGGTTCTGAAACCAAAAACATGAAAACAAGAAGCTCTTCGGCATCTTGTTAATAGGTTAGTTCCAGAAAATGCGTAAATACGACATATAATGTGCATAAAACATGTAGATATCATCAATAAAGTAGCATGGAACATAAGAAATTATCGATACGTTGGAGACGTATCAGCATCCCCAAGCTTAGTTCTGCTCGTCCCGAGCAGGTAAAACGATAACAAAGATAATTTCTGAAGTGACATGCCATCATAATCTTGATCATACTATTTGTATACATATGTAATGAATGCAGCGATCAAAACAATGGTAATGACATGAGTAAACAATTGAATCATAAAGCAAAGACTTTTCATGAATAGTACTTCAAGACAAGCATCAATAAGTCTTGCATAAGAGTTAACTCATAAAGCAATAAATCAAAGTAAAGGTATTGAAGCAACACAAAGGAAGATTAAGTTTCAGCGGTTGCTTTCAACTTATAACATGTATATCTCATGGATATTGTCAACATAAAGTAATATAACAAGTGCAATATGCAAGTATGTAAGAATCAATGCACAGTTCACAAGTGTTTGCTTCTTAAGGTGGAGGGAGATAGGTAAACTGACTCAACAATAAAAGAAAAGAATGGTCCTTCAAAAGAGGAAAGCATCGATTGTTGTATTTGTGCTAGAGCTTTTATTTTGAAAACATGAAACAATTTTGTCAACGGTAGTAATAAAGCATATGAGTTATGTAAATTATATCTTACAAGTTGCAAGCCTCATGCATAGTATAATAATAGTGCCCGCACCTTGTCCTACTTAGCTTGGACTACCGGATCTTTGCAATGCCATGTTTCAACCAAGTGTCACAAAGGGGTACCTCCATGCCGCATGTACAAAGGTCTAAGGAGAAAGCTCGCATTTTGGATTTCTCGCTTTTGATTATTCTCAACTTAGACATCCATACCGGGACAACATGGACAACAGATAATGGACTCTCTTAAATGCATAAGCATGTAGCAACAATTATTATTCTCATATGAGATTGAGGATATATGTCCAAAACGAAACTTCAACCATGATTCATGGCTTTAGTTAGCGGCCCAATGTTCTTCTCTAACAATTTGCATGCTCCAATCATTAAGGTGATAGATCCTTAGAACAAGACGGACATGCATAGCAACTCATGATATTCAACAATAGTTGATGGCGTTCCCTGAAGCATGGTTATCGCACAACAAGCAACTTAATAAAAGATAAAGTGCATAAGTACATGTTCGATACCATTAGTTTTTAAGGCTATTTTGTCCCATGAGCTATATATTGCAAAGGTGAATGATGGAATTTAAAGGTAGCACTCAAGCAATTTACTTTGGAATGGCGGAGAAATACCATGTAGTAGGTAGGTATGGTGGACACAAATGGCATAGTAGTTGGCTCAAGGATTTTGGATGCATGAGAAGTATTCCCTCTCGATACAAGGTTTAGGCTAGCAAGGTTATTTGAAGCAAACTCAAGGATGAACCGGTGCGGCAAAACTCACATAAAAGACATATTGTAAACATTATAAGACTCTACACCGTCTTCCTTGTTGTTCAAAACTCAATACTAGATATTATCTAGACCTTAGAGAGACCAAATATGCAAATCAAATTTTAGCAAGCTCTATGTATTTCTTCATTAATGGGTGCAAAGTATATGATGCAAGAGCTTAAACATGAGCACAACAATTGCAAGTATCACATTATCCAAGACATTTTAGAATTACTACATGTAGCATTTTCCAATTCCAACCATATAACAATTTAACGAAGAAGAAACTTCGCCTTGAACATTATGAGTAAAGCCTAAGGACATATTTGTCCATATGCAACAGCGGAGCGTGTCTCTCTCCCACAAAGTGAATGCTAGGATCCATTTTATTCAAACAAAAACAAAAACAAAAACAAGCCGACGCTCCAAGTAAAGAACACAAGATGTGATTGAATAAAAATATAGTTTCGGGGAGGAACCTGATGATGTTGTCGATGAAGAAGGGGATGCCTTGGGCATCCCCAAGCTTAGACGCTTGAGTCTTCTTAAAATATGCAGGGATGAACCACGGGGGCATCCCCAAGCTTAGAGCTTTCACTCCTCTTGATCATAGTGTATCATACTCCTCTCTTGACCCTTGAAAACTTCCTTCCACCAAACTTCAAGCAAACTCATTAGAGGGTTAGTGCACAATTAACAATTCACACATTCAGAGGTGACACAAACATTCTTTACACTTCTGGACATTGCATAAAGCTACTGGACATTAATGGATCAAAGAAATTCATCCAACATAGCAAAAGAGGCAATGCGAAATAAAAGGCAGAATCTGTCAAAACAGAACAGTTCGTAAAGACGAATTTTAAAATGGCACCAGACTTGCTCAAATGGAAAAACTCAAAACTAATGAAAGTTGCGTACATATCTGAGGATCACGCTCGTAAATTGGCAGATTTTTTCGAATTTTCTACAGAGACTTGTGCCCAGATTCGTGATAGACAGCAATGCTGTTTCTGCGCAGCGATCCCAAATATAACATCAACTTTAACATAGAAACTTTACTTGGCACAAAAACATGATAAGGAGAGGTTGCTACAGTAGTAAACAACTTCCAAGACTCAAATATAAAACAAAGTACTGTAGTAAAAACATGGGTTGTCTCCCAAAGCGCTTTTCTTTAACGCCTTTCAGCTAGGCGCAGAAAGTGCAAATCAAGTAACATCGAGAGATGAAGCATCAACATTATTACCTTGGGAGCTGGGAGTTTTCTCAACCAAGCATAGTATATTAGATACATAAGTTTTAGCGTCTCCTTTTCATTAGTCTTGAGCTTGCTATTCTCATCGAACAAATTTTCAGGAACAAGCCAAGCATAGTTATTTTCTAGTGCATCATTCATAGCTAGGAGTTTACATGGTATTAGTGCTTTGATCTCCCCATCATTAATATTATTAGTGTACCTTATTCTATCCATGTCCATTTTTTCAAGGAGACCAACAAAATTAGTATGAGAACCTAGCATATTAAATTTAGCAAAGACCTTTCTAGCCTCTCTTGCTAGACCACCAAATTCTCTAAGAAGAGTTTCTAAAACAAAATCTTTCTTTTCCCTTCTTCCATATCACCAAGTGTAAGAAACATGTGTTGGATTATAGGATTGAGATTAACAAACTTAGTTTCCAACATACGAACTAAAGCAGACAATTTCATAGGTAGGTGCAAGTTCTATCAAGTGTCTATCTTCAAATCTTCAGTAATACTAACATGATTGAAAAATTCTTCTATATTATTTCTCCCAACTATAGACCCACGTCCTACGGTATGTCTTTTGTGGTAAAATTAAAAGGAAACATGATGCAATAAGCAAAAAGTAAACTAGGCAAACAAAGTAAAGACGAGTAACTAATTTTTTTGTGTTTTTTATATAGAGAGCAAGACAGTAAATAAAGTAAAACTAGCAACTAATTTTTTTGTTTTTGTTTAGGTGCAGCAAACAAAGTAGTAAATAAAATAAAGCAAGACAAAAACAAAGTAAAGAGATTGAGAAGTGGAGACTCCCCTTGCGGCGTGTCTTGATCTCCCCAACGGCGAGAAAAAGAGTTGTTGCGTGGGAGGCAATTCTCGTGGTGTAACTTCTCTTCGTTCCCCGGCAACGCCGGAGAAAAAGAGCTTGATGTGTAACTCACCTTTCGTTGGGAACCCCAAGAGGAAGGTATGATGCGCACGGTAGCAAGTTCCCTCAGAAAGAAACCAAGGTTTAATCGGACCGGTGGGAGTCAAGAAGCACGTTGAAGGTTGATGGTGGCCAAATATGATGCGGCGCAACACCAGGGATTCGGCGCCAACGTGGAACTGCACAACACAACCCAAGTACTTTGCCCCAACGAAACAGTGAGGTTGTCAATCTCACAGACGTTAACCGTGTGTGGAAGATGATTGTTTGCAAGAAAACTAAAAACAAGTATTGCAGTAGATTGTATGCTATGTAAAGAATAGGACGGGGTCCACAGTTCACTAGAGGTGTCTCTCCCATAAGATAAAAGCATGTTGGGTGAACAAATTACAGTCGGGCAATTGATAAATAGAGAAGGGCATAACAATGCATATACATGATATGATAAATATAGTGAGATTTAATCCGGGCATTACGACAAAGTACATAGACCGCCATCCAAGTGCATCTATGCCTAAAAAGTCCACCTTCAGGTTATCATCCGAACCCCATTCAGTATTAAGTTGCAAAGCAACAGACAATTGCATTAAGTATGGTGCGTAATGTAATCGACAACTACATCCTTAGACATAGAATCAATATTTTATCCCTAACGACACATCACAACCTTAGAACTTTATGTCCTTGTCCCAGTGTCAATGAAGGCATGAACCCACTATCGAGCATAAATACTCCCTCTTGGAGTTAAGAGCAAAAACTTGGCCGAGCCTCTACTAATAACGGAGAGCATGCAAGATCATAAACAACACATAAACAATAGATTGATAATCACCATAACATAGCATTCTCTATCCATCGGATCGACAAACACAACATATAGTATTACGATAGATGATCTTGATCATGTTAGGCAGCTCACAAGATCCAACAATGAAGCACAATTAGGAGAAGACGATCTAGCTACGCTATGGACCCATAGTCTAGGGTGAACTACTCACTCATCACTCCGGAGGCGACCATGGCGGTGTAGAGTCCTCCGGGAGATGAATCCCCTCTCCGGCAGGTGCCGGGGCGATCTCCTGAATCCCCGAGATGGGATTAGCGGCGGCGGCGTCTGGAAGGTTTTACGTATCGTGGCTCTCGGTGCTGGGGTTTCGCGACGGAGGCTATTTGTAGGCGGAAGGGCAGGTCAAGGCGGCACGAGGGGCCCAGGGGACAGGGCCACGCGGCCGGGGCTGGGCAGCGCCGCCTGTCCCACAGCCTCGTGGCCCCGACTCACTCGGTCTTGGAGCTTCGTGCAAAAATAGGACCCTGGGCGTTGATTTCGTCCAATTGAGAATATTTCGTTACTAGGATTTCTGAAACCAAAAACAACAACCGGCTCTTCGGCATCTTGTTAATAGGTTAGTTCCAGAAAATGCGTAAATACGACATATAATGTGCATAAAACATGTAGGTATCATCAATAAAGTAGCATGGAACATAAGAAATTATCGATACGTTGGAGACGTATCACTGACCATTTGTTGAAGAAGGGGATGCCTTGGGCATCCCCAAGCTTAGATGCTTGAGTCTTCTTAAAATATGCAGGGATGAACCACCGGGGCATCCCCAAGCTTAGACCTTTCACTCTTCTTGATCATAGTATATCATCCTCTTCTATTGACCCTTGAAAACTTCCTCCACACCAAACTGGGACCGGAGAATGAGTGCCTTTTACCTTTTCTCCCCGGCAACGGCGCCAGAAAATAGCTTGATGTCTACGAGTACTTCTATTCTTGTAGGCAGTGTTGGGCCTCCAAGAGGCAGAGGTTTGTAGAACGACAGCAAGTTTTCCCTTAAGTGGATCACCTAAGGTTTATAGAGCTCGGGAGGAAAAGGTCAAAGATATCCCTCTCAAGCAACCACTAATCACGATACAAGAAGTCTCTTGTGTCCCCAACACACCTAATACACTTGTCGTGTATAGGTGCACTAGTTCGGCGAATAGATAGTAAAATACAAGTAGTATGGATGTTTATGAATGGTAATAGCAATCTGAATAAAATATGGCAGCGAGTAAACATGCAACAGAACAGTAAATAAACATAGATTCGATGTTTGGAAACAAGGCCCAGGGATCATACTTTCACTAGTGGACACTCTCAACATTGATCGCATAATAAACAACTCTTTCTCATATGTGCTACATACACTCTTTTGTTGGATGACAAACACCAGTCGTTGTGTAGGGCTACAAGAGCACCTCAATGCCGGAGTTAACAAGCGCCACAACATTCGGCATTCATATTTAAGTAACCTTAGAGCATAATAGATCATTGCAAAATAAACCAAGAACTAACATAGCACACTGTCCACATTACGCTATGAAAGGAGGAATAGATCACATCAATACTATCATAATGATAATTAACTCCACAACCTACAAGAGATCATGATCATAGCCTACGACAAGAACCACGGTGCACACACTAGCACCTTTACACCATGCGGAGGAATAGAACTACTTTAATAACATCACATGAGTAGCACATAAACTAGTAGCGATACAAAGCTCATCGTATAGATCTCAATCATGTAAGGCAGCTCATAAGATCATTGTATTGGAGTACGAGAGAGAGATTAACCACATAGCTATGGTAGAGCCCTCAGCCCCAGGGGAGATTACTCCATCCTCATCATGGGAACAGCGATGGCGGTGAAGATGGCGGTGGAGATGGCTTCCGGGCAATTCCCGTCCCGGCGTGCGAGCAGAGACTTCTGTCCCCGAGATCTTGATTTCGCGATGACGGCGCTCGGAACTTTTCTCGTATCGGGGTTTTTTCGTATCGAGGTTTTAGGTCAGGGAGGCTTAAATAGGCGAAGAGGCGGAGTCGGAAGGGCTACGGGGGGCCCACACACTAGGCCGGCGCGCCCCCTCTGGCCGCGCCGCCATGTGTGTGGGGGCCCCTGCCTCCTCTCGGGTGTTAAGGAAGCTTCGTGTAAATATAAGATCTGGGCGTTGATTTCGTGCAATTCGAGAATATTTCCTTACTAGGATTTACGAAACCAAAAACGGCAGGCACTGCGGCATCTCGTCAATAGGTTAGTTAAAAAAACGCATCAAAACGATATAAAGTGTGAACAAAACATGTAGGTATTGTTATAAAACAAGCATGGAACATCAGAAATTATAGATACGTTGGAGACGTATCATTGGGTTCGCCTCGAACCCAGGAGTATCCCTCTTAGGACCCAAGAGGAGCTCCGAGATGATATGTACATATTGCTTGTAATAATAAATGAATGAGTTATGGACCCGCTATGTTCTGTTGTACTACTCTGAGGGATATAATATTTACGGATTGGTACTTCGTGAATGTTATATCAACGACTGGCATACTACAACATGCAGTGGTATGCAGGGTCACCACACCCTCGCTTCTTGGTCTCCATCGCCCTCTGCTCCGCGGTGAGCTCGGGCTTCGCCTTCGTCGGCCGGGCTCCACGACCAGCCGGAGCGTCCGATTCGAGAGCCGCCTCCACGGCGGGAGCGGCAACGGCCGCGGCGTGCCTCCTCTCCGATGGTGGCGGTGGCGGCGGCGGTCGCTTCGTCGGCCATCTCTAGGTTTTGGGAGTGGAGTGAGTGTTTGTTTTGGGAGGCGGACGGCGGGCCGAGGGCGGACAAGGGAGGGCAGCGACCAGCCTTTCGCGTCCGCGACGCATAAGCTCGTCCAAGATTTGGGCAGGTTTGGGTCGTCCGGAGCCGCTGACGATCGCGTGGCCCAGGCGGTTTTGTCCGTTTCGACCCATCCGGACGCGCGGGCGCGGGATGGGTCGCTCGGTTGGAGATGCCCTAAGTGATGTCTTGGGCTGTTGACTGGGCTGACCCGTTCCTTGCTCTTTCTGGCCGTTGGATTATTTTGGATGGTGGATACAAGGCCCGGGGCACGCAATAGACAGGGGATCTCTATCCGCGACCGACCAAGGTGAGGAGGAGATAACGAAGATGGTGGACGCGTGGCGGACGGAGCACGCGCGATCGAATAACATCGCACGGTGCGCGACCGGGAGGCAGCGTGGGACGGATGAAACACAGCTTTTTCCTAAGCAAAAAGGCCCTCGATGAATATAGCGGTCCATTAGACGGTCCCCCACCACTTTCCCCAATCGAAACAGAGGTCGACTGAGGGCGACCGCCGTCCAGGGGGCTGTAGCTCCGTCCTCCTCCGGCCATCCGCCGCTGGAAGACTGCGGCTGGTGATCAAGGATGGCTCCGACGAGACGGGCCGCCGGCGAGCCACCGCTAGTGTACGGTGAGATCGCAAACCCTAGCCGCTTCCACATCGATTAGAGCTCGAAAATGTTTTTAGATTGTTTGTGATATAGGATGCACGCCAGTTTTAATTAGTTAAGATCGATTTGCTCAGATAATTTCATTGACCGAGCCACTCTTCTCGGTAGAGATGAAGCATTGTGGTTTTTTGGTCAGTTGATTATTGCAAGAGACAATGAAATTAGGTATTTATACATCAAGTAACCAATGTGCAGCACCAAGGGTTTGGCAAAAAAAAGTATTTTTATGTTCCAGTAACAACAGGACCATGCAAATGTGATTATTCTGAGGTTTGCTATTCATTGTCTCGCTTGAGAAAAGGAATTTTGGACTCGTGTTTTCGCAAAGAAAAACTCGTTTTCAAACTCCATCGTACGACTCGTGTACGGCTATGCTCACGTGCTGGCCGACGTAAACACACGGCTACCAAAAGTCCACGTCTGACGCGCCAATAAGCAGAAAGACCCCCAAAACTACCACCAAACGGTGCAAAACACCCAAGGCGGTGGAAAACCGACCTTTTCCAGGGGGCAAATCGAAAATGACACTTCCTAAATTTCCCGATCGCCTTGAACCCTACCTGCCCCTCCCCGTCGCCCCCTCGTTCCCCCAAATCCTCATCCGATTCCAAGCCGCAAAACCTCGCTCCCCAATCGGCCTCCGGCGCTCCCAGGTACGCCACGATTCGTCCTCAGGCCGCTCCTGACAGCCTTTGGTTTTCACCGTGCACATTCCTTCAGATTTTGACCTAGATGCCACAGCACGCCGTCGCCGGCCGGTGAAGAGAAACACAAGAAGGTTTGTAGGCGCTCGAAGACGGGGCCGAACATCTGTCGAGCTGCACGGACGCCGCCTCCTCGCACTCCTCCTCGCCGCCCTTCCGCCCGCACAGGCTCGCCGAGCGCCCCTTCGACGCCGCCATCGACTCCCCGGACGCCTCCTGCTTCACCCTCCTCCTCCTTCACGGCACCCCCGGGCCGCTTCAGATCTGTGGAGTTGGACTCCCGGCACCACCGCCCGGGCTCCGGCCGTCCGGATCTGGGAGCAAACTCGGCGGATTTGACACTTCTAGGGTTTCTCCGCTCTCGGCGCGCCCCGCGGGTCCATGAATCCCATGGGATACAAGCAGTATGACAGCAGCGGTGAGTCGTCTGTCTCGAATCCACCGCCTTTTTTGCTCCTTTGAACTTGGCCGGCCGGAAAAGCCCCGTTATTTCGCTCCTAGCTCGTAGATTCACATGAGTTGAGGATACCAAAAAATGTTGAATAGCCACTATGTACAAATTGTACCTCTTCCTTTCTAGCAACACTAAGCCTGTGTAGTAGATAACTGGAATTTCTCAAAGTTGAACAACGTGCATGGTCCTGATGTTATTGGAACAGAGAAAAAATACTTCCTTTTGCCAAACCCTTGGTGCTGCAGATTGGTTACTTGATGTATAAATACCTCGCCTTTCCTGACCAGTTGTAGGATTCTTGAACCTCTTGCCAAATTGTAAATTCGTCACAGAATCGTTTGATCCTGTACTAGCCTGTTTTATGACCCTTTAGGTGCTTTCGTGTTATCAAGACTCACGGGCAAGCTCTGTATTTTGAATATGTGGTTTCATTGATTCCTTTCCGTTGCCTGCAGGGACGGACGATGATCTCACCCCGTCGCAAAGTAGAGGAATGAGAGGCCGATCTTTCAGTGGGAATGGGAGAGCATCTGCTGGACCATTTCCTTATGCAAGGCCACACAATGATTTGGAGAGCCAAGTGCATCTGGTTGAGCAGGAGGCCTACACTGGTGTTCTTAGAGCATTCAAAGTGCAATCTGATGCATTATCTTGGGTAAATATTTGTAGCAATCTGAAATTAGTGCCAATAGTCCCAGTAATCACTCTTTGTCCTCCTCTTTTATTTAGGCTGAAAGTTAATAGTTACGCTTGTGCGCAGGATAAAGAAAGCCTGATTTCTGAACTCAGGAAAGAACTGAGAGTTTCTGATGAGGAACATAGGGACCTGTTAAACAAGGTTAATGAAGATGGAGCCATTCGTAGAATGAGGTCTTTGCTTACAGGATCCGATTCTTTTTTGCCTGAAATATGTTTTACTTAATCACCATATTCTTATTTGGTTTTTCATTTCTGTAAACTTTCAATAGGGAGCTGAGACAGGGAGGTGGAACCCCGAGTGGGATGCACCGTGGCAGCAGAGTTTTTCATGACGGAGAACCTGGGCCAGCTGCCAAGAGGCCACGGCCATCTCATTTAATTCCTTCGCATTCTTCAGGCCTCCAGTCCCCTAATATGTCTTCACACTCAGTTCCCTCTTCTGCAACGTGGGGACTGGCCTCAGCATCAAAGGGCAAAAGGGCTAAGTCGGTAGGTTTGGAATACTCTGCGTCATGTTCATTTGCGTTCGGGTCAATTTTATGGTCATCTGTTGATGCATGTACAGACCACGCCACTGGCATTACCATCTGTGGATCCAACTTCATTGATTAAACGGAAAGTTTTTACAAGATGGCCAGATGACAACAACTTCTATGAGGCCACTATAACCCGTTACAATCCTGCTACGGTCTGTTCTAAATTTTACTACTATTTGCTCCTTGATGAACATATGCATCTGTGTTAAGACTTACTCTCCTCGCCCTTTTCAGGGTGAGCATGCTCTTGTCTATGACATGGGCAAAACAACGGAGACATGGGAGTTAGTCAGGCTTTGTGATGTAAGCATTGTTTAAGTTTGTGATGCTTGAACTGTTATTTATCTTTCTTTTTCTTACTCCTTGTATGTTCCCTGATTTGGTTATCTGCTTAGCACTGTACACCGTGTTGTATTTTTCTATGAATTTCATCCATACTGTTTTCTGTTTTTCAACCTTTTTGCTGCGAATTATTCATTTTTATATGTTAATCTACTGAGTAACCCCAGTAAATTACCAGATACTGGCAGCTCATGTGTCCATTTCCATAGAAATTAAAGCTGTTGGTTCTGATTTGTTGTCACACAATTATGTTGAGAGTGGTTTCATATCATGTCTTAAATTTCGTAACATGGTACCTTTGTTGATCCATAGGGGCTGCAAATTGGCTTTGGACAACTAATCTATTTAACTATTAGCTGCATGAATATTTTGATTCTATGTTATTTCACTGGAGTATGGATATTTGTTTAGCCTGTCCACTCTACCGGGGATTAAATATTTAAATTTTACTAGCGTGACTGTCCAGAATGTCTGATTGCCAGGTTTTTAGTAAATAAATAACTAATGGACGAACAACCCTTCGACAGATGGCACCTGAAGATATAAGATGGGAACATGATGATGTTTGGGGTCCTTCTGGTCCAATGTTGAAGAGAAACCATAGCAACAATGGTACAGGGGCAATGCCAGGCAGGGGCAGAGGGAGGCTGTCTCAACCGCCAAATGGCATTAACAGGAACATTGGTCAAATTGATGTGCCTAACACTCAAAGTATAGTGATAGAGGTAAATTTCTCTAGAAGGGTTCAGACATCACAAGTTACCGGATAGTTTTTCCTCACAATTTTGTGCTCTCAACACAGGTGGAGAGGGTATTGTCAAATCCAAATGTACGCGAGATTGAAAAGGCAAAGAAACTGCTCACTGTGAGTTGACTCGTCTATCTTGATGTTGTACCCTGTCGAAATTAGTCTATGATGTGGAAAGGCTTGCTTCTATTTCCACAAATCCTTTATTTGAGAATTGTAAGGAAAAAATGGTTGTACATGTAGGACCAGGAGCAGTCATTACTCGATGCAATTGCCAGTCTTGACGAGGCATCAGATGGTGAAAGTGGTAAGTTATTGGCCGATTCTAAAATGCACTGTAAAAGTAGTATCATTGAAGGGCAAGTAATCTGAATTGTTTTAGTGGTGTTCTGGATGATAACCATGTGTTATGTCAACCAATAGAAACCATGGTGATTGAAATTCTATCCAGAATCTCTAGATGACTTTTATTGATTTCTGGCTGATATTTCGCATTTCACTAAGCAGTCTTCATATACAGAGGATATGGGCCATATGGCCTTCCTAGATACTGCCTATTTGCAATCATCATTACTACTTTGCCTATTTCACTAAGCAGTCTTCATATACAGAGGATATGGCCACCGAAGCCCGAATGGGTCCTGCTGGTGATCACATGGGTGGGAATGGCATTGCCTGTTAGTCGTCGTTACTAGCAGTACCGGAAGATTAGTAGGACTATTTTTTGGACCACCTTCATGAATCACTGGACAACGAAGCCATGTGATGAAAAACTGGACTGCCAAGAGCTGAATGGGCAGTTGCTCCCTGAGATGAATATATTTGGCAGCTCAAAATTCGGACCTGGGAAAGGCCTGTGGTGCCTTTCCTTGAAGTGATCATGTTGGTGGTATTTCCTCTAGTGAACTAGAAGTGACGCTGATCTTCTAGACATTGTTAGTAACATAACTTGGCTGAAGATTATTGTGCTGAGGGCAGACAGCTGAGTAAACCCTCTGGCCGCAATGTATGTGCACTGAGTTTTGCAGTGGGCATAATCTGTACTGTAATGTACAAAATACTGGACGTTTTCTCCTAGCTTTTAGCAATGTATTTGGAACAATAAGTATTTAACAAAAACTGTGGACTACCAACTGGTGCCTTCTCTATCTTTCTCAAAGGAAGAAAAGAACTGTTGTCCTGACAGCTGATGGTTGTGCGGTAGTGCTTATCAGGTTAGTAAGGAAGATATCAAATTATCAACAGTTCAACAGGCAAACGGGGATAGCTCAGTTGGGAGAGCGTCAGACTGAAGATCTATTATTATCTTTTATTTTGGATATTGAAGACCTCCAGTATACACCTGTTTCTCATCTCGTTCTCTCTGGACGCCAACGTTTGTTCTACACGGCTCGCTGCTCATTTGTTCTACACGGCTCGCTGCTCATTGAGACGCTTCGCGGGGTTGCAGCAACGGTCTCAACGTTTCAAAGTTGGTATTAGATTGAAAGGAAAAAAAGGCAATGTTTCAAAGTTGGTATTAGATTGAAAGAAAAAAAAGGCAAGTGACAAATATCAGGACCTAAAAATAATCCAAGAAAAAAACTTTTATTGTATATAGAGGATAACATGCGGATCCCATTTTGCAGCAGCGGTCTCAACGTTTTCAAGATGATCCATGACCAAAAGAAGAAGGATGTAGCCAGAAATCAGGGGGTCAAAAAAATCCAAGAAAGAAAGATTTTAATTGGGGCTGCATCTGGCCATCTGAACTTTCGAATTATCATGCTGGACGCCTTTTGACTCGTACAATTTTAGCCGACTTCAAAATAGGAAAGTCATATGGTTCGCAAAAACAAAAAAACAAGGAGATTCAACATATAAGTTTGTTTGTGTAAAAATAAAGATTTAATTTATCCGTTTGCAATAGCTCAGAGCGAAATACACTGTTTATTGTCTGCGAAATAATCAACATATCACATTCTTCTACGAGGAGGCTGAAGCGTCATCAACGTTTTAAAGGTGGCAGAGGATGGAAAGAAAAAATAAACAAAAAATCAATTGGTAAAAAAATCGAAGAAAAGAAACATTTATCGTTCTGAGAGGATGACATGCGGGCCCCATGAAGTAGCAACATTCTCAACGTTTTCAAGGCGGCACGGGATCCAAAAAAAGGAAAAATAGCCAGAAATTAGGGGTCAAAATAACTCCAAGAAAGGAAAGGTTTATTGTTCATAGAGGCTGACATCTGGGACCCATGAGCCAGCAGAGTTCTTAACGTTTCAAAGGCGACAGGGGATCAAAAGAAAAAAGAAAGTAACACTAAATTATGGGTCAAAAATAATTTCAAGAAAGGAAACTTTTATTGTTCATAGAGGATGACATGCGGGACCCATGAGCCAGCAGTTTCCTCAACGTTTCAAATGCGGCATGAGATTGAAAGAAAAAGGCAAGTGACCAAATATCAGGAGTCAAAAATAATCCAAGAAAACTTTACTGTACATAGAGGATGGCATGCAGATCCCATTTTGCAGCAGCGGTCTCAACGTTTCAAATGCGCCTTGAGATCAAAAGAAATAGAAAAGTAGCATAAATTAGGGGGTAAAAAAAACTCCAAGAAAAGAAAGTTGATTGTACATAGAGGATGACATGCGGGTCCCATTTTATAGCAGCGGTATTAACATTTCAGAGGCGGCACGGGATCGAAAGAAAAAGGCAACTGACCAAATATCAGGTGCCAAAATAACTCCAAGAAAATAAACTTGATTGTACAAAGAGGATGACATGCGGGTCTAATTTAGCAGCGGCGGTATCAACGTTTCAGAGGCGGCACAGGATCCGAAAGAAAAATGCAAGTGACCAAATATCAGGTGCCAAAAATAACTCCAAGAAAAGAGACTTGATTGTACATAGATGATGACATGCGGGTCCCATGAGTCAGCAGCTTACTCAACGTTTCCAAGGCGGCCAGGAAGATCAAAGAAAAATAGATAAAAATCAGAGGGTGAAAAAAATCCAAGAAAAGAAACTTTTATAGTATATAGAGGATGGCATGCGGGTCCCATGAGCCAGCAGGTTCCTCAACGTTTTAAAGACGGTAGGAGATCGAAAGAAAAAGGCAAGTGACCAAATATCAGGAGCCAAAAATAATCCAAGAAAAGAAACTTGATTGTACATAGAGGATGGCATGCGGGTCCCATTTTGCAGCAGCGGTCTCAACGTTTCAAAGGCGGCATGAGATCGAAAGAAAAAGAAAAATAGCCAAAAAAGGGTAAAAAAAATCCAAGAAAAGAAACTTTTATTGTACATAGAGGATGACATGCGGGTCTCATGAGCCAGCAGCTTCCTCAACGTTTGAAGCGGCATGCCATCGAAAAAAAAGGCAAGTGACCAAATATGGGAGCCAAAATAATCCAAGAAAAGAAACTTGATTGTACATAGAGGATGACATGGGTCCCATTTTGCGGCAGCGGTATCAACGTTTGGGCACATGATCGAAAGAAAAGGCAAGTGACCAAATATCGGGTGCAAAAATAACTCCAAGAAAATAAACTTGATTATACATAGAGGATGACATGCGGGTCCCATTTTGGTATCAGCGTTTAATGGCACGAGATCGAAAAAAAAGACAAGTGACCAAATATCAGGTGCCAAAATAACTCCAAGAAAAGATTTGCACATAGAGGATGACATGCGGGTCCATTTTGACGGGTCTCAACATTTTCGGGCGGCGATCGAAACAAAAAAGGCAAGTGACCAAATATCGGGTACCAAAAATAACTCCAAGAAAAGAAACTTGATTGTACATAGAGGATGACATGCGAGTTCCATTTTGCAGTAGCGGTATCAACGTTTCAGAGGCGGCACGGGATCGAAAGAAAAAGGCAAGTGACCAAATATCAGATGCCAAAAATAATTCCAAGAAACTTGATTGTACATAGAGGATGACATGCGGGTCCCATTTAGCAGCAGCGGTCTCAACGTTTCAGAGGCGGCATGGGATCGAAAGAAAAAGGCAAGTGACCAAATATCAGGGGGCAAAAATAACTCCAAGAAAAGAAACTTGGTTGCATAGAGGATGACATGCGGGTCCCATTTTGCGGCGTGGTCTCAACGTTTCCAAGGACACGGGATCAAAAGAAAAAGGAAGTAGCAGAAATCATGGGGTCAAAAAATCCAAGAAAAGAAAGAATTTTCGTACATAGAGGATGACATGCGGGAACCATGATCCTGCATCGTAAACGGCTCGATCGGACAGCGTTGAACAAGATGGCGCGATCGAGAAAAAAACAATGCTAGAGAGGCGAGGCCGCCCCCCGTCAAACACCCCCACGACGCCGCCCCCCGTCAAACACCCCCGCGACGCCACCCCCCGTGTCCACCTCGAAGCATCACCTGCATAGCGAGAAAATAAAATAGTCATGCAAGTGAACACGAAATTCCCTAAGTCATATACTACACTAAAATCATCTACACAATAAAATCATTTACACTAAAATCCTCTAAATTTATACACTAAATGCATCGAAATTTATACACTAAATGCATCTAAATCATCTCAAATCCTATACTACACTAAAATCATCTCAATCTATACACTAAAATCATCTAAAACCTACACTAAAATCATCTAAAACCTACAGTACAATCTAACACTAACCATACCTTACAATGTGCATGGGCAGGGGAGGCAGAGGGCGGAGCAGCGGTGGAGGCCGGGCGCGGGAGGCAGGATGCTGGGCGCGAGCGTGGTGGCCGCCGGCCGGAGCTGCTCGGCAGGGGAGGAGAAAGGGGCGGCTGGCCACGGGCAGCAGCAGCACGAGCCTGCCGGTGCGAGCAGCAGCAGCCGAAGCGGGGGCATGCCGGTGGCGAATGCGTGCGAGGGGAGGGGAGGGGGCGGCGGCGACAGTTGGGAGATGAGGGGCTGGCGGCGGCGAACACTGCGTGGGGCGAGTCCGGCGGTGGCGCGGGCGTGGCGCAGAGGAGGGTATGTTCGGATGGGGTTGCGCGTGCGTTGTGTGATCGGGACGCGCGTGGCCCGACCAGGTTGCCTTATCGTCAACTTTGCCGTGCGCAGCCCTTTGCGGAAAAGGTACTTTGCGATGCGGCCGATCCTTTGCCGTGCGCAAAGGCACCTTTGCCGTGCGGCGAGGCTTTGCCCTGCGCAATTAGGCCTTTGCCGTGCGGCAGGCCTCTCTGCCGTGCACTTATGCACGACAAAGATTTTTAATTTTTTTTACCATTTTAATTAGCAAAAACATTAAATTATTTTATTTCAAAATTATATTAAACCTGTTTTATCAACCTGTGTATTATTTAATAATGTAACCCTAACCCTAGCCTACCCCTAAATCCTAACCCTAACCCTAAACCCTAAACCTAACCCTAATTAACCACTAGATCAAGGCACCTCGTGTGATAATGGCTAGCTACGGGTATGCCGGAGGCTACCATGTGCCAAAGGTTCCCAAGCTTGGTTTTCCATGTGTATATGTCCCAAACAAACCTAAAACAATGAAAGGGTACATTGGTGGAACCTCGCGCGGAGAAATCTAGGGGGTAGACCCATCGGGGCACAGATACCGCTGTTTTTGGGGGGAGGAGGGGGAGAACGACCGCCGGAGCAACGGAATCCCACCAAATCTTGCATGTGGACCTATGATATGTGTGAAAGTGTGGTGGAAGGTGTAATGGTGCAAAAGTAGCTCCCCTAAACCCTAAACTGGGAGGCTTCGAGCCCTAAACCCATAGACCCTAAACCACTAACTACACATGCTGACACGGGAGCTGCAACACCTTAAATCCTAAACCCTAACCCTAAACCCTAACCCTAACCCGAACTCTAACCCTAAATCCTTACCCTAAACCTAAACCCTAACCCTAACCCTAAATCCTAACCCTAAACCCTAACCCTAACGAGTAGATCAAGGCAGTTCTTCTTGGAATAATGTGCCTAAGTGCCGTCAGCGCATGTGGACTACCTTGATGAAGACAACGCGATGGATTATATCTGCTTACCACCTCCAGAATTTGATGGGAAGCTTGGTATATGTGCCCACTTTTGAAGATTGTCTTCAAGAACAAGTTACCGAGAAGGGTGGCTCATGTGATAATGGATGCGGGTATATATATAACTGGAGGCTACCATGTGCCAAAGGGTCCCAAGCTTGGCTTTCCATGTGCATATGTCCCAAAAAACCTAAAACAATAAAAAAGTACATTGGTGGAACCTCGCGCGGAGAAATCTAGGGGTTGGACCCGGGACACATACCGCTATTTTGGGGGAGGGGGAGAATGACCGGAGCACCGGAACCCTACCAAATCTTGCATGGACCTATGCTATGTGTAAAAGTGTGGTGGAAGGTGTAATGGTGCAAAAATAGCTCCCTAAACCCTAAACCCTAAACCGGAGGCTTCGAGTAATGCAACTGCAGCTGCTGACACGGGAGCTATACAAAACCCTAAATCCTAAACCCTAAACCTAACCCTAAACCTAACCCTAACCCTAAATCCTAACCCTAACCCTAAACCCTAGCCCTACCCCTAAATCCTAACCCTAACCCTAAACCCTAAACCTAACCCTAACCAGTTGATCAAGGCAGCTCATGTGATAATGGCTCTAGGTGCGGGTATGCCGGCGGCTACCATGTGCCAAATGGTCCCAAGCTTGGTTTCCCATGTATATATGTCCTAAACAAACCTAAAACAATGAAAAGGTACATTGGTGAAACCTCGCGCGGAGAAATCTAGGGGATAGACCCGCCGGGGCACACATACCGCTGTTTTGGGGGAGGGGGAGAACGACCGTCGGAGCACCGGAATCCCACCAAATCTTGCATGCGGACCTATGATATGTGTGAAAGTGTGGTGGAATGTGTAATGGTGCAAAAGTAGTTCCTCTAAACCCTAAACCCTAAACTGGGGAGGCTTCGAGCCCTAAACCCATAGACCCTAAACCATTAACTACACGTGCTGACACGGAGCTGCAACACCTTAAATCCTAAACCCTAACCCTAAGCCCTAAACCTAACCCTAACTCTAACCCTAACGTTACCCTAAATCTAAACCCTAACCCTAACCCTAACTCTAACCCGAAATCCTTACCCTAAACCTAAACCCTAACCCTAACCCTAACCCTAACCCTAAACCCTAACCCTAACGAGAATAATGTGCCTAAGTGCTGTCAGCGCATGTGGACTACCTTGTTGAAGACAATGCGATGGATGATATCTGCTTACCACCAGAATTTGATGGGAAGCTTGGTATATGTGCCCACTTTTGAAGATTGTCTTCAAGAACAAGTTACCGAGAAGGGTGGCTCATGTGATAATGGATGCGGGTATATATATAACTGGAGGCTACCATGTGCCAAAGGGTCCCAAGCTTGGCTTTCCATGTGTTTATGTCCCAAACAAACCTAAAACAACGAAAAAGTACATTGGTGGAACCTCGCGCGAAGAAATCTAGGGGGTTGGACCCGCCGGGGCACACATACCGCTGTTTTGGGGGGAGGAGGGGGAGAATGACCGCCGGAGCACCGGAACCCCACCAAATCTTGCATGTGGACCCATGCTATGTGTGAAAATGTGGTGGAAGGTGTAACGGTGCAAAAATAGCTCCCCTGAACCCTAAACCCTAAACTGGGGAGGCTTCGAGTAATGCAACTGCAGCTGCTGACACGGGAGCTGCAAAACCCTAAATCCTAAACCCTAAACCTAAACCTAACCCTAACCCTAAATCCTAACCCTAACCCTAAACCCTAGCCCTACCCCTAAATCCTAACCCTAACCCTAAACCCTAACCAGTAGATCAAGGCAGCTCATGTGATAATGGCTCTAGCTGCGGGTATGCTGGAGGCTACCATGTGCCAAATGGTCCCAAGCTTGGTTTTCCATGTGTATATGTCCTAAACAAACCTAAAAAATGAAAAGGTACATTGGTGGTTCGCGCGGAGAAATCTAGGGGCTAGACCCGCCGGGGCACACATACCGCTGTTTTTGGGGGGAGGATGGGAAGAACGATCGCCGGAGCACCGGAAATCCCACCAAATCTTGCATGTGGACCCATGATATGTGTGAAAGTGTGGTGGAAGGTGTAATGGTGCAAAAGTAGCTCCCCTAAACCCTAAACCCTAAACTGGGGAACTTCGAGCCCTAAACCCATAGACCCTAAACCATTAACTACATGTGCTGACACGGGAGCTGCAACACCTTAAATCCTAAACCCTAACCCTAAACCCTAACCATAACCCTAACTCTAACCCTAAATCCTTACCCTAAACCTAAACCCTAACCCTAAATCCTAACCCTAACCCTAAACCTTAACCCTAACGAGTAGATCAAGGCAGTTCTTCTTGGAATAATGTGCCTAAGTGCCATCAGCGCATGTGGACTACCTTGTTGAAGACAACGCAATGGATGATATCTGCTTACCACCACCAAAATTGATGGGAGACTTGGTATATGTGGCCACTTTTGAAGATTGTCTTCAAGAACAAGTTACCGAGAAGGGTGGCTCATGTGATAATGGATGCGGGTTTATATATAACTGGAGGCTACCATGTGTCAAAGGGTCCCAAGGTTGGCTTTCCATGTGTATATGTCTCAAACAAACCTAAAACAATGAAAAAGTACATTGGTGGAACCTCGCGCGGAGATATCTAGGGGGTTGGACCCGCCGGGGCACACATACCGCTGTTTTGGGGGAGGAGGGGAGAACGACCACCGGAGCACCGGAACCCCACCAAATCTTGCATGTGGACCTATGCTATGTGTGAAAGTGTGGTGGAAGGTGTAATGGTGCAAACATAGCTCCCCTAAACCCTAAACCCTAAACTGGGGAGCTTCTAGCCCTAAATCCCTAGACCCTAAACCATTAACTACACGTGCTGACACAGGAGCTGCAACACTTTAAATCCTAAACCATAACCCTAACTCTAACCCTAAATCCTTACCCTAACCCTAAATCCTAACCCTAACCCTGAACAAAGAAAATGTCATATGGCGCACGGCAAGAACAAAACGCACGGCAAAGGATACATTGTCGTACATCCAAGCTGCGCGCACGGCAAAGGATGTTGCACGGCAATGCCCAAAGCCTTTGCCGTTCAGTGAGTCTTTGCCGTGCGGCGTGTTGGGTCATTGCCGTCGAGGTTTCTTTGCCGTGCGCTGTCTTCAGACTTTGTCGTGCGATGATACTTTGCCATGCACTCCGTTCAGATGTTGCCGTGCACATTTTCTTTGCCGTGCGTTCTGCTCAGTGCACACGACAAAGAAGTTTTTGCCGTGCATGGGGGCACGGCAATGATTTGCTGCACGGCAGCCCTTGTTTTTCCCGTAGTGCTACTAGGCTTTTTGCCCTCCAAGTCTTATCTACTATATAAACAGCCCAAAAGGCTCAATGTAATCATCAATTACCACATATATCAATACAATCAATATTCTGCAATCCTTCACTCCAGAAAAAAAAGATATTGCAAGGTTTGCTTCGCCTGTTTGCGTGTCTATTTCCAGGATTCTGATATATTTCCCACTTGTACTTCCACGAGCTTGGAATCACTACCTTGCACATTAAGCTGCGAGCCACTGAGGCAAGAAGACCTAGACTCCTGGACCGGTGCTCAATCCGTTCTCAGAAAATTCCTGTAGTGACTTGCTCCATCTGGCATGAAAATGGGACGCATTGGTTAATTGAGACGTCCTGCTGCATATATGCAACAGAAGAACACATATCTAGTCATGTTGCTTATTTTGTTATGAAACAGATAGCAGTATATTGTTGTTTCATTCTGGTGCTGTCCTTACCAGGGTTAGCGTTAACTGTATTTCATATTGGTTTCATATTCTGGTGCTGTCCTTACCAGGGTTAGCGTTAACTGTAGTTCAGAATTGTTGACTGTCAGTTTAATTGGGAGCTATGTTTTGCTTGAGAAAATGCCCGGTGCATATTTATGTGAAGATATTATAGGATTGTCCCTTTTCTAAGATCCTAGGCCGCTATTTTCTTTGAACTGGAAATGGCCGCGCTGGAGGCCTCCCTTATTTCGTACTATTAGGCTGTTTGATTTTCCTCTGTGCACGATTGTTTGTTCTCTCAATGCCTGGAATGTTAATATCGTGTGTTTACTAGTATTTCATTTTGAAACAGTCATATTGCATTTGTCATTGATCCAAACGGAAAAGAATTGTAGGAGAAAGACACATTGCCTTTACAGTGCAAAGCTCATTTCGCCCTTTAAAACGTAAAAGACCGGCCGGTGCTACATCACTTTTGCAATGCAGCACTAAAAAGCAAGCATGGCGTATCCAACCCATGCCACGAACGAGACGGCGAGGCCTGCCACCTTGAGACCGGCGCCGTTGGCTGCTCCAGGAGGCGTGCCCTTGCCCGCTGTGGAGTTACTGGCGCCAGCCGGAGCGTTTGGCGTGGCTGGAGTTTTGGGGGAAGAAGGCGGAGACTGTGCGGCACCGCCGGCGTCACTGCTTGAGGGAGGGGATGGCGGTGGAGTAGTCGTTGTTGGCGAGCCCTGGCTCGGCGCCGGAGCGCCCTTTGCAGCGGCGGCGGCTGCGGAGACCATGACGATGAGCTTCTCGTTGGCGCGGCAGTTGGCGTCGACGCCGCTGATGAAGAAGAACGCCCCGGCGCGGTCGAGGTCGAAGACGGTGCTGCCGTCGTTGAACTGCTTGTCGTAGGAGGAGGTGTTGCAGGCGTTGTAGTCGGCCGGCTGCACCAGCAGCACCGAGTCCTTGTCCTTGGGGTACACGAACACTGCACGCACACAAACAGCATGTCAAAATCACATCACGAAATTTTACGACACGATCGAAATGGAAGCTAGCTAGCTTGGAGCTGCAGGGAAGGTAGAGCATGCGCACTTACGGAGCTGGTCGCCAATCTGGAACCCCGTCTTCTCCGCCCAGGTGTTGTAAGATTCAGCACCGGCGCCTGGCACGCCCCAGCCATTGTCGCCGCCGACGTTGTACTGCGTGGCGCCGGCCACCGCCGCCATGAGAGCGGCGCAGGCGAGAACCAGGGCACAAGATCTATGGCTCGACATGGCTAGCTAGCTACAGATTGTATCCTCGGTGCTCGTATGGGTTGATCTCTGAAGGTGGCCAGGAGGTACGTATTTGTAGGCACATATGCATGCCGCGTACGTGAGGCTTTACAAGCTGTGGGGTGCCTTGCTTTTGGCGGTCGCCTCAAGCTACGTATGTAGAGGCGGGAGCGCCTGCACGTGCATGCCGGTGACTTTTGCCCCATTCCTTCCCAGCTTCAGCCGGTGGTGTCCTTTTTCGTGATCTGCGCCCTGTGCCGTGCCACCCCATTGCCGCCTACGTGCGAGTGTGTCAGCGTGTGCCTTTGGAGTTTGGAATCGATGCTTTACCGGTAAAGTCGGTATATCAGCGGCGTGGCTGTGGCTTAGCTCGTTTACGTTAGGATCCAAGGAACGTCAATACGTGATAGGCTGGTATCAGTGGCGTATGTAGGATTGAATCAGTTTGTAGCTTTTTGCACCTTGGTTCACGTGATTGATTGTAAAGTATGATCAACTCAAATTAAACAAAACATTGTATACTCTTTAATTCTAAAATCACTCTTTATAAAAGAATTTGTGATGCCAGAGAGTTCCTTATGAGATATTAAGAGTATCAACTTCAACTTTTGCATGAATTGATATCGAGGTGTCAGGATCGTGCCAAAATCTCATTTCTATTTCATTTGAAGATGTATGGTTTAAAACTTACTCTCAAATTTTGAATCAAAAATACTCTAAACGAACTAGAAGTGGGATCTGGCGGGATCCCGCTTTGTATCCCAATTTGATATGAATCTTGGTAAGATATCACGATACCGGAGTTAAAAGGACGTGGGTTTAATCGCATATACCAAGCTGATGCAGTTTAAAACCAAGAAAAACACATTTCCCTTTTGGTATGTATATTGGCAAGAGGGAGACACGCACCCACACACATGTGATGGGTAGTCTTGAAGCAGCTAGAGCAAACCACTCATTCTTCTCATCCATCGGTCGAGTTTTTGGATGGAATAGTTGGTCCATGCAAGTCAATATTCCCAGCTACCAAAGAGAATGCACTTTTTGTGTGCGTAGATAATCAAATAATATCATGCGAGGACTTAGCCTAGCCTTAGTTGTGGCCACCAATCTCACTCTTCGCTCTATGATGTCGTGGGTTTTCCTTACTTCCGGTATCCAAATTGAAACCAGGAGGCAGGGGAACATTGGATCAATGTTGTGGGTAGGCACATGTTATTATGGAACTTCTTGACAACAATGCTTTTGTGGTAGAGTCGGCACACGTCTATCCTCTTATTTGTCCTCATGGCAGACACGGAGGAGCTAGTGGTGTTTGGGTTCTAGAGATCAACAAATCTTTATCCACACTCAAGCATTGGTGGTTTTGTTTTGGTGTCAGCTGATTTCTTTAATTCGGCCCTTAGTGCCATTCTTCTGCTTTCACCGCATTTCTATGTCAAAGTAGATCAACATCCGGTCTTGCAAGTGTTGTGTTCTGACAATAGTCAATTGGCAGTCTCAAGTTCTCATCTCTTGGGGTGGCTGACTCATGTAGCTCCTCAAAATCTTAAAGGTTAATGTAGATATGATTTCACATGATGTTGATATAGAACTTATGCGCCTAGGAAGAGAGTGCTCAAGTTTGTCCCCTATATTCGATCTCCTACTACATTCATCATAAAACACATACAACTACACATATGGGGGCCTTCACCCTCACTTTTTAGGTTATGTCTTCTTTTTAATTATCTTTGAGCTTTGTAACAAACTGTTGTATTCTGAAATGGAAATTGGAGAGGAATTTTTTTTTCTTTTGAAGAAAAACATACCAGTACAACAAGGTAACTAGGTTGTATACTACTCCATGTAACTTTACATACATGTTAAGGTAATATATCCAGTCTCTAAGTTAATTTGATATGAAGTGATTTGACCCTTTAGGGGGAAAGGAGTTTGGACAAATCCTAATTTTAAAACCAGATTTGGAACAATTTTTTTGTTTGTTTTTTGACTGCACAAGATACTTAATTTTAACTACACCATCCACTTGACTTGCAGAAAATATTATTAACTAACCAGACACCATTCTAGGTAAAGATTTGAGTTGCCCCTAAACCATAAACCCTTCACATCTGGCCTTTGTATTAGTGGCTCTCCTTTCTCTTGCTTGGCCAAGACACACTTGACCATCTCGTTGTACTCGGTCATGTCAAATCCATTTGGATAGGCCAGCATCCTTCGCCTCTTCTCCTCTCCAAACTCTGAAGTCTATGAAATAGCTTATCTTTTCGTATATGGGGTGAAGGGTCCAACATCTGCATGCATGTAAGGAATTTTTTCATAATCTAGAAGTTTAAAATATTTTTTCTCTTAAATTGTTAATATAATTGACGACCCATCTTCACTGCTGGGTCCGTATCGGTGAGAGCTTTAAAACAAGATCCTATCTTACTATGTTTTGACGAAAAATAAATTCAACCATAGTTTTGAAGTTATAGTACGGTAGCGACCAGTTTACTAGTAAATTGTTAGAGCATCTCCAACAGACGCGCTATATAGGCCGCGCGGCATAAAAACATCCGATATAGCGCGCGTGGGACAGAAAGTGGCGCTCCAGCAGGCGCGGTAAACGGCGGCGCTGTAATTTTAGGGCGCGGCTTTTTGCACAATCGGAGCGGCATATCTGGCGCGTCGGCTACAGCGCGCGGCAACGCTCGTCCAAGCGCGAAAAGCCAACGGCTGGAAAATTCCTCCCCCGCGCCCGCGCCTTCATTTCCCCACCTACCGCCGGCGCGAAATCCAGCCGCCGCCGGTCGACTCCGCCGCCGCCCCCGCTTCTGCGCGCCGCCGCGTCGTAGATCCGCGTCGCCCGCACCTCCTCCTGGCAGCGGCGGACGCTCCGCCGCGCTGTGTCGCTCGCGCGGCCGTCAGCGACGAGTTGTAGTCGGCGGTCCTTCTCCGCGGCCCCCTTCGCGCCGCCGTCGCGTTCTCCTCCGCGCAGGCGTCGACATGTCGTCCTCGTCGTCCTCGAGCTTGCTTGCAACATGGCGCGCCCATGGTGCTCGCCCATTTGCTCGCGCGAAAAAATCATGTTGTATTGTTGTATGTTGGACGTGTTGTATTTGGTGTGAAGTATTGTTGTGAACAATGTATTGTATTTGGATGGTACAATATATTTGTGAATTTTTATATATTGTTTGATCTTCTTGGATGCATACTTGTGTGTGTTTGTTGTTTGCGCCGCGCCCGCGCGCTGCAAAATGGCGCGTCCGGCGGAGGTGCTATTTTACCGCGCCAACGCGCGCTGCAAAATGGCGCACCCGGCGGAGGAGAAATCGATCCGGCGCGCGGCAACGGTTTAGCGCGCGCAGATTTTTGCTTTTAGCGCGCCGCGATATAGCGCGCCTGCTGGAGATGCTCTTACCAATCAGATTATACGTAGTCACCGGGTAATTTTTACTATACATGTTTTTTTTTTGTCATACCAATGATCAACATTTCTAAAGAGTGGGTGACGTGGGCATTACCCTTCGGGTAATCACTATTGCTCTACCCTATACGGCCCAGGTGGAGGCCCATGAAGACACTCGAAGGCAAGATGGGCCACTAGGACGGTGCGGCGAAAGATTACTTGAAGTACAAGACACGGAAAGAGCCAAAGAAGGAAAGATTAGAGATAGATCTATTGTAAACCTACCCGTACTCGATTAAACCTCTCGGGACCTGGCCACCTATATAAAGGCCAGGAGAGGGGCTATCGAGGACACGACCAATCTTAGCGATCTTAGCCAACGAAGCTTAGAACTAGGTAACCCTAGCGATTAGCTATCTCGACGAGATCACAGCCGAACTACTCGGCACCCCCTTGTAACACTATTTTTATCATAATCAAGAACAGACAGGCAGGACGTAAGGGTTTTACCTCATCGAGGGCCCCGAACCTGGGTAAATCGCTCTCCCCGCTTGTCTGCGTACCGATGTCTCGTGTCGGCTTGCAGGATTCCATCAACCCTAAGCCCCTATCGGAGGGCATTGCCGAGGAGCTCCCTCGACAATTGGCGCCGTCTGTGGGAACCCTGTCGGCACAAGGCAGGGCATCGGCAGTACCAGTCACGTCCGCAGCGTTTGTGCTCGATTCACCAACACCTCCAGGACCGAAAGACCCGATTTACTACGAGCCCGTCGAGTTCGCATCTCACCTCAAGCCGTCGCACCCGGCCCCTTCAGAATCGAGTGACGACGTGACCACCACTTTTGGAGGCGTTCGCTTCATCATCGACTCCGAAGGGTTTCTTCGCCTCCCGAGGGCGGGCACGTCCGGTTCGAGCCCCCCGGTCTCAACAGAAGATACTCAAGCAGCAACCTTGGAAATCCCGCCCGGAAGCATGCGCGGAGGTGATACGCGTAGATGCACACGTCCGTTGGGAACCCCAAGTGGAAGGTATGATGCGTATAGAAGCAAGTTTCCCTCAGTATGAAACCAAGGTTTAATCGAACCAGTAGGAGCCAAGAAGCACGTTGAAGGTTGATGGTCGCGAAATGTGATGCGGCGCAACACCAGGGATTCGCGCCAACTAGGAACCTGCACAACACAACCCAAGTACTTTGTCCCAACGAAGCAGTGAGGTTGTCAATCTCACCGGCTTGCTGTAACAAAGGATTAAACGTATCGAGTGGAAGATGTTTGCAAAGAAAACAGTAAAACAAGTAGATTGTATGCTATGTAAAGAATAGGACCGGGGTCCACAGTTCACTAGAGGTGTCTCTCCCATAAGATAAAAGCATGTTGGGTGAACAAATTACATTGGGCAATTGACAAATAGAGAAAGGCATAACAATGCATATACATGACATGATAAATATAGTGAGATTTAATTGGGCATTACGACAAAGAACATAGACCGCCATCCAACTGCATCTATGCCTAAAAAGTCCACCTTCAGGTTATCGTCCGAACCCCCGTATTAAGTTGCAAAGCAACAGACAATTGCATTAAGTATGGTGCGTAATGTAATCAACAACTACATCCTTAGACATAGCATCAATGTTTTATCCCTAGTGGCAACGCACATCCACAACCTTAGAACTTTCTGTCACTGTCCCAGATTCAATGGAGGCATGAACCCACTATCGAGCATAAATACTCCCTCTTGGAGTTAAGAGTAAAAACTTGGCCAGAGCCTCTACTAATAACGGAGAGCATGCAAGATCATAAACAACACATGAACAATAGATTGATAATCACCATAATCATAGTACTCTCTATCCATCGGATCCCGACAAACACAACATATAGAATTACAGATAGATGATCTTGATCATGTTAGGCAGCTCACAAGATCTAACAATGAAGCACAACAAGGAGAAGACGACCATCTAGCTACGCTATGGACCCATGGTCCGGGGGTGAACTACTCACTCATCACTCCGGAGGCGACCATGGCGGTGTAGAGTCCTCCGGGAGATGAATCCCCTCTCCGGCAGGGTGCCGGAGGCGATCTCCGAATCCCCCGAGATGGGATTCGCGGCGGCGCGTCTCTGTAAGGTTTTCCGTATCGTGGCTCTCGGTGCGGGGTTTCGCGACGGGCTTTAAGTAGGGTCAACGCGGGGGCCACACGAGGGCCCGGGGATAGGTCGGCGCGGCCAGGGGGGGGCCGCCGGCCACCTGGCTGCCTCGTGGCCCCACTTCGTTAGGTCTTCGGTCTTCGGAAGCTTCGTGCAAAAATAGGACCCTGGGCGAAAGTTTCGTCCAATTCCGAGAATATTTCTTTACTAGGATTTCTGAAACCAAAAACAGCAGCAACTGGCTCTTCGGCATCTTGTTAATAGGTTAGTTCCAGAAAATGCATAAATATGACATATAATGTGCATAAAACATGTAGGTATCATCAATAAAGTAGCATGGAACATAAGAAATTATCGATACGTTGGAGACGTATCAGGAGGTAACCGAGGAAACCTCGATCACGCAATAGGGAGAAAGAAAAGGCGGAGGGAATCGTATTATGGAGAACGAGAACAGAAGGGCATGCAGTCGATCCATGGCCGCGCCCGCTCACCGCACCTATCAGCCACTGAGCAACTCGATGCGCCATGCTACCTCCACTCCTATATCGACCCGAAGGACGGACGGGAAAAATCCAGCCACCTACTAAGGAACTGCCGACACTTCCTAGAAATTCGACAGTTCTGTGATGACCTCAGGAATGAAGCCTTGTCGAGAGCTCACATAATGGAGAAAAAGGCAAGATCTTACAGCTATCGGGCGGAGCCATATATCCCGGAACCGTACGAGCCAATGGAGAAGGATGAGTACGTGCCAGCCGAGGTATTCCCAGAACCGCGCGGGCAGGTCAGCATGATCCACAAAACCAGCTTCTCAAAAAGGGAAATCAAGAAATTCTCGCGGGAAGTAAAATACGCGGAAGTTGCCATGGTTGATACACCTGAATTCATCGATTGGTCAGAGCAAAGCATCTCCTTCGACAGGACAGATCACCCGAAAGCTGTCCCTAGGCCAGGCCATGCAGCTCTGGTCCTCGAGGCGCAGATCGGAGGGTACAACATGAGTAAGGTTTTCATGGATGGAGGAAGCGGCTTAAACCTACTGTTCGCCAACACGATGAAAGCTATGGGTTTGACAGTTGATATGCTAAGAGAATCCGACACAGGGTTCCACGGCATTATACCGACTCGGCCCGCTTACTCTCTCGGAAAGACAACATTGGACGTAGTCTTTGGTACGCCCACCAATTTCAGAAGAGAAAAGATCGAGTTTGAAGTTGTCGACTGGGAGTCTCAGTATCACGCCATCCTCGGCAGACCAGCGTTCGCCAAGTTTATGGCTGTGCCCCATTATGCTTACCTAAAACTGAAGATGCCGGGCAACAACGGAACCCCAATAACCGTTCACGGGAGCTTCGCCAAGTCAGACACCTGTGACAGAGAATTCCAAAAGATCGCCTCAAAGTTCGGCGTTAAGGAGGAGCTCAATGCAATCGACGCAGCTGTAGACCATACGCAGCCGCCGGCCGATAATCGAAACGTAAGGTCTGACGAGTTTGACGCTGCAAGGGAAGCCAAGAAGCTTCAGGTGCACCCCACTGACCCGAAGAAAACGGTCAATATATCGGCTGACCTCACGGCCGCATAGGAAGGCGCGCTCATCGAGTTCCTCCGTGAGCGCTGGGAGATATTTGCATGGGAACCATCCGACATGCCAGGTATCCCCAGGGAACTCGCTGAGCACGCCCTTAATGTCGATCCGACGGCCAAACCAGTACAACAGTCGATGCGTCGGTTCTCAGAACCCAAGAGGAAAGCAATTGGTGAAGAAATCAATCGACTTCGCAAAGCAGGATTCATCCGAGAGCTTAAGGAAGCAGAGTGGGTGGCTAACCCTGTAATGGTACCCAAGAAGGACACCACCGCTCTGCGTATGTGTATCGACTACACCGGCCTCAATAAACACTGTCCGAAAGACCATTTCCCGCTGCCTAGAATCGACCAGATAGTTGATTCCACAGCCGGATGTGATCGCCTCTCCTTCCTCGATGCTTACTCTGGGTATAACCAGATCAAATTGAAGAAGGAAGACCAGGAGCTGACCGCTTTCATCACTCCACACGGCGTTTTCTGCTACAACGTCATGACCTTCGGGTTGAAAAATGCGGGAGCAACTTATCAACGTTGCATGCAAGCTTGTCTTGGAGAACAAATCGGGCGAAATATCGAGGTCTACATCGACGATATTGTGGTAAAAACAAAGCACACTGCCACCCTCGTCGACGATCTGCGAGAAACCTTTGACAACCTGGACAGGTATAAGATCAAGCTAAACCCCAAAAAGTGCTTTTTCGGGGTCCCAGGGGGGCAAGTACTAGGATACTTCATCTCGGCCAGAGGAATCGAAGCCAACCCCTTAAAAATCAAAGCTATTCTCGATATGGAGCCGCCAAAGAATCTGCACCAAGTGCAGCAGTTGGCAGGACGCTGCAGCACTCAGCAGGTTCATTGCCAAACTGGGAGAACAAACTTTGCCTTTCTACAATCTGATGAAAAAATCGGAAAAATTCGAGTGGACAAAGGAGGCACAGGAATCTTTCGACAATCTAAAAAAGATCCTATCGACGTCTCCAGTCCTTGTGACCCCCCGCGAGAAGGAAACGCTGCTCATGTACATAGCTGCGACAGCCCAAGTCTTCAGCAGCGTCTTGGTCGTTGAACGAGAAGAAGCAGGGAGAGTCCACGGCGTACGAGGCCCGTCTACTACCTTAGTGAAGTACTTACGCCTGCACAAAGATACCCCCATCATCAGAAACGGCGTATGCAGTATGGAGATCAGCCCGCAAGCTACGGCACTACTTCACCGAGCATCCGATTATCGTTGTGAGCGAAGCACCGTTGAAAAATATAATGACCAATCCAGAGGCCACTGGTCGAGTGTCCCAATGGGCCATCGAGATAGCGCCTCACGACATAACTTATGTCAACCGAACGGCCATAAAATCCCAAATCCTCCCAGACTTCGTGGCAGATTGGATTCAATCCCAGACACCGGTGGCACCCGACATGTCAGGATCATGGATAATGTATTTCGACGGATCAAAGCGAAGCACAGGCGCTGCGGCAGGAGTAGTGCTGATATCACCGCAAGGAGATAAGATGAAGTACATATTGCGTATGAACTTCCCTCTGCCGACAAACAATGAAGCAGAATACGAAGCACTGCTGCATGGAATGAAGATGGCAAAGGCATGTGGGGCGACTCGCCTAGAAATCTATGGGGACTCAAACTTGGTAGTACAACAGTCGATGAACCTATGCGACGCAGTTAGCGACAACATGATCGCCTATCGACAGCTGTATCAGAACATGGAAGCCAAGTTTGAGGGGTGTGAGCTCAAACATATCGGCAGAGCCAGCAACGAGGAAGCTGACACCTTAGCCAACATCGGCTCCATGTGTTCTCCCATCCCAGACGGAGTTTTTTACGAGGTAATCACTCAGCGATCAATAAAAGAGAAAGCGCCGACACCTTCAAAACCATCGACTGAAGAAACGGAAGCAAGCCCACAGCAAGTTATTGATAACGCTCTAGCTCCCCCAGCCAAGCAAGTTCTCTTCCTCGAGCCATTATGGACTAAACCGTTCCTGGCGTACTTGACAAGGCAGGAACTTCCAGCGGATCCGGTAGAAGCAAAACGAATCGTCAGGCGATCAAAAGCTTTCGCCATAGTAAACGGTGAACTCTACAAACGCAGCATATCTGGTATTTTCCAAAGGTGCATTGCCATCGACGACGGAAAAGCACTGCTGCGCGAGATACACGAGGGAACTTGCGGGCACCATGCGGGAAGTAGGGCTCTCGTAGCAAAAGCCTTCAGGGCAGGATTCTACTGGCCAACGGCAGCGTCGGATGCTCGAGATTTGGTCATGAAATGTGACCCTTGTCAACGATTCTCTCCAAAACCGCACGCCCCTGCGACAGACCTCATGACGATACCACTGGCATGGCCGTTCGCTCAATGGGGACTCGATCAAGTTGGGCCACTGCCGAGATCATCGCCTGGAGGACACACGTACTTATTAGTCGCAGTCGATAAATTCACAAAGTGGATTGAGGCAGTACCAGTACGGAACCAGAAGGCAAAAACAGCAGTCCAGTTCTTCAAGGAGATAACATGTCGGTTCGGCGTACCCCACAGTATCGTCACTGATAATGGAACCAATTTCGACTCCAAAGTGAAAGATCGAGATGTCGCCTAGAGGGGGGGTGAATAGGCAATTACAAACTCTTGTGGATTTGTCTTGTAAGAATGCGGAATTAAACTAATGTTTAGTTTACAAGCACAAACCCTAAATATGCTAAGCTCAACTAAGTGTAACAATGGCAACTAGAGCTAAGCAAGATAGGCACAAGATATATGTAGCACAAGTGATAGCAAGATATATGAACTTCAAGCACGATGGCTATCACAAGGAAAGAGAGCTCGGGTATAGAAATAACCGAGGCACGCGGAGACGAGGATGTATTCCCGTGTTCCCTTGCTTTGCAACAAGGTACGTCACGTTTGGAGGAGTGGAGGTCCCACGAAGGATTCCCCGCGCCACGAAGGCTCACCCTATTCTCCGAACCACACCCACGAAGGATAATGGCCCTTTCCTTATGGTTAGCTTTTCCTCCGCTCCGGAGATGGCAAGCTCCACAACCACTTCACAAGCTCCACGAAGGAGAAGCCCGGGCCTCTTCACAATCTTCTTGAAGAGATCACCGGAGCACCAACCGCCAAGCCAACTAGGAGGTCTCCCTCCAAGAGTAACAAGCTCACGGTCTCTCACTCGAACTAATCGTGGTGAAGAGCTCAACACTATGCAATGATGCAAAGCAAGAACACTAGAGGTGTTCAAGTCCTTCACACTCAAATCCCACCCAAGCAACAAATGCTAAGATGAGATTGGAGAGGAAGAACAATGGGAAAGTCAACAAAAGACTCCAAGATCTAGATCCCAAGAGTTCCCCTCACTTAGAGGAGAAATGGATTGGTGGAGGTTGTAGATCTAGATCTCCTCTCTTAGATCCCTCAAGAATGAGCAAGAATCATGGGAGGGAAGGGAGAGGAAGCAAGCTCAAGAGGTTCAACAATGGTGGTCAAAAACATGCTCAAGAACCCTAGAAAACCGTTGGGGAAGAAGCCCCTTTTATAGCCAAATGAAATATGACCGTTTGGGGCAGATCTGGGAGTTTCGTGCGGCCTGGCGGAAAGCCCGGCCGGGCCAGGGACCGGGCTGCTGGCGGAAAACCGGTCGGCCAGACCCAAAAACCTGACGGAAAACCAGGCGAAAACCCGGTCGACCGGGCCAGGGACCGGGCGCCCCTGAAAGCCCCCTGGAAACCGTCCGGATGGCACCGGTGTGGGAGCCGGTCTGTGCCGGACGAGCCGGTCAGACAGCCGGCGCCACCGGGCCAAATATGAAAACATGGTTTACAAAAACCATGATAACTTTTGCGTCGGACTCCGATTTCGATGATCTTGGGCTTGTTGGAATCAGGACAACAAGCCCTACAACTTTATGCATAGAAACATCATTGTCCACCCACGGAGTAAAAACCATAAGATGAATGATTGACCTATCTATAAAAGAGACACCGGTAAAACCTCCAAGCTTGAAAACGCAATAGAAGATGCATATGGATTCCGTTTTCGATGAACTTGGGCTTGTTGTAAAGCTAGCAACAAGCTCAAGAACCTTACACAAAGAAACACCAAGAAGCAATAGATTTATGGAATGCAAAGCATGCAAAGGGTTGAGCTCTCTAAGACGATGTGATCAAGTTACCCAACCGAAAGCCCCTCTTGATAGTGCGGCTATCTATCCTATAATCCGGTCTCCCAACAACCACCTTGAGACCGGTAAAAGGAAAACCTATCAAGGTCATACCTTTGCCTTGTGCATCCCGCTTGATCTTGATGATAACTCTTCAAGCCCTACATTAGCCGGAATGCCTTACTTGATCATCGTTGCTTCGTGAAGACTCGCAAATGCTCCCCCATACACCATGATGGGAAAGCTCCATTGATGCACATCTTCACATGTCCAATGTCACCAAATGGACGGCAAGCTTCAAGCATGTGATCCACTTGAGATGCTCATCTTGAACTTGCACGACTCAACCTTGTATCTTCTCATACTCACTTAAGATAGAGCATGGCTAATATTGAGTTCCACATAAGAACTCCATCTTCATTTCTTCTTGTTGATCATATCACATATTTATCTTCAAACCGATGATCTTGATGCCAATACACAAGGTATATCTTTATCTTCATGGCATCCATACTTGAATCCAACACATGGAGTACAAGTAGTACCTATGGAATATTCCTTCATATAAACTTAATGAAAACATTAGTCCATAGGGGTTGTCATTAATTACCAAAACCACACATAGGGGCAATATACCCTTACAATCTCCCCCATTTTGGTAATTGATGACAACCACAATAAGAGGGTTTATATAATGAATATTAGAGACAAGTACGCAACTTATCCGAGAATAAGTTGTATACAAGAGGTTGTATTTGATATGGTAAAGTAACACAAAGCTACTATCCCATATCAAAACCAACTCTACTCACACAACTACAACTAATGCAAGGGATGTGAGTAGAACCACTATATATAGAGAAAACTCCCCCACAATGTATGCACGTGTGATGAACATGAATTCATTGCATACATTGTCAAGATTAACCTTTGGGGCAATTTCCACTATATATATACAACCATGCAAGACATATAAATATGGAATGCATGAGAGGCAAAACACTTAAGCACAAACCAAATTTAAGTATAAAACCATTCCCTTAAACCCTCTAAACTTCTCCCCCATTGGCATCGATTGTCAAAATGGGTGAAAAATTTAGAAGGCCAATATAATGTGAGTTCCTCCCCAAAGTGTGCACTTCTCATAATTTGAGTGGAATCAAGTGCACATATCCAATGATGAATACTTGAAGGAAATCAAACTATATTGAGGATCAAAGATTGCATAAAGATAACATGGTGAGGTGAGCTTCAACAAATAAAGCAAGCAATCAAAGATCCAATTGGACAAACAAAGATATCATGATAAGAGAGATATAGTGCTCTAAAAATAAGAAAGCTCCCCAAGGTTCGTGCACAATTTATAATGTTTGCATTTGAATACAATATGCACAAACATGGAATCCTCACTCTCTATATATCATTTAGAACACAACTAAGATAAAGAGAGTATGCTTATCAAGAACAACTTTAGTCCAACAATTACGAGATATGAGTGCATGAAGAAAATAAATAAACCAAGCACTCATAAATCTTCTTTACCAACACCATTAAAAACAAAAAGGGTAAAAGATGGTTGGCAAAGAACAAAGATATCAAGGTGATGGATTAACGCTCTTATGTATATAAGTTTCTAAAGTGGACAAAATGATCCATAAAGAAACATGCACACACAAGAGGTTAACAAAATAAATAGGACTAGATATCCAAAATGAAGTCATAAAATATACCAAAGGATGTTTGCTTAAAAGCATATATAGCCTATGGCTCCACTTTTCACTTATGGTATATAAATGAACTTCAACAAAATAAGATCTCAAAAACATCACAACTAACAATAAGGGAAGTAAGGCTAGTTGGAATGTTTTGAGAAAGGCAACAAGTATCTCAAATACGGATTTATTTCACAAATTCATCAATATTGCACACAAGAGCTCTTTGAGGAATTGATATGCAATAAATTGCTAGAGGGCATATTTGTGATAGGTGAATCATAAAATATGATATATATATATATAACCTATCATATGCATCTTCTCAAATTACTCAAATGTTCAATAAGAGGTTTTATTTTAAAAGGGTTTTTCAAGAACCGCAATATTTTCGAAATAAATAATTTCATGCCAAGATACAACCTACAAGAGGTTGGATGCTATATGAGAATGCATGAATAAGATACTTGTTACCGAGATAGCAATGGCTTGATGTAGTAGATAAGAGTTCAACGATCATCCTAACTTGACTCCAATTCTCACATGGTGACAACACCTTCCTTATAGATGAGACAAGCCTCCATTGCATCTCCAATGTACCTAAAACATCATTCAAGTACATCTTGGTCCCCAAACTCATTGGGTCCAAAATGGTTAGACTAACCACAATACATAGGATACACTCCATATCAATATGTGCATATTTATAGATGAAATTTGAATTTCATGCACATCTTAGCCGTTTAGGATTTGATGGAGTATACCCTATATAATGGATCGAAGAAAGAAAGCATGCTATAAATATAAATAAATTGCATATAAGCACGCACAAAGACTTTTAAAGATCCAAGAAAGATATACTTTGGACAAAACACCAAATGAATTGAATAAGGCATAAAGGTGTGACCAAACAAATTTGTTGTCCAAATAATATCAAAGACGCAAATCACAAAAGATTTGTTCAACAAAGTTCAACAAATGAACTAAGAAGAAACCATTGAGCATAAAGGATGAAATAAAGCAAACATGCTCAAAGATTTATCTCATTCAACAAATAAAGCATAGAAGAAGGAATGAGATAGCAAAACTCCCAAAAAGAGCAAGGTTCGAACAAATAAACCAAACCCTCTACACTTTTCACAATGGCACAATGTACCGTAAGGAAAAGGTTTGTCTTCCAAAACAAACACTTGATATGAATCAAGAGAATTTATCAAAAGATTTTTCAAAGGAACAAAGAAGACACGTGGGAGCAACAAGGATTTCTTGGAAATAAAATAAGTAAATAAGAGGCAATCCAAGGTGAAGATGATCCATGAATTCAACCACATATAAGGTTATCAATTGTCAAAGACAATGAGTATATTGGAAATAATTTCCGGTGGTGAATTGACAATGATAGTAAGGATCAACTTCACAATAAAGGGCATAGGATAAGTATATAAAATTAAGCACTATGCACGGATGAAGATTCTTGATAGCTTCAATTAGTCAAACAATCACGCACGGCAATGATTAGAATAACTTGAAGCAAACGGTGTCCTAAATAAGATATAGAGATATGTATTTGAGGAAAACCGTACCAAGAATTTCTTAATCAAACAAGAATCCATAGGATGAGCCAATAAGAGCTTTTTAATAGAAGTGGAGCTTGTTTGAGCAAACATGCCACCTAGGAACAAGATAATTACGTGTATCAACTCCAAGTGGCATAACCTCATATGGTCACATTTTCTTAGGTTTGTGATATGTACAAAACATATTACTCCCCCATAATGTGATAAAACATTTCTTCTAAACAAGAGGCAACTAAAATTCGACTAGAGATGATTAATGGACATTTAGAATTTGAATTTCTCATGAGTATGACACACCACATAGTGACTAGATAATCTTGCAATATCAATACTAAGTGGTGGTATACCCATGTACACACATTTTAAAGAAAGAGAGATGCACAATGCATATCACTCCCCCAAAATGGGATGTTCCATTAATCACTCAAAGAGAGCCAAATAAGATATTATCAAGATGCATTAGGATCAAAACAATACACTAGTATATGGTGAGTCAAACAATCATACTTGAATACACAAGATAGGCAAGTAAGACTCAACACATACAAACACATATTTGATACAAAACCAAACATGCAAAGGGGCAAGTAACTTACAATGAATATGAAGAGTTGAAGTATAAGTTACCGCAAGGAGGAACATTGGATATAAGATATAGATAATGATCCATACGACTTGGCTTGGTCAAAATAATATATGAAATCCCTTAATTCTTCATAAATTAGCCAAGTCTCCAATGACCTCCATATGTACCTATTGATCATGTTTGAGCTTGTTGGTCCCCAACCAAGTTGGGTCCTAAGAGGTTAGTCACAATAGGCTTGGCAACCCAAATGGTCCTTTTCTTGAGACCACTTTGAGTTCCAACAAACTTGGCAAACACATTGCCATCCTTATCCTTCCCTAGAGAATAATCATCATCAACAATTATAGGGTTAGATAAGGTACTACCTAAACATGAAGAAGCAAAGTGCCCCTTCACACGGCATAAGTAGCAAGTGTTCCCCTTTCTCTTCTTTATTGATTTCTTCTCTTGGGGAACAATATCTTGATTCTTCTTGGGAAGTGGCCTATCTTCAACTTGAGGTC
Organism: Lolium multiflorum; assembly: GCA_030979885.1. Taxonomy (NCBI): domain Eukaryota; kingdom Viridiplantae; phylum Streptophyta; class Magnoliopsida; order Poales; family Poaceae; genus Lolium; species Lolium multiflorum. The sequence goes on along the minus strand of CM061752.1, from coordinate 43,510,909 downwards.
GAGCATGAGCTTGACCTTGACCTTGTGGCCGTTTCCCTTGTTGTTTCTCACTCAAGTGCTTCTTCTTCTTCAATGGGCATGATCTAACATGATGCCCTACAACCTTGCACTTGAAACAAACCAACTTGGCCGGATCCTTGACTTTGTCTTGGCCCTTCTTTTTGTTGCTCTTGCTCTTGGACTTGTTCTTGTTATCGGAATTGAATCCAAGTCCACTCTTGTCATTGGGGGATTGTTGCAAACTCAACATCTTGTCAAGTGCGGATTTCCCTTCATGACGCTTTTCCAAGTCTTTCTTTAAAGAAAGGACTTGGGCCTCGAGCTCTTTTATTTCCTCTACATGGTTAGTAGAAATACAAGTACTAGAGGAAGTATAAGTTTCATTGTTAGAGCAACAAGGCAAGGCAAGTAATCCAACACAAGGTGTATCACTAGTTTGACTAGATGGATTACAAGGACTAGCACATGGCAATTTAGCATTTGTAGTAGAGATTGTGCTAATGTCCACATGAGGCTCACAAGATGTTACCTTAGTGATACTAGCCTCATGAGCTAACTTTAGCCCATCATAGGAAATTAGAAGGTCATCATGAGAGCCCGAGAGCTTTTTATGACTTTCTTCCAATTCCCTATAATTGCTAGTTAGCAACTCAAGTTGAGCCCTTAACTCAACATTCTCCTTTAAGATAGATGCTTCACAAGAAGTAGAGTTAGTAGCACAAGCATCAACAATAGTTTTCTCATTTTCATGCTTATAGGATTCAAATTTTTGTGTGAGCATAAAATTAGTATGCTTCTCATCTTTTAGCTCATGCTTGAGGAGAGTGAATCTCATTTCCCCATTTTCAACATGGGACTCCAACTCCACTATGGTTTCCCTATATTTACTCAAGGTATCCATAGAGTGTTCGAGATTAGCACGAGCTTCTTTATTACCATGAAGAGAAGCATATACCATTGCCATATTATGCACCAATATATTATATTCTTCATCATTATCATCATCACTCTCATCATTAGAGGAAGTGTTAGGAGTCAAAGTAGGAGATACCTTTGATCCATTTGCCATAAGGCACATGTGCATACCGGAGGATGAAGATGAAGAAATTCTTGAATCCTTATTTGAAAACATGTCTTGATCCATAGAGTGTTCGGTTTCCTCTACATTGTTAGTCAAACAACTAGAGGAGATAGAAGCATTTTGATTATGGGAGCAAGACAAGGCAAGCATATCATCATGGGATTTATGTGAGCAATTTACACATGATATGCGAGGACTATCAACACAAGCATGTAGATTATTTTCAATGCTAGATGTGTCTAAGTCCAAAGAGGAAGCATTGCAATGGGATAGAGATGAAGAATCATCACTATTGAGCACAATATCAACATTGCAATTTTTCTCACCACTCACCATATCATTACCTCGTGTCTTGCTACACGTTGGTGAAGTGGAAGAAGATGAGAACTCATCACGGCCGGAGGTGGAAGCAACTTGGAGCTCTTCATGATGTGAAGGGGAAGAGAGCTCCTCGGAGTCACCACCAACCAAATGAGAAGTGGATCCACCAAACATTTCCTTAAGCTTGATCCACATCTCATGAGACGATTTTCGCTTTATATATATCAAGAACCTATGAAAATCTGGTCTCAAAGAGAATACAAGCTCATTAGATACTAGAGCTTCAAGATGTAAGTTTTTCTCATCCTCTAAAGATAGATTTTGAGGGTCCATCGGAGGAGAAAAACCTACATCTAGAAATTGCTCAATGTTTGGACACAAGGTCCGAAGTTTGCAAAGCAAGCAATTTCGCCACAAAAGATAATTTGTGCCAACAAAGATAATTGTGTCATTGTGCACTAAATTACTAGCCGACATCTTTACTCTCAAGGCGGTGAAGCCTTAAACAAGGAGAGACCTTGCTCTGATACCAATTGAAAGATCGAGATGTCGCCTAGAGGGGGGGTGAATAGGCAATTACAAACTCTTGTGGATTTGTCTTGTAAGAATGCGGAATTAAACTAATGTTTAGTTTACAAGCACAAACCCTAAATATGCTAAGCTCAACTAAGTGTAACAATGGCAACTAGAGCTAAGCAAGATAGGCACAAGATATATGTAGCACAAGTGATAGCAAGATATATGAACTTCAAGCACGATGGCTATCACAAGGAAAGAGAGCTCGGGTATAGAAATAACCGAGGCACGCGGAGACGAGGATGTATTCCCGTGTTCCCTTGCTTTGCAACAAGGTACGTCACGTTTGGAGGAGTGGAGGTCCCACGAAGGATTCCCGCGCCACGAAGGCTCACCCTATTCTCCGAACCACACCCACGAAGGATAATGGCCCTTTCCTTATGGTTAGCTTTTCCTCCGCTCCGGAGATGGCAAGCTCCACAACCACTTCACAAGCTCCACGAAGGAGAAGCCGGGCCTCTTCACAATCTTCTTGAAGAGATCACCGGAGCACCAACCGCCAAGCCAACTAGGAGGTCTCCCTCCAAGAGTAACAAGCTCACGGTCTCTCACTCGAACTAATCGTGGTGGAGAGCTCAACACTATGCAATGATGCAAAGCAAGAACACTAGAGGTGTTCAAGTCCTTCACACTCAAATCCCACCCAAGCAACAAATGCTAAGATGAGATTGGAGAGGAAGAACAATGGGGAAAGTCAACAAAAGACTCCAAGATCTAGATCCCAAGAGTTCCCCTCACTTAGAGGAGAAATGGATTGGTGGAGGTTGTAGATCTAGATCTCCTCTCTTAGATCCCTCAAGAATGAGCAAGAATCATGGGAGGGAAGGGAGAGGAAGCAAGCTCAAGAGGTTCAACAATGGTGGTCAAAAACATGCTCAAGAACCCTAGAAAACCGTTGGGGAAGAAGCCCCTTTTATAGCCAAATGAAATATGACCGTTTGGGGCAGATCTGGGAGTTTTTCGTGCAGCCTGGCGGAAAGCCCGGTCAGACCGGGCCAGGGACCGGGCTGCCTGGCGAAAACCCGGTCGACCGGGCCAGCGACCGGGGCGGAAAACCCGGTCGACCGGGCCAGGGACCGGGCCGCCTGGCGAAAAACCCGGTCGACCGGGCCAGGGACCGGGCGCCCCTGAAAGCCCCCTGGAAACCGTCCGGATGGCACCGGTGTGGGAGCCGGTCTGTGCCGGACGAGCCGGTCAGACAGCCGGCGCCACCGGGCCAAATATGAAAACATGGTTTACAAAAACCATGATAACTTTTGCGTCCGGACTCCGATTTCGATGATCTTGGGCTTGTTGGAATCAGGACAACAAGCCCTACAACTTTATGCATAGAAACATCATTGTCCACCCACGGAGTAAAAACCATAAGATGAATGATTGACCTATCTATAAAAGAGACACCGGTAAAACCTCCAAGCTTGAAAACGCAATAGAAGATGCATATGGATTCCGTTTTCGATGAACTTGGGCTTGTTGTAAAGCTAGCAACAAGCTCAAGAACCTTACACAAAGAAACACCAAGAAGCAATAGATTTATGGAATGCAAAGCATGCAAAGGGTTGAGCTCTCTAAGACGATGTGATCAAGTTACCCAACCGAAAGCCCCTCTTGATAGTGCGGCTATCTATCCTATAATCCGGTCTCCCAACAACCACCTTGAGACCGGTAAAAGGAAAACCTATCAAGGTCATACCTTTGCCTTGTGCATCCCGCTTGATCTTGATGATAACTCTTCAAGCCCTACATTAGCCGGAATGCCTTACTTGATCATCGTTGCTTCGTGAAGACTCGCAAATGCTCCCCCATACACCATGATGGGAAAGCTCCATTGATGCACATCTTCACATGTCCAATGTCACCAAATGGACGGCAAGCTTCAAGCATGTGATCCACTTGAGATGCTCATCTTGAACTTGCACGACTCAACCTTGTATCTTCTCATACTCACTTAAGATAGAGCATGGCTAATATTGAGTTCCACATAAGAACTCCATCTTCATTTCTTCTTGTTGATCATATCACATATTTATCTTCAAACCGATGATCTTGATGCCAATACACAAGGTATATCTTTATCTTCATGGCATCCATACTTGAATCCAACACATGGAGTACAAGTAGTACCTATGGAATATTCCTTCATATAAACTTAATGAAAACATTAGTCCATAGGGGTTGTCATTAATTACCAAAACCACACATAGGGGCAATATACCCTTACACAAAGAATTCCGAGAATTCTGCGATGACAGGGGCATAAAGCTGAAGTTTGCATCAGTGGCTCACCCGCAAACAAACGGGCAGGTGGAAAGGATCAACGGTTTAATAGGAGACGGCCTCAAGAAACGCCTTACAGGCGCAGAGGGAGCTTGGGTCGAAGAATTACCTTCAGTACTATGGAGTTTGCGTACCACGCCTAACAGGTCAACGCAGTACACCCCATTTTTTCTGGTACATGGAGCCGAAGCAGTCCTACCAGCCGATGTTCGATTTGAAGCACCTCGAGTGACGGCATATACAGAACCCTCTTCCAATACCGCATTACAAGATGCCGTTGACTTACTAGATGAAGCTCGAGACGTTGCTTTAGCCAGGACCACGGTATATCAGCAGGCGCTGAGAAACTACCACAGTCGACGAATACGCAATCGATGCTTCAGCGTTGGAGATATGGTACTAAGGTTAAAGCAAAAAAGACCCTCGAAACTCGAGTCTCCATGGGAAGGACCATACGTCGTCACCGAAGTGATACCAGGAGGAGCGTACAGGCTCAAAAATCCGACTTCGGGAAAAGATGTCGAAAACCCATGGAATATCGCACACCTGCGACGGTTCTATACATAGGATGCAATTGTTATTATTGCCTTTAAGGTTGATTTTTCTTTATGAATAAAAGTTTTAATCAGGTTCTTTGCATCCTTTTCTTCAATTCAGGCCACATCACTCGAACAGATCGACTACGGCCCTTACCTTCGGCTTTACTCCCATCGGGAGCGCTGGCCATAAGACACGCAGTGTCATTAATTAAATACTCTCAACGAGAGCTAAGATTAGTGGCACACAAAAAGAAAACAACCAATCCAAGCCTCGAAAAATACGCGAGTGCTGCAGTCGATGGTTACATTATCACAAAATAAGGCTCAAACCGGTGCACCGAGTGACGATGCCAAGCGTCTAATTCCCTCGACTAAGTCGACGGGTCTCGCTCTTACAAAACTTACACAAAGGCTTCGCAATAACATTGCATAATTCAACGAAGTCGTCGGGAGAGCAGGTTGAATTGATCACTCAGCCGCCCTCGACAAATAAAATAACAATTATTATAGCATACAACGTATGCAATAAATTTATACAGGGACTAAGGCTATTACATTCATAGTCAAGCCTCCTGGCCCCAATGGGCCTTCAGATCCTTTTCAAGACACGACTCCATCCGGGAAACGATGGTGTATGCAGGACCTCTGGCGGCATCATAATATTGGCCCAAGTTCTTCTCAGTATTTGCTACAGCCTCCAAGTCCAGGGACGGGTGACATGCCAATGTTGAAGCAAGAGCAAGCTCCGCACCCGCCAAGAGTTCTTTCCGCACCAACTGCCGAATCCTTTCGGGGGACTTGAATCGGGTGAACAGAGCAGATAAGGTTTCAGGTGCTTGATCTAGGGGAAACAAGGTGTTCCAAACCATCGTGAGATGAGCGTGGAACTTATCAAAGTAATAATGCGCCTTCCCCACCCGATACTTGAACTTCGCCATGACGACAGCCTTCGGACGATGCAGCCATAAGCCATGATTCGGGTGCGCAACGTCAGTCATTGCTTCAACCTCTTCGTGGATCTTTTTGTTCTCTTCAGCCGCATCTGAAGCTACAACTGGAAAGGAATAAGAACCAGTTAAGGGAATAATTGAAACTGTTGCAGAAAAACAGAAACATGGGCTAATACTTACAGCCCAAACTTTCGGTAGCAATATGCAGACCATCAAGAGCATACTGTTCAATAGCTATCGCCGTCTCCCCCTTTTCTTCACCAAGGCCGCCATTGCACGAAGAGAAGTGATATCTTTGTCTAAACTAGACACCTGGTCACGCAAGCGGCGAACGAGGCTTGATTCATCACTACTCGAAGGGTTTGGAAAAGGCTCAGCACGAGAAGAAGATGAAGGAATCTGCAGTGCAATCCTCAATTCAGATTAAGTAACAAGTAAAAACTCCCATCGGGAGCACCGGGCATGTGTGATACATTCAAAAGCATGTTCAAAGCATGTTCGAATTGGCAACAGAGCCGAAGTAAAATCAAGCTACAACGAAGTCGCGATTGGTCTTATTTACAATAAGTCAAATAAAAAGTTCAAGGATTCGCTGATGACGAGCCAGGGGCGGATTCGGGAACAGGCTTGGCTTGAGCTTCGTCCACCGAAGTCGATTCGCACAAGTGACTGCCGATCGCTTGTAAGGCTCAAGGTCAATCAAGTTATGGTCATTATCGACAGGCAACGTTTTGGACAACTCCTCCAAGTTTGATTCCATCCCATGCCCCATGAGTAATTGAAAGGTGAGAACCGCCCCGAATAAACGGCTGCGGCGTTTCAATACCTCCACAGGCTCAGAAGGGTCGACAAGGAAAGAAGCCGCCATATCATCAAGAGTTTTGTCATCCTTCATCTTCAGGAAGATCATCGAGTATAATCTTGATAGCGCCCCTTTGGCCTTTTTCAAAAGACCAAGCACTTGGATGTTAGACTCGGCAGCAAGCGACAAGGCGCGGCTAATCCTCCCGAAGTTGATGACGACGCGTGACGGTTAAGTCAGCAGCATCTGAGGAAAAGACAGATCAGTAATCAATAATCAAAACACTCTTCAACAAGTTGCGGGTTTTACCTAATAATTCCTTGATGGATTCGCGAAGGGTGCCTTCTTTTTTGTCGAGTAAAGCTGCTGCTGCTTGCTTGGCGTCTTGCTCATCCTTCAGCTGCTGTTTCAACTTCTTTACCTCCTCCTTCAGCAAGATGTTCTCGTTCTTGGCATCGGCGGCAAGCCTGTTGGCTTCCAGCACCTGATCAGCCGAAGATCTGACAGTCTTTCGAAGTTGGGAGTTCTCTAACTCTAGTCGCGTGAACTCTTCGGCGAACTCCGCCACGGCATCGACTGTGGCATAGATCGGCTGCGACAAGATAAGTTCATAAGGATCCAACCGATAAAAGAGAGTCTAGTAAAATGAAGTGGGTTAAATACTCACATGATCGCGACCAGCCGATGAAGCAGGAACGTTGCCAGGAGGGATAACTGTCGATATTGGGACCTTCTCTACGGCTGTTCGTGAAGGAGGTGTTGATTTTGCGGGTGAAGGATTAGATTCTTTAGCAGACACGGCTCTCTCGGAGACGAATTTCGCCCTCTTTGCGAGAGGGACTTCATCATCATCGTCATCAGAGCTACTTAAAAACAGTGGGCAGTTAGCATACGAGATGACAAGGAATAATTCAAGGAGGGAGCAAGAAACACTTACAGGTCAAGATCATCTTCGCCTGCAAAGACGCTTGTTGAGTGATGCGCGTAGATGTACACGTCCGTTGGGAACCCCAAGAGGAAGGTATGATGCGCACAGTGGCAAGTTTTCCCTCAGTATGAAACCAAGGTTTAATCGAACCAGTAGGAGCCAAGAAGCACGTTGAAGGTTGATGGTCGCGAAATGTGATGCGGCGCAACACCAGGGATTCCGGCGCCAACTAGAACCTGCACAACACAACCAAAGTACTTTGCCCCAACGAAACGTGAGGTTGTCAATCTCACCGGCTTGCTGTAACAAAGGATTAAACGTATCGAGTGGAAGATGTTTGCAAAGAAAACAGTAAAACAAGTAGATTGTATGCTATGTAAAGAATAGGACCGGGGTCCACAGTTCACTAGAGGTGTCTCTCCCATAAGATAAAAGCATGTTGGGTGAACAAATTACAGTCGGGCAATTGACAAATAGAGAAAGGCATAACAATGCATATACATGACATGATAAATATAGTGAGATTTAATCCGGCATTACGACAAAGTACATAGACCGCCATCCAACTGCATCTATGCCTAAAAAGTCCACCTTCAGGTTATCGTCCGAACCCCCTCCAGTATTAAGTTGCAAAGCAACAGACAATTGCATTAAGTATTGTGCGTAATGTAATCAATAACTACATCCTTAGACATAGCATCAATGTTTTATCCCTAGTGGCAACACACATCACAACCTTAGAACTTTCTGTCACTGTCCCAGGTATCAATGAAGGCATGAACCCACTATCGAGCATAATTACTCCCTCTTGGAGTTAAGAGTAAAAACTTGGCCAGAGCCTCTACTAATAACGGAGAGCATGCAAGATCATAAACAACACATGAACAATAGATTGATAATCACCATAATCATAGTACTCTCTATCCATCGGATCCCGACAAACACAACATATAGAATTACATATAGATGATCTTGATCATGTTAGGCAGCTCACAAGATCTAACAATGAAGCACAACAAGGAGAAGACAACCATCTAGCTACTGCTATGGACCCATGGTCCAGGGGTGGACTACTCACTCATCACTCCGGGCGATCATGGCGATGAAGAGTCCTCCGGAGATGAATCCCCTCTCGGCAGGGTGCCGGAGGATCTCAGAATCCCCCGAGATGGGATTCGCGGCGGCGGCTCTCTGAGGTTTTCCGTATCGTGGCTCTCTGCGGGGGTTTGCGACGGGAGCTTTAAGTAGGCGGAAGGTCAACGAGGGGCCACACGAGGGGCCCAGGGGCAGTCGGCGCGCCAGGGCCGCGCCGGCCACCCCCGGTGGCCCCACTTCGTTAGGTCTTCGGTCTTGGAAGCTTCGTGCAAAAATAGGACCCTGGCGAAAGTTTCGTCCAATTCCGAGAATATTTCTTTACTAGGATTTCTGAAACCAAAAACAGCAAAAACAATGGCTCTTCGGCATCTTGTTAATAGGTTAGTTCCAGAAAATGCATAAATATGACATATAATGTGCATAAAACATGTAGGTATCATCAATAAAGTAGCATGGAACATAAGAAATTATCGATACGTTGGAGACGTATCAGCATCCCCAAGCTTAGTTCTGCTCGTCCAGCAGGTAAAACGATAACAAAGATAATTTCTAAGTGACATGCCATCATAATCTTGATCATACTATTTGTAAACATATGTAATGAATGCAGCGATCAAAGCAAAGGTAATGACATGAGTAAACAACTGAATCATATAGCAAAGACTTTTCATGAATAGTACTTCAAGACAAGCATCAATAAGTCTTGCATAAGAGTTAACTCGTAAAGCAATAAATCAAAGTAAAGGTGTTGAAGCAACACATAAGAAGATTAAGTTTCAGCGGTTGCTTTCAACTTGTAACATGTATATCTCATGGATATTGTCAACATAAAGTAATATAACAAGTGCAATATGCAAGTATGTAGGAATCAATGCAGTTCACACAAGTGTTTGCTTCTTAAGGTGGAAGGAGATAGGTAAACTGACTCAACAATAAAAGTAAAAGAATGGTCCTTCGCAGAGGAAAGCATCGATTGCTGTATTTGTGCTAGAGCTTTTATTTTGAAAACATGAAACAATTTTGTCAACGGTAGTAATAAAGCATATGAGTTATGTAAATTATATCTTACAAGTTGCAAGCCTCACGCATAGTATACTAATAGTGCCCGCACCTCGTCCTACTTAACTTGGACTACCGGATCTTTGCATGCCATGTTTCAACCAAGTGTCACAAAGGGGTACCTCCATGCCGCCTGTACAAAGGTCCAAGGAGAATGCTCGCATTTGGATTTCTCGCTTTTGATTATTCTCAACTTAGACATCCATACCGGGACAACATGGACAACAGATAATGGACTCCTCTTTAATGCATAAGCATGTAGCAAAGTTATTATTCTCATATGAGATTGAGGATATATGTCCAAAACTGAAACTTCCACCATGATTCATGGCTTTAGTTAGCGGCCCAATGTTCTTCTCTAACAATTTTGCATGCTCCAACCACTAAAATGATAGACCTTCAGACAAGACGGACATGCATAGCAACTCACATGATATTCAACAATAGTTGATGGCGTTCCCCAGAAACATGGTTATCGCACAACAAGCAACTTAATAAAATATAAAGTGCATAAGTACATATTCAATACTACGATAGTTTTTTAAGGCTATTTTGTCCCATGAGCTATATATTGCAAAGGTGAATGATGGAATTTTAAAGGTAGCACTCAAGCAATTTACTTTGGAATGGCGGGTAAATACCATGTAGTAGGTAGGTATGGTGGACACAAATGGCATAGTGGTTGGCTCAAGGATTTTGGATGCATGAGAAGTATTCCCTCTCGATACAAGGTTTAGGCTAGCAAGGTTATTTGAAGCAAACTCAAGGATGAACAAGTGCAGCAAGACTCACATAAAAGACATATTGTAAACATTATAAGACTCTACACTGTCTTCCTTGTTGTTCAAAACTCAATACTAGATATTATCTAGACCTTAGAGAAACCAAATATGCAAATCAAATTTTAGCAAGCTCTATGTATTTCTTCATTAATGGGTGCAAAGCATATGATGCAAGAGCTTAAACATGAGCACAACAATTGCCAAGTATCACATTATCCAAGACATTTTTAGAATTACTACATGTAGCATTTTCCAATTCCAACCATATAACAAATTAACGAAGAAGAAACTTCGCCTTGAACATTATGAGTAAAGCCTAAGGACACATGTGTCCATATGCAACAGCGGAGCGTGTCTCTCTCCCACAAAGTGAATGCTAGGATCCATCTTATTTAAACAAAAACAAAAACGAAAACAAACCGACGCTCCAAGTAAAGAACACCAGATGTGACTGAATAAAAATATAGTTTCAGGGGAGGAACCCTGATGATGTTGTCGATGAAGAAGGGGATGCCTTGGGCATCCCCAAGCTTAACGCTTGAGTCTTCTTAAAATATGCAGGGATGAACCACGGGGGCATCCCCAAGCTAGAGCTTTCACTCCTCTTGATCTTAGTATATCATTCTCCTCTCTTGACCCTTGAAAACTTCCTTCACACCAAACTTCAAGCAAACTCATTAGAGGGTTAGTGCATCATTAATAATTCACTCATTCAGAGGTGACACAATCATTCTTTTCACTTCTGGACATTGCATAATGCTACTGGACATTAATGGATCAAAGAAATAAATCCAACATAGCAAAAGAGGCAATGCGAAATAGGCAGAATCTGTCAAAAGAACAGTCCGTAAAGACGAATTTATAAATGGCACCAGACTTGCTCAAATGGAAAAACTCAAAACTAATGAAAGTTGCGTATATATCTGAGGATCACGCTCGTAAATTGGCAGATTTTTTCGAATTTTCTACAGGGAATTGTGCCCAGATTCGTGACAGACAGCAATGCTGTTTCTGCGCAGCAATCCCAAATATAACATCAACTTTGACATAGAAACTTTACTTGGCACAAAAACATGATAAGGAGAGGTTGCTACAGTAGTAAACAACTTCCAAGACTCAATAAAACAAAAAATTGCTGTAGGTAAAAACATGGGTTGTCTCCCATAAGCGCTTTTCTTTAACGCCTTTCAGCTAGGCGCAGAAAGTGCAAATCAAGTAACATCGAGAGTAGAAGCATCAACATCATAGCTTGTTCTAATAATAGAATCAAAAGGCAACTTCATTCTCTTTCTAGGGAAGTGTTCCATACCTTTCTTGAGAGGAAATTGATATTTAATATTACCTTCCCTCATATCAATAACAGCACCAACAGTTCGAAGAAAAGGTCTTCCCAACACAATTGGACAAGATGCATTGCATTCGATATCCAAGACAACAAAATCAACGGGGACAAGGTTATTGTTAACCGTAATATGCACATTATCAATCCTCCCCAAAGGTTTCTTTTTAACATTAGCAAGATTAACATCCAAATAACAATTCTTTAATGGTGGCAAGTCAAGCATATCATAAATCTTTTTAGGCATAACAGAAATACTTGCACCAAGATCACATAAGGCATTACATTCAAAGTCATTGAATTTCATTTTAATGATGGGCTCCCAACCATCTTCTAACTTTCTAGGAATAGAAGTTTCAAGTTTTAGTTTCTCTTCTCTAGCTTTTATGAGAGCATTTGTAATATGTTTTGTAAAGGCTAAATTTATAGCACTAGCATTAGGACTTTTAGCAAGTTTTTGTAAGAACTTTATAACTTCAGAGATGTGGCAATCATCAAAATCTAAATCATTATGAGCCACAGCAATGGGATCATTATTCCCAAGGTTGGAAAAAATTTCAGCAGTTTTATCACAAGCAGTTTCAGCAGTTTTAGCAATTTCAGCTTTGTACGCTTTGCACTAGGAGTAGAAACATTGCCAACACCAATTATTTTACCATTGATAGTAGGAGGTGCAGCAACATGTGAAGAATTAGCATTACTAGTGGTGGTAATAGTCCAAACTTTAGCTACATTATTCTCTTTAGCTAGTTTTTCATTTTCTTCTCTATCCCACCTAGCACGCAACTCAGCCATTAATCTTATATTCTCATTAATTCTAACTTGGATGGCATTTGCTGTAGTAGTAATCTTATTATCAAGATCATTATTAGGCATAACTTTCAACTTTAAAAGATTAACATCAGAAGCTATCAACTCTAGAAGCGATAGTATCAATTTTATCAAGCTTTTCCTCAACAGATTTGTTAAAAGCAGTTTGTGTACTAATAAATTCTTTAAGCATGGCTACAAGACCAGAGGGTACACTTCTATTATTGTTGTAAGAATTCCCATAAGAATTACCATAACCATTACCATTAGCAGAAGGATATGGCCTATAGTTATTACCAGAGTTGTTCCTATAAGCATTGTTGTTGAAATTATTATTTTTAATGAAATTCACATCAACATTTTCTTCTTGAGCAACCAATGAAGCTAAAGGAACATTATTTGGATCAACATTAGATCTACCATTCACAAGCATAGACATAATCACATCAATCTTATCACTCAAGGAAGAGGTTTCTTCAACAGAATTTACCTTCTTACCTTGTGGAGCTCTTTCCGTGTGCCATTCGGAGTAATTTATCATCATATCATCAAGAAGTTTTGTAATGCCCCCACATAAAAACCTACCTCCAGCAGAATCCAATAAATTCCGCGAAGAAAAATTTAGTCCTGCATAGAAGGTTTGGATGATCATCCAAGTAGTCGGTCCATGGGTTGGGCAATTCTTTACCAAAGTTTTCATTCTCTCCCAAGCTTGAGCAACATGTTCAGTATCTAATTGTTTAAAATTCATTATGCTACTTCTCAAAGAAATAATTTTAGCGGGAGGATAATATCTACCAATAAAAGCATCCTTGCATTTAGTCCATGAATCAATACTATTCTTAGGCAAAGATAGCAACCAATCTTTAGCTCTTCCTCTTAATGAGAAAGGAAACACTTTCAGTTTAATAATATCACCATCTACATCTTTATACTTTTGCATTTCACAAAGTTCAACAAAATTATTGAGATGGGCAGCAGCATCATCAGAACTAGCACCAGAAAATTGTTCTCTCATGACTAGATTTAGTAAAGCAGGTTTAATTTCAAAGAATTCTGCTGTAGTAGCAGGTGGAGCAATAGGTGTGCATAGGAAATCATTATTATTTGCATTTGTGAAGTCACACAATTTAGTATTTTCATGGTTGGCCATTTTAGCAACTGTAAATAAAGCAAACTAGATAAAGTAAATGCGAGTAACTAATTTTTTTTGTGTTTTTGATATAGCAAACAAGATAGCAAATAAAGTAAAACTAGCAACTAATTTTTTTGTGTTTTGATTTAGTGCAGCAAACAAAGTAGTAAATAAAATAAAGCAAGACAAAAACAAAGTAAAGAGATTGAGAAGTGGAGACTCCCCTTGCAGCGTGTCTTGATCTCCCCGGCAACGGCGCCAGAAAAAGTGCTTGATGCGCGTAGATGTACACGTCCGTTGGGAACCCCAAGAGGAAGGTATGATGCGCACAGTGCAAGTTTTCCCTCAGTATGAAACCAAGGTTTAATCGAACCAGTAGGAGCCAAGAAGCACGTTGAAGGTTGATGGTCGCGAAATGTGATGCGGCGCAACACCAGGATTCCGGCGCCAACTAGGAACCTGCACAACACAACCAAAGTACTTTGCCCCAACGCAGTGAGGTTGTCAATCTCACCGGCTTGCTGTAACAAAGGATTAAACGTACGAGTGGAAGATGTTTGCAAAGAAAACAGTAAAACAAGTAGATTGTATGCTATGTAAAGAATAGGACCGGGGTCCACAGTTCACTAGAGGTGTCTCTCCCATAAGATAAAAGCATGTTGGGTGAACAAATTACAGTCGGGCAATTGACAAATAGAGAAAGGCATAACAATACATATACATGACATGATAAATATAGTGAGATTTAATCCGGCATTACGACAAAGTGACCGCCATCCAACCGCATCTATGCCTAAAAAGTCCACCTTCAGGTTATCGCCGAACCCCCTCCAGTATTAAGTTGCAAAGCAGACAATTGCATTAAGTATTGTGCGTAATGTAATCAATAACTACATCCTTAGACATAGCATCAATGTTTTATCCCTAGTGGCAACAGCACATCACAACCTTAGAACTTTCTGTCACTGTCCCAGTATCAATGAAGGCATGAACCCACTATCGAGCATAATTACTCCCTCTTGGAGTTAAGAGTAAAAACTTGGCCAGAGCCTCTACTAATAACGGAGAGCATGCAAGATCATAAACAACACATGAACAATAGATTGATAATCACCATAATCATAGTACTCTCTATCCATCGGATCCCGACAAACACAACATATAGAATTACATATAGATGATCTTGATCATGTTAGGCAGCTCACAAGATCTAACAATGAAGCACAACAAGGAGAAGACAACCATCTAGCTACTGCTATGGACCCATGGTCCAGGGGTGGACTACTCACTCATCACTCCGGAGGCGATCATGGCGATGAAGAGTCCTCCGGGAGATGAATCCCCTCTCCGGCAGGGTGCCGGAGGCGATCTCCGAATCCCCCGAGATGGGATTCGCGGCGGCGTCTCTGTAAGGTTTTCCGTATCGTGGCTCGTGCTGGGGGTTTCGCGACGGGAGCTTTAAGTAGGCGGAAGGTCAACGCGAGGGCCACACGAGGGGCCCAGGGGGCAGGTCGGCGCGGCCTGGGCCGCGCCGGCCACCGGCCGCCTCGTGGCCCCACTTCGTTAGGTCTTCGGTCTTCTGGAAGCTTCGTGCAAAAATAGGACCCTGGGCGAAAGTTTGGTCCAATTCCGAGAATATTTCTTTACTAGGATTTCTGAAACCAAAAACAGCAGAAAACAGCAACTGGCTCTTCGGCATCTTGTTAATAGGTTAGTTCCAGAAAATGCATAAATATGACATATAATGTGCATAAAACATGTAGGTATCATCAATAAAGTAGCATGGAACATAAGAAATTATCGATACGTTGGAGACGTATCATTGAGCTCTTCTTGGCAGGAGGAGGCGCAGCAGCATCATCGGCATCATTATCGCCTCCGTGAGGACTTGATTCAGCCGAAGCGATAAGATCGTCGTGTACCTGCTTCCGACGCCTACCCCTGATGAAGGCGTCATCTTCAGTCCTTCCCCTTGGACATCGTTGTCCTCAAGAACATGACGGGCATCCTCGGTCCCATCGGAATCTTCGTCGTCATCCTCTAAATCTACACCACTTTCGGGAGTAGGGGGATAGCTTCGAGCAGTTGCAAGCGCCTTTCAAAGAGAAGGAAATTGATGAGAAACAACAGAAAAAAGGATGTCGGCAGTAAAAATAAACGAAGAATTACCTCGGTTGGAGGATGGTCAGCATCGTAAGGAGGACGAGCTGATATCAGGACGATATTGTCATTCTTGCTAAGACATGTCAGGCGACGGACTTCGTCCCGAAGATCATCAGCCGAAAGATCGGCAGAGCTAACCCTGGACTCATCATCCTTACCCGAATAAAGCCACAGTTGATGGGGGCGAGACATCAACGGCTGCACTCGACGTTGCAAGAACACCGAGACGACCTCAGTGCCGCACATTGTCAGGCCTCCCGTGTTTTTCAGAGTGACTACTTGATCAAACAGCCTGTCGGATGTCAATTTTTCGTCGGGAGAAAGGGTGTTTTGCCAGGATTTCTTCGGCTTAGCAATTAGTTTGTCCTCGAAGGGAGGAAGGTTTGAGCATCTCCCAGATACTGAAGGATCTCGAAGATAAAACCATTTGTTGCGCCAGCCTTGGACGGACTCCTTCATCGGGTAATCGAGATAATCCACCTCCTTCCTGACAACAAAGCCGACGCCACCGACGACGGGGGGGCCGTTGTTGTCATTATGGCGCTTCACGTAGAAGATCTTCTTCCAAAGACCCCAATGAGGGTCAATGCCGAGGAAGGCCTCGCAAACAGCGACGAAGATGGATAGATGGAGGATGGAGTTCGGGGTCAGCTGAGAGCTGGATCCCGTAGAAGTAGAGAAGAGAGCGAAGAAACTCGTGCGCCGGAAGAGAGAGGCCACGGAACAGAAGGCGAAAACATAATGAAGCCCTTCGGGCTTTGAGAAACCGCACCTGGAAGACGGATGTCGTCCTCAGATGCAGAGATGAAGCCAAGGGACCGCAGTTTGTTGATGTCGCGGTTGGAAATGGCAGAGGCACTCCAATCGCGGCTAACCTTGGCCGCCTCCGAAGCACTGGCACCCTTCTTTTTACCCATGGCTCTGGAAGCTCTTGGAGGAACAATGCAGGAAGAAGGAAAGGATGTGCGGGGAAGATGAGCAGTAGGAGGTGTAAAAAAGTAATAATGAGGAATCCCTCTATTTATACCGCAAAAGATTGATATCAGATCGTGGCCATAACTCCGTGGGCGTCGTGGGAGGTGGAGCGAATCCAGCTGTACATGTGGCACTAGAAAACAGGATGGAACCGGCGGCCCATTATTCCCATGTCGCGCGAAAATCGAGGAAACGCCTCGATCGCTGCGTGCGCGCTAGTCAAAACCTAAAAACTGCCTGCGCAGAACTAGGGTGGGCCCGGAAGGTCAAGTCTTGTCAATCAGGTCATAGCAGCAGCATGTCACCACTGACGTCATAGGCATTGTTAATTGCATACGAAAAGACAAAAAGGTCGAGTGGTCAGCGTGAGCCCATGCACGGATTGCAAGCACCCGCACCTAGGCTCGGGGGCTACTCCCATCGGGAGCGCTGTCGCGCACCCGATAAAAATGAAGACTCGAAGGATATGATTGACTCAAGTCTGCGCCCAGCGTAATACGCCCGCGCCGGACTCGGGGCTACTCCCATCGGGAGCGCTGGATGCGCACCCAACAGGACTTTTTTCGCACTCCAGGATCATGCCCGGGGACTTGATTCTGTGTAGGATAACGTTGTTTTGCCTTCGGCAGTTAGCCAACAAAAGTTGGGCACGTTATTCGGTATCCCTTGCATGAAGAAAATGTATCGAATGCACTACAAGAGGCTTGCAGAAAAAGCTTCGGCAGAAGAAGATGTTCGAGTGGTACACGGATCACGAGCATCCGTACCTAAACTCGGGGGCTACTCCCATCGGGAGCGCTGACGCGCACCTGATAGAAGACAGAAGAAATGCAAGAACGGTCAAGGAAAAGGAGT
The DNA here is from genome assembly GCA_030979885.1 of Lolium multiflorum. Classification (NCBI taxonomy): domain Eukaryota; kingdom Viridiplantae; phylum Streptophyta; class Magnoliopsida; order Poales; family Poaceae; genus Lolium; species Lolium multiflorum. Next base: position 43,493,222 of record CM061752.1, on the reverse strand, counting down.
TAGAAAGAAGACATGCTTCAGTCTCTACCCGAACTATGTTTGGCTAGACACTCGGGGGCTACTGACGTGGGCATTACCCTTCGGGTAATCACTATTGCTCTACCCTATACGGCCCAGGTGGAAGCCCATGAAGACACTCGAAGGCAAGATGGGCCACTAGGACGGTGCGGCGAAAGATTACTTGAAGTACAAGACACGAAAAGAGCCGAAGAAGGAAAGATTAGAGATAGATCTATTGTAAACCTACCCGTACTCGATTAAACCTCTCGGGACCTGGCCACCTATATAAAGGCCAGGAGAGGGGCTATCGAGGACACGACCAATCTTAGCGATCTTAGCCAACAGAAGCTTAGAACTAGGTAACCCTAGCGATTAGCTATCTCGACGAGATCACAGCCGAACTACTCGGCACCCCCTTGTAACACTATTTTTATCATAATCAAGAACATACAGGCAGGACGTAAGGGTTTTACCTCATCGAGGGCCCCGAACTGGGTAAATCGCTCTCCCCGCTTGTCTGCGTACCGATGTCTCGTGTCAGCTTGCAGGATTCCATCAACCCTAAGCCCCTATCGGAGGGCATTGCCGAGGAGCTCCCTCGACAGTGGGTATTTGATCCAGTTTAATCACGTGCAAGGCTTACATGGTGAGGGCCACTAGGATAGAGATCAGGTGACATGCACCTTTTGCATGTCACCGTGTGATATGCGGCCTAAATCCAAATTTAAACATTGCGAAAATATTGGAAAAAAATCATGCATGTTCATAGCACATATTAAGATAACCCCTAAAAATTTCAGATCAAAATTTGAAACATACATCGAGAAACAAAAAAAAGAAATCTGTCATGAATAGTTCCCAAATTCAAATCTGAGTTTCTACTGTGTACACTATTCACATCTGAGTTTCTCTTTTTTGTTTTCTCGATGTATGTTTCGAATTTTGATCTAAAATTTTTAGGGGTTATCTTAATATGTGATGTGAATTTACATAATTTTTTTCAAATTTTTTCGCAATGTTTAAATTTGGATTTAGGCCGCATGTCACACGGTGACATGCAAAAGGTGCATGTCACCATATCTGTGTCCCTCCGCAACGGCTAAAATGGTGCAAGTCGCGGCCTACATGCCCGATGGGCCCGCTGCCGTGTGATATCTGGCGGGCACCTTCTGTTTTTTTTTGGCCGTATGTACCTCGGATATCTTCTGTTTTTCAAACTTCAAAATATTTTATCTCCTAAATCTTAAGTTGAAATTCCGATCTGTTTCACGATTAGGTTTTTCGCGAGGAGTCTTCGAAACAAGATCTTATTCGAATAAGTTTTTGCAAGTTTTTTTTATGTACCTAGTCGCCCGGACACAGATCACCGTGTGACATGCGGCCTAAATCCAAATTTAAACATTGCGAAAATTTTAAAAAAAAATCATGTATGTTCACAGCACATATTAAGATAACTCCTAAAAATTTCAGATCAAAATTCGAAACATACATCGAGAAAACAAAAAAGAGAAACTCAGATGTAAATAGTGTACAGAGAAACTCAGATTTGAATTTGGGAACTGTTCATGACAGGGAGCTCGTCCCGTCCTGCCGTTTAATTCCCGTTCGCCGTACGTCGACCTAGCGCGGCACGGCATCGCCGTGCGGGCTTCGATCGCTTTTCTCAAGAATCGTCTCGTTTCCTCTTTATTTCATCCGATGGAAAACGAATACGTACAAAGAGATCAATCGACACACACACATCTCAATTACACAAGTGGATCGCCCTTCATCCCTCATGCTTCAGAGCTCAGAGAGCAAGCATGGCGTAGCCGACGATGCAGGCCGCGGCTGAGGCGGCGGCGCCGGTCACCGTGATCCCGGCGCTGTTCTGGTTGGTGGAGCCGGTGGGAGGAGACGCGCCGGTCGTGTTCGTCGACCCTCCATCTGCGCCGGCCGGAGCGGTCGCTGGTGGTGGCATCGGCGGGGCACCGGCCGGAGCCGACGGCGGCGAAGAGCTCGGAGGAGCAGACGGAGGGGACGAGGCCGCCGGCGCCGAGCTTGGCGGTGTAGCCGGGACGGATGCAGAAGCGGGTGGAGCGGCTGAGGTGGGGCTGGGAGCCTTAGGAGCGGGCGCGGGAGGAGACACCGTCGCCGGCGGCGGGCTGGAAGCAGACGGCGCAGGAGACGCTGCCGGCGGCGGGGTCGAAGTGCTCGACGCCGGAGGCGGGGCGGCGGGCGAGGAAGGCGGGGCACCGCCGCTGGAGTTGCCATTGCGGCCCGCGAGGACCATGACGATGAGCTTCTCGTTGGCGCGGCAGTTGGCGTCGACGCCGCTGATGAAGAAGAAGGCGCCGGCTCGGTCCAGGGTGAAGACGGTGTTGCCGTCCGCGAACTTCTTGTCGTACGACGACGTATTGCAGGCGTTGTAGTCGGCCGGCTGCACCACCAGCACCGAGTCCGTGTCCTTGGGGTACACGAACACTGCACAAGCACAGCCAAAAGCCACCATTAACAGAAGAAGCGAGGTTTGATCATGGGACATGGCCAAATGCATGCGGGGCTCCTCATGGCTGAAATCTTGACGGAGATCTCTTCATATCTGAATTATTACCTAGAGTGTCGCCGATCTTGAACCTGTTCTTCATGGCCCAAGTGTTGTACGACTGAGTGGCGCCGGCCACGCTCCAGCCGTTGTTACCGCCGACCTGGAACTGCGTGGCGCCGGCCATGGCCGCCACGAGAGCAAAGCACGCGAACCCAAGGCCGTAACCAGCTGCCTTCGCCATGGCTCAGCTCCAAGATCAATACTCAGCCCCTAGCTAGATAGTCACAGGATCAAGATTGCACACGCGCTTCTTGGGCTACTGCTGTGCTGGATGATATGGAAGAGCTTGAGGCTGCCGGCTATTTGTAGGTCTCGATCTACGAGGTGTGACGCGCACGGGGTGCTTTGCTTTCGATGGACACCTTGAGCGCATGAGCTATCTCTCTCGGAAGTTTTCGACCTGTCTTTGTGCTTGCCCTGGCTGCAATGGCGTCCTCTGCTGTGCCCTGCTCTGCTCTGCTGTGTCTCTGCAGCTGAGCTGACGTAGCCTCGCCAAGTGCCACAGGCATATTCATAGCTTGTGCACCGGTCCGTTGATCGACATTATGCATAGGCAACGCCGTTCTCCACGGGGTTGTGGTTTAGTACACGTGGTGCCACATGATAGGCCGATCACGGACTGAACGTAGCTTTGCCTTCAGAGTCCGGTTAAGTTGATCGGGGTGAGGTCTGATTAGTTATGGTCTCTGTATGAAACACATGATTGTGTTTTCATAATTGTCGTGAAACTAAAACGCTTCATGTTTAATTTGCTTTTACTAAAAGGGGAGTAAAACCCCGGCCCACTCAAGTTTTCATATACTAGTACTATTTAATTTTTGCAACTTGGGTGAAATTGACCCAGCGCAAACAGCCTAATTCAAAAGCAATGGCATGAGGATATCTGAGCAATTTAGCAGCGCTTAGTGTTTCGGCCTGAGTAACAACAGCAGATTAGCAGCAATCCTAAACTGGTCACAGCCTGCTAATAAAGCCCCATAGACATGTTAGAGCCTGCTACTAAGTTCGAGATGGCTCAAATGGTCCTCCCAAAACTAAACCGATAAAAGAATCCTTCAAAAAAAAAAAAGTTCCTTTTGATTTGCTTGCAGTTCTCTTCTTTTCGATATGTGCTGTACAGAACAGGATTCTTGTCTGCTTGACCTTGATGTTTCATGTTTGAGATTATTCATATATTCCCTGCCGGCTGCCACTTCACCTTATGGTCACGCGCCCATCGGTTTCAGTGAGGCAGATGATAAGATTCTTGCTATGTTTTCGCGATCATCGTGTATTTTCACGCTTGGCCCGATTGACCTACATCAATATATTTGGACGGTCTAGTAAACGTTGTCTTTTGGAGGTTGTGTTTACCATTATGCTAGTATATCATACAGCCGTTTGGTCCACCTATTTTTATTTGTTTTAGTGTTTGTTTGATCGCTTTTATCGTTTTCTTTGGCTAATCTTAAACATTATATTATAGAACTAGCACATCGCAACATAGTTCAGCAACCACTGACATGTCCGAGTTATATATGTTAAAAAAATATACATTTCTCATGTTCAAGCAGAACAAGCAGTAGTTGCATAATCACATGAGGCAGATCTAGTTGTCTGGAGCGACCCTAGGCCCCTGCATCACCATATGATGACATGGCACGCAATCCCTTCATATAGACACTCGCCTCCCCTTATTGTATCTCCCTATGTCGCACCATGCAGCCCAAGTGGCACAACCCTAGTCTCTTGTTTTCGGCACATAACCTTTGTGCAACGGAGGCGGGCACAGCTGGCGTGGCCTACAGTATGCTAGTGTCGGCAGCTGGTAGTGGGTGGGGTCCTCTACAGGAGGTGGGGCGGCAGGAGCCAAAATGCCGATGGATCACTGATTTGAATCAGCATGTGTGTGCTTCGTGCCAGGCGGCCATATACTGGCGCCTCTAGGTGGAAAACGTCCTTTCCAACTCGCAATTATTGGCTCTCCCTTCCTTTGTTGTTGTCGGTGAGGGGTGCTCCTCCATAATGGCGGCTCTAGACATCATAACATGTGATGCCAAAGCTATAAAATGTAGTTCATATGTTCGGAAAATACCTTGAAGAAATAATACACAAACGTATCTAGGCAAAAAATTGTAAATAATGTGATGTTGCTTATCGTCACCAACCCAGTGTCGCTCTACGTCCACTGGAGGCAATAGTCAGTTTGGTGGTTCTTTCCAATATGTGTGGTCTCCTGGTAGCAATGTCGGAACGAGACTTATAGTTGACAATGGGTTGGGTTTAAATGGGTCAAGCAATATAACACATACATATGTCCATGAAGATGTATATAGCATGTCCACGAAGATACCATGGGTATAAAATCGTGCCATTGCCCATACCTGGTAGATATCCATGACTATCTGGTATCCATGAGGTTTTCCATCATGTACAAGTAATACTCCATAAAATAGCAAATAAACTCAACAATATATTAATACAACAACCATAATGCAATTTATTACGCATGTTGGGCCTAAAGATCAGGTATGTGGAACATCTCCAATGTATATATATGCGATACATTTCTGGCGTAAAGTCTTGTGGAATAAAAATATATATTTCATTATGTGTATATTAATCGGTTGCCATGGGTAATTCATGGGCACAATATTGTATCCCTACCCGACCCATAAATCACCAGGATACCCATGGATGAAAAGACGAATATTGTACTCATATGTATTTGGTATCTATGGGTATTTGAACTCATACGAAATTTTGCCTTTCTTATAGTGAGGCTTGGGCGCTTTCATGTACAGGGGTTAGTTGCTGCATGCCCACATGTCTAGGGATGGCTATAGCCACCCATGGGTATGGGACAAAACATTACCCATAAGTATGTAAATGAGAAAATATCATACCCATTGGGTAGAGAGGGCACGGGTATGGAATCATAGAACCCGTAGCCACATACCCGTTTACCAGCCCAAACTTTCACAAGTGGGCCGTCTTAATATTCTGAAGCACTTAATTTTCCCCTAATCACACATTCACGTAGTTCGTTGAATCTCACACTTCGCGGTCTCACAATCATTTTCCCCTATGCGTGGTTTTGGTAATTAATGACAATCCCTATGGACTAATGTTTTCATTGACTTTATATGAAGGAATATTCCATAGGTACTACTTGTATTCCATGTGTTGGATTCAAGTATGGATGCCATGAAGATAAAGATATACCTTGTGTATTGGCATCAAGATCATCGATTTGAAGATATATATGTGATATGATCAAGAAGAAAAATGAAGATGGAGTTCTTATGTGGAACTCAATATTAGCCATGCTCTAGCTTATGTGATAAGCAATGAATGATCAAGATCTTGAGTGCTTGATTCCAAGTGAAGAATTCAAGTTATGGCTCTAAGTCGGTGTCATGATAGTCTCATAAGTTGAGCTATGGTTGACTAAGATTTAGAGCATGCAAACAAATGAAGAATTCTATATACACCTCAAGATATTATGATAGAGCATCAGAAGATACAAGGTTTTTCAATACAAAGAGTGAAGAATAGATTCAGGTTTGGTCAACACATGAAGCATGAAGAATGTGCCACGAGAAGTCAAGTGGTATGGTAAGCCATGTCAATTATTCTTCATGAACTAACTCATCATATATGTTCCCTTGTGTTTTCTATGTGGGTTAGGTATCTTTCCATGGGTATGCATCAAAAGTGAGATTTCATATAGCCCATGAGAGGATAACGTCAAGTGGTGATCATCATCAAGGTTGAGTTGGGCAAGTTCAAGTTGAGCATCTCAAGAGGATCATATTCTTGAAGCTTGCCGTCCATTTGGTGATAATTGACATGTGAAGATGTGCATCAATGGATCTTTCCCATCATGATGTATGGGCGAGCATTTGTGAGTCTTCACGAAGCAACAATGATCAAGTGAGGCATTCCGGCTTGAGTGGAGCTTGAAGAGTTATCATCAAGATCAAGCGGGATGCGCAAGGAAAAGGTATGGCCTTTCTAGGTTTCCATTTTACCGGTCTCAAGGTGGTTGTTGGGAGACCGTGTTATAGGATACATAGTCGCACTATCAAGAGGGCCTTTCGGTTGGGTAGCTTGATCACATCGTCTTAGGGAGCTCAACCCTTTGCATGATTTGCATTCCATAAATCTTGTTGCTTCTTGGTGTTTCTCTGTGTGAGGTTCTTGAGCTTGTTTCTAGCTTTACAACAAGCCCAAGTTCATCGAAAAATCCATATGCATCTTCTATTGTGTTTTCGAGCTTGGAGGTTTTACCGGTGTCTCTTTTATAGATAGGTCAAAACATTCATTTTGTGGTTTTTTCTCCGTGGGTGGACAATGATATTTATATGCATAAAGTTGTAGGGCTTGTTGTTCTGATTCCAACAAGCCCAAGATCATCGAAATCGGAGTTCCGACGCAAAAGTTATCATGGTTTTTGTAAAACATGTTTTCTTGTTTGGCCCGGTGACGCTGGCTATCTCACCGGCTTGTCCGGCACAGACCGGCTCCCACACCGGTGTCAACCGGACGGTTTCCAGGGGGCTCTCAGGGCCGCCCGGTCCCTGGCCCGCTCAGACCGACCCTCACACCAGGCGGCCCAAACTGTGGCCCTGTCTGTGGCCCGGTCCCTGGCCCGGTCGGACCGGCTCTCACGCCAGGCGGCCCAGTCCCTGGCCCGGTTGACCAGGCTGCACGAAAAACTCCAGATCTGCCCCAAACGGTCATATTTCGTTTGGCTATAAAAGGGGCTTCTTCCCCAACAGTTTTCTAGGGTTCTTGAGCACGTTTTTGACCACCATTGTTGAACCTCTTGAGTTTGATTCCTCTCCCTTCCCTCCTATGATTCTTGCATATTCTTGGGGGATCTGAAAGAGGAGATCTAGAACTACAACCTCCACCAATCAATTCCTCCTCTAAGTAAGGGGATCTCTTGGGATCTATATCTTGGAGTCATTTGTTGATTTCCTCCGTTGTTCTTCCTCTCTAATCTCATCCTAGCATTTGTTGCTTTGGTGATATTTGAATGTGAAGAATTTGAACACCTCTAGTGTTCTTGCTTTGCATCATTGCATAGTGTTGAGCTCTCCATCACGATTAGTTTGAGTGAGAGACTGTGAGCTTGTTACTCATGGAGGGAGACCTCCTAGTTGGCTTGGCGGTTGGTGCTCCGGTGATCTCTTCAAAGAAGATTGTGAAGAGGCCCGGGCTTCTCCTTCGTGGAGCTTGTGAAGTGGTCTTTGAGCTTGCCATCTCCGGAGTGGAGGAAAAGCTAACCATAAGGAAAGGGTCATTATCCTTGGTGGGTTTGGCTCGGAGAATAGGGTGAGCCTTTGTGGCGTTGGGGAATCCTTTGTGGGACCTCCACCCCTCCAAACGTGACGTACCTTCTTGCAAAGGAAGGGAACACGGGAATACATCCTCGTCTCTACGTGCCTCGGTTATTTCTATACCCGAGCTTACTTTCCTTGTGATAGCCATCGTTCTTGAAGTAAATATATCTTGCTATCACTTGTGCTACATATATCTTGTGCCTATCTTGCTTAGCTCTAGTTGTTGTTGTTGCACTTAGTCAAGCCTAGCATATTTAGGATTTGTTCTTGTAAAATAAACGTTAGTTTAATTCTACATTCTTACAAGCCAAATCCGTAAGAGTTTTTAAAACGCCTATTCACCCCCCCCCTCTAGGTGACATCTAGTCCTTTCAATTAGTATCAGAGCAAGGTCTCTCCTTGTTTAAGACTTCACCGCCTTGAGAGTAAAGATATCGGCTAGTAATATAGTGCACAATGGCACAATTATCCTTGATGGCACAAATTATTTTTGTGAAGAAATCGCTTGCTTTGTAATCTTCGGACCTTGTGTCCAAATATAGAGCGATTTCTAGATGTAGGGTTTTCTCCTCCGATGGATCCTCAAAATCTTTAGAGGATGAGAAAAACTTACATCTTGAAGCTCAAGTATCTAATGAGCTTTTATTCTCCTTGAGACCAGATTTTCGTAGGTTCTTAATATTTATAAAGCGAAAGTCATCTCATGAGATGTGGATCGAGCTTAAGGAAATGTTTGGTGGATCCATTTCTCATTTGGTCAGTGGTGTCTCCGAGGAGCTCTCTTCCCCTTCACAACATGAAGAGCTCCAAGTTGCTTCCACCTCCGGCCGTGATGAGTTATCATTTTCTTCCACTTCACCAACGTGTAGCAAGACACGAGGTAATGATATGGTGAGTGGTGAGGAAAATTGCAATGTTGATATTGTGCTCAATAGTGATGATTCTTCATCTATATCCCATTGCAATGTTTCCTCTTTGGACTTAAACACATCTAGCATTGAAAATAATCTACATGTTTGTGTTGATAGTCCTTGCATATCATGTGCAAACTTCTTACATGAATCCCATGATGATATGCTTGCTTTTTTTGTTGCCATGAACAAAATGCTTCTATTTCCTCTAGTTGTTTATTGTCTAACAATGGAAAGGAAATCGAACAATCTATGAGGCATGAGACTCTCATGAATGAAGATTCCAAAACATCTTCGTCGTCATCCTCCAATATGTACATGTGCCTTATGGCAAAGGGACCAAAGGTAACTCCTACCTTGAATCCCAACACATCTTCTGATGATGAGAGTGATGATGATGATAATGTTATGCTTAAGGAACTGTTTTTTTGTTAGATGCACCCTTCATGGTGATGCTCTTGTCAAATTCGATTACTTGATGGACACACTCAAAGAAAGAAATGAGTCCATTGAGGATTTGGAATCTCATATTGAAAATGAGAAACGGAGATTCAATCTCCTAACACAAGAGCTGAAAAATGAAAGGTGCATAACTCATGGTCTTAAGCAAGAAATGGAATCTTATGTGCTTGAAAAAGAAAAATCTATTAATGATGCTTGTGCTACTGGGCACTACCCTTCGGGTAATTGACGTTGCCCTATCCTATATTTTCTGGGGAGGCCCATGAAGGCACTTGGAGGTGAAGCGGCCCATCCGGACGGTGCACCAGGAGATTCCTTGGCAAGCAAGATGAAGGAGCAGCCGAACAAGGAAAGATTAGATCTGAAACTACTGTAAACCTAGTCGTACTCGGTTAGGCCTCTTGAGACCTGGCCTCCTATATAAAGGCCGGAGAGGGGCTGCCGAGGGACACAATCGATAGCAATCTTAGCCACCAAAAGCTCGAGCTAGGTCATCGTAAAGCTTAGCATCTCGACGAGATCTCAGCCGAACTATTCGGCACCCCATTGTAACTTATTATCATCATAATCAAGAACAGACAAGCAGGACGTAAGGGTTTACCTCATCGAGGGCCCCGAACATGGGTAAATCGCTCCCCCGTTTGTCTGTGAACCGATGTCTCATGTCAGCTGCAGGATTCCATCAACCCTAAGCCCCTATCGGAGGGCATTGTCGAGAGCACCCCGACAATTGGCGTCATGGGAACCCTGCTGGCGCAAGATCGGTCATCGGCAGATCCATCATGACATCGACGTCTTCATCGACACCGTCATCACCAAACCTCGGAAGTCCGATTCAATTCGGCTCCTATGAATTCACCCCGCACAGCGATTCTTCTTGCTCAAACTTCTCGAATCTACAAGGAAACATGGAGATGACCATCGGCAGCGTCCACTACAACGTCAACGCAGAAGGAATTCTTCAGCTGCTGGAATCACCCACCTCGGATCAACGAGTCCTAGCGCGTCATCATCACTCGACTGTTGGCTGGCCGACAGGATCGATGAGTTCGCCGCGCCTCGACTCCTCGTTCGCGTCGTCCATGTCGGTAGGATCCGACGATCCCACATCTTCGGAGTTAACCTCGTACTACACTGCGACCAGGCACGGCTGGTTCGAGCGACACACCGTTCATCCGCAATGCCCAATATTCATCGGGAGAAGAGTGTCGATAGCATCGTCCGAGGAACCACCCGAAGAACGGCACATCATCAAGTTTATGCCGCCGACAACACAGGAAACACAAGGCACGAGGAGACGGAGACCACACGCCTCGTTCTAGTAGGCGAGCAAGCTTCAGCGCCGGCAACGCGACAGCGATTACACCATCGCAGACGAGGAGTGGGCGGCAGAGCAGCCGTGCTTAACAACATCCCGCTCCCCGCAGAACCTCGGTTGGAACCCTAAATGCCTACCACTCTATACTAGAGAAAAACCGGGAGCACCTGTCGAGAGAGCCACCCTCGAGAGACGTCTATCTGCAGCAGACCGATCCAGCGAACGACGGAGAGCTCCGCGAAGCGCCTCTCGAAGTACTCATGGGGCAGGCAAGCACCGGTCAAGGCTGTCCAGGCTCTCGGAAGACGACGCTAGAGAAATAACGTCGAACCTAACCAAGTCCTTTATGACCATGGACACCGCGGGCATGCCACGGCCGAAAAACGTTGCGGGAGCAACTGCTAATCTCGCTGCATACCTCATCAACCAGCGCCCTGAAGGATCCATGGCTCAAGCTCACCGAGGCGCCCTAGAAAGTCTCGCGATATTGGGAAAAAATCTAGTTCCGCAAAAGGAAAAGACCACGGCGCAGGCTAGTGGTTCAAAATATCATGCGAGAGATGCTCGGGATGAAATCACCCAGAGCAGGATCGATAAAGCAAGGCGACGACGCGCTGCCAGGAAGGACGACGACAATGATTCTTCGGATGAGGATCGGGAGTACGATGGCGAACTCAGGGGCCGATTGTTTAAGTTACAAAATCCGCGAGACGATGCCGCCCAAGAAGTTCAAGCCTACTCCTACCGACGCTGCCAAGTACGATGGGCAGCAGGAACCAAGATCTTGGATAGACGATTACTTGCAGTGATTCTGCATAAGGGGAACCAGATAGCAGCAATGCAGTGCTTGCAGCTCTACCTAAAGGATTCAGCGCGAGCCTGGTTAAGGCAGCTGCCGAAGGGTTCCATTAAATCATCGGACGACCTAGTGGACGCCTTTGTTGCTAATTTCCAGGCAACATACAAGAGACCCGTCGGGATTGAAGAGTTACGCAACTGCCAGTGAAGCGAAGGAGTCGATGCGGTCATACATCGGAGATTCACCAAACTCCTAAACGCTGCCGAAGTATCTCAAGAGCAATCGACGCTTTCGCGATGGCGTCCGATGTGAAAGCTACATAGAAGAACTCGGACGCAAAAAGCCAAAAACCATTACCAAGTTAATGGAAATCGCCAACAGCTAGGCTGATGGTGAGGACAACGTGCGAAGACCGCGACAAGCGATGATGAAGATGACGACCAGCGAAGCACGACTCAGGTGGCCGAAGGGATCGCCACAAGAGAAGGAAGAACCGCAACTATGACGACAACAACCTGGTAGCCGCAGGATACTCCGATCGGCATGACGAAAGAAGAGACGATCGACAGGACGGCAATCGGAACAACTCTGGGAACCGTAGCAACTATAAACCACGGCAGCAGAGGACTCTTGAGCTACCCTACGCTGAGCAGATCAACGCCCCCTGTTACCTGCACTCGTATGTCGATTCCAAGGACGGCAAAACGAAGTCGAGTCACCTACTCAGTCGGCAGTTCCTCGACATGCACAAACTCATCCAGCGTCAGGACAACCGTTACCACCTCCACCCCCACCTCCCTCCGCAGCATCAAGTCTAGCAGGCTCAACCTCATCAACCCAACGAGGCGTTCCCACCACCACGTGGGCGGATGAGCATGATCCATAGGACGGTGTCTCGAGAAGAGAGATGAAGAAGCTCACCCGAGAGATTAATCTGGCAGCATCATGGCAAACATCCCGAGTATGTCGAGTGGTCCTCTCGAACATTACGTTCAGTCGAGCAGATCACCCGATGACCATACCAAAACCAGGACACGCTGCCTTAGTAGTCGAGGCACAGATAGGGGGTTCAAGATGAGCAAAGTCTTTATGGATGGTGGAAGCGGGTTAAACCTGATATTCGTCGACACAATCAAGAGTATGGGGATCACCATGAGGATGCTAGAAGAAACAGACACTTGTTTCCATGGGATCCTTCCAACTGCGTCGGGTTACTCTCTTGGCAAAGTTTACGAACGTCGTCTTTGGCAAGACCGATAACTTCAGGAAGGAAAAGATTGAGTTTGAAGTAGTGAACTGGAGTCACAGTATCACTATACTCGGAAGACCAGCTTATGCCAAGTTCATGGATGTGCCGCACTACGCGTACCTTAAGCTGAAAATGCCTGGGAACAACGGGACAAACATCACAGTCTATGGAAGTTTTTGCTCGGACAATTGTGATCGCGATTTTCAGAGGATTGCTGCGAAGTTTGGGTTCAAACAAGAAATTATCAATCCTCCACCCAAGCTGTCGATACGCGAAATTAAGGAGGAGAAACAGGACAGGAAATCAAGAAGAAGCCAGCCGACCTTGCTCTTAAAGCCTCGGCAGCCTCGCGGAAGCTTCGGCAGCTAAAACTTCGGCGACAAAGGGTTCGGCAGGACGGCACAAAAGCATAGGAGACAGCAAGACGCTGGCAACCACTGCCCAGACCCTTGGTGAAATCAACAACGCTGCAGCAACCACTAACGTGGTGAAAAAGCCAGATGAGAAGAACCCCTTCCTTGCTTAAGCAATTTATCAGCGTTTAATTTTTTCCATTTGTTTTAAAACAGGGCCTTCCTTTTTGCCCTCTAGTCTCGTGCTTACCTTATTAATGAGAACTTAAGTTTCGATCCTTTGTTAAAGCATTGCAGTAATTCAAAACGTCTAAGCTGCATCACCATGCAACATAGCTCGCGGCACAAGATCGTGCTTCAAAAGAAAAGCCTCTACGAGTGCAAAAATATACAAAGCAAACAAGGATGTTAATCCTTCCCTCTGCTATAGATGCCTTTACAAGTGCCGTAAATAGCAAGAGTGCGGAACTACATATAAACACAACCCACGTTCGATATTTTACTTGTGGAAATATCAAAGAACAACGGGCTCATCGGCAGAACCACTGCACCCGAAATATTCGGGAGTGCCTGTCGAAACATACATCGGTTGAAAGCAAAGTTGCGCATACAACATGTTTAGCAAAACCTGCAACACGAGCTGATCACTCAAATGTTTTGCTGACCAACGAGTACACATACATTTAAACGGGCAATTAAGATTTGCTCCTTCAAAACTTGCCAACGGCATTAACACGGTAAAAATACATCTACATGTATCCACCGAATAAAAAGCTTCGGCTAAACAATCTTAAACACCTGTATAAAGTAGCCAGAAAAACCTATTTACAAAGTAACATCAATTCCTGAATTGACCCTTGTGGAGTTTCCCTTTCTTCAGGTACCTGTGAATCCTTCTCAAGCCTATCGACAATTATATTGGCGGGCAACAATACCTTCGGATACAGTACCTCTAAGTCGCCGGTCGCGTTGGCAATAGACAGCAGACTTGCCGAGGGATAACGAGCAAGTACAAGGGCAAGCGTAAACCTGGCCCAAAAACTTGAGCTCGCACCAAGTCCCGAATCTTCTTGGCATTTCTAAACTCAGACATCAAAGTCAGCAGCGTAGGGGAACTGCATTTCAAGGGAACATTGTCTTCCAAACCACCCTCATTGCTTTATAGCACTTGTCGAAGAAATGGTGGACTTGTTGAACCCGATCCTGAAATTGTGCAACGATCGAAGCCTTGAGTGTTCCCGCGAGAAAATCTCTTGAGGGACAGCTGGGTTAAAGCATGTACACGCTCGTGAATCCGTTTGTTTTCCTCCGCACGGTTCAGAGTTATGACTGGCAAGGAAATAATTAGAGGATCAGACAAGGCGTTGTCGACAAAAGGGAGTCGGGACCAAGAAACTTACAGTTCAAACTCTCGGTAGCTTTGTGCAGTTTAGTAAGAGCGTACCGCTCCACGTCGGCTGCAATCTCGCTCTTCTAATTGACAATTGCAGCTAAGGCGTAAGTACTGCGAGTCCTTTTCCATCTGAGTGATCCGATCCTTCATACGCTGGATCCGATCAACCGGGAAGAGCACCCGAAGAGTCATCGACAAATGACGGCACTGGGAAAACCTGCAGGAAAACAGCGTTAAAAAGGATGACAGACATGGTCAAATTGAGCGCCCAAGGAAACTCCCATCGGGAGAAGTGCAAGTAAAAAATATCATAATAAAGGTGTGCTAGCAACATCGCCAAACACGAAATTTATTACAAGCACAAGTTTTGCAAAAGAACAATGTTCCACAACAGCCCGAAGAAAGTTTGTTACAAAAATTAAGGAGCCTGGGTCTGAGTCGATAGACTGGGTTCAGTCGTTGTCTTTCTTGACAAAACTAGTTCAAGGAGCTGGCGAGCACAAGTAAGGGCAGGCGTTGTAAAGACGCTCAGGTCAACAAATTGCCCATCCTGCTCTTTCAGCAGCTCCTTAGTCATCTCTTCGATGTTAGCCTTAAAGTCGTGACCCATCATAAGTTGGAAGGCAAGGAGGGCACCATAGGTACGTGAAGTACGCTTGAATACCTCGATAACCTCCTTGGTGTCAACCGCGAAGGCATCGATCAACTGCCCCAGAGTTTTGTCCTGCTTGATCTTGGGGAAGATCATCAAATGCATCCGCGCCAGGGCACCTTTCCCCTTTTCAAGAAGCTCCCGAGTAAGCTGGTGGGAGGCAAGAGCCATCGACACACCATTTGCTGGAGAGTTGTTTGGAACCTTGTCCAAAGCAGCAGCAGGAATGTTGGCGGCTTCTACAAGAAGATAAAATTGGAAAAAATCATTGTAAAGGAACGAATCCGCAAGAATAATAATCGGCAGTGGCAGAGCTTACCAAGTAGAGCCAAAGAAGATTGACGAAGGAGCTCATCCTTTTCGGCTGCCCGAGCTTCCTCCTCTTTCAGCCTCTCCTTCAGTTTGCCCAGCTCCTCTTTCAGGGAATCGACCTCTTGGCGAGCCATGGCAGCCTTTTTAATGGCGCCGTCCAACTTCGAAGAGGAAGATTTAACCTCCTCCTGCAGTCGAACATTGTCCGCCTCCAGAGAGGTAAATTGAGAGGCAAAGGCCTCCAAAGAAGATATAACACCTCGCAAGTCCTTAAAGACAAAAAAAGAGGGGGATGTTTTACAAAGAATCAGTAGACAAGGCATATTTCAAGAAATTCGCGTTGTATTCAGAAGGGACTTACGGAAGGAGGAGTCATGGTGGCGGTAGGAACATCCTTCCCCTTGGAGAGGGAAGAAGCAGTCGAAGCCTGAGCTGCGGGAGCTGCTTGAGGAGCTGAAGCTTCGGAAGCTGCAGCGGCCGGCGGAGCAGCATCAGATTTAGCTTTCTTGGACGGAGGCTCGACGAAACCTTCGTCCCTGCAAAAAGATAAATGATCGTTGAAGACTATGAAAGGAATGTGAGAAATAAGAGGACCAAACATGGCGTCAGAGCAGGAAGTATTTACCAGTCGAGGAGATCGTCTTCATCGGTGAAGCCGCTGATTGATCTCTTCGCGGGTGAAGCTTTAGCCTCCTCCACAGCTGCATTAACAAAGGCATCATGATCAGCGTCATCATCGCGCATTGATCCCTCTGTGTTGCAAGCGTCATCGGCTGGGGGAGGAAGGTCGGTGTGGAAAGTTTCAGAATCTATCGGATCGACATCGCTTTCGTGTATGCTCGACAGTGTGAAAATCGATGGGAACTGAGGAGCCTCTTCCTTCAGAGGTATCGTTTGGCGAATCATGCAAACTCCCAGAGACTATGGGAACCTGTCAAAAAGGAAAACGAATAAGAACAATGGTAATTGTATTAACTAAGTAAGAGAAGCACAGTAAGAATTTGAAAGGGAAAGTTACCTCAGGCGGTGGATGATCGGCATCAAGAGGGGTGTAAGTAGATGTCAATGGGATCGAGTCTTCCTGACTGAAGAAAGTAAGGCGACGGACTTCATCGAGCAGTTCCTTTTCTGAGAGTTCGGCAGCATTAATCCTAGTTTCATCTTTTGGGCCTGAATACAACCACATCGGATGAACTCTGGCCATGACTGGTTGGATCCGACGCTTCAGGAACACTGCTGCCACCTCTGTGCCGACCATGGTTTGGCCATCGGCCTCTTTGATTCGAAGAAATTTGGCAAATAATTCATCGGCTGCTACTTTTTCGTCGGGAGAGAGAATGTTCTTCCAGGAATTTTTAGGCTTGGCTTCAAGAACGTCGGTAAAGCAAGGAAGTTGGGATTTGGGTGATGAGCAATCCTTGACGTAAAACCATTTCAGTCTCCATCCTTGCACAGATTCTCTCATTGGGAAATTGAAGTAATTGACTTCTGAATGAACTACGAACCCCACTCCTCCGGCGACAAAGGACCCATTGCTACTGATGTATCTCTTCACATAGAAGATCTTTTTCCACAGCCCAAAATGAGGTTTGATGCCCAGAATGCCTCGCAAAGGGTGATGAACACATCGATGTGGAGGATTGAGTTGGGAGTGAGTTGCCATAACTGGATCTCGTAAGATCGCAAGAGGTGGAGGAGGAATTCGTGAGCGGGGAGCAAAAGACCCCGATATAAGAACGACAAGAACATCACGGTAAAGCCGGCAGGGGGATTAGGCCGAGAAATCGCACCTGGAAAGATCACATTCCCCTCGTCAGATGAGATAAGTCCCAGGCTTCGGGATCTTTTCTCGTCACGCTTGGTGACTGTAGACGCTGTCCAATCTCCGGGTTTGGCCACCGAACTTGGCGGTGCTGGCGGCGTCGGAGCTGGGGGAGGAGCGCTTGGAGCGCCCCCCTTCGGAGGAATCGAGGGGGGTTTGGCAGCGGCGCCTCCGCTAGTCGAGCTGGCGGCAGTGGTAATGGTCTTCTTCTTCACCATCGTGAGATCTAGGAAGGATCGAAAAAACGGTGGTGGCGGCGCAGCAGTTGTAAAGGAAGGAAGAAGAAGAAGGGCGAGGAAGCGTTATGGCAAGATTGCAAAGAACCAGAGATTTTATTCTTTGGAAGATTTTAGGAGGAGAGAGAACTTGGGGACTATACGGGCACGTGTCATTGATGCCAGTTCTTCAAGTGGTCCTTTTTTCGTTAAGGATTGCGGAAATCGAGGAGGCACCTCGGTAACTGCGCAAGAAAGGCGGATGTTGCTTAAAAACGAGGCTAGACAGAGGTAGAATAGGCCCAGCGGGTCACGTCTTATCAGTCAAAATCAAGATATCAGCAAAGCGTCATCAATGACGTCATGAGAAATGTTAAAAGCATTCGAAGGAATAAGAGAATGTATCGGATAGTGAACTTGAGTCTATGCGTAGATTGCAAAGCATTCACGCCTAGACTCGGGGGCTACTCCCATCGGGAGCGCTGATGTGCACCCGATAAAAAGAAGACGTGCGATCGAAGGAATGAGGACTCGAAGATATATTTGGAAGAAGGATGGAATGTTCAACTTAAGTTTGCACCCGAGCAAAAAGCGTTCGTGTCCAGACTGGGGGCTACTCCCATCGGGAGCACTAGCGTGCACCCGAGAAACTTTTGCACTCCAGGATCATGCCGGGGACTTGATTCTATGTAGGGTAGCGTTGTTTTGCCATCGGTAGTTAACCAACAAAAGTTGGGCGCGTTACTCATTATCCCTTGCATGAGGAAATGTGTCGGATGACTTATGAAGACTTGCAGAAAACCTTCGGGAGAGCAAAAAATATTCGAGTGGTACAACTTGAGTCTACGCACGGATTGTAGGCATCCGTACCTAGACTCGGGGCTACTCCCATCGGGAGCGCGCGCACCCGACGGAAGAAGAACAAGAACAATCAAGAAGAAGGACATTAGAAGAAGCCATGCTTTAGTCTCTACCCGAACTATCTTCGGCTAGACACTCGGGGGCTACTGACGTGGGCACTACCCTTCGGATAATTGACGTTGCCCTATCCTATATTTCCTGGCTGGAGGCCCATGAAGGCACTTGGAGGTGAAGCGGCCCATCCGGACGGTGCACCAGGAGATTCCTTGGCAAGCAAGACGAAGGAGCAGCCGAACAAGGAAAGATTAGATCTGAAACTACTGTAAACCTAGTCGTACTCGGTTAGGCCTCTTGAGACCTGACCTCCTATATAAAGGCCAGGAGAGGGGCTGCCGAGGACACAATCGATCGTAGCAATCTTAGCCACCAAAAGCTCGAGCTAGGTCATCGTAAAGCTTAGCATCTCGACGAGATCTCAGCCGAACTATTCGGCACCCCATTGTAACTTATTATCATCATAATCAAGAACAAGCAGGACGTAAGGGTTTTACCTCATCGAGGGCCCCGAACCTGGGTAAATCGCTCCCCGTTTGTCGTGAACCGATGTCTCGTGTCGCTGCGGGATTCCATCAACCCTAAGCCCCTATCGGAGGGCATCGAGGAGCACCCCCGACAGTTACTAACTCTACTTCTTGTGAAGCATCTACCTTAGAGGAGAATGTTGAGCTAAGGGCTCAACTTGAGTTGCTAGCTAGCAATTATAGGAAATTGGAAGAAAGTTATGAAAAGCTCTCAGTCTCTCATGATGATCTTCTAATCTCCTATGATGGGCTAAAGTTAGCTCATGAGACAAGTATCACTAAGGTAACATCTTGTGAGCCTCATGTGGACATTAGCACAATCTCTACTCAAAATGCTATATTGTCTTGTGCTAGTCCTAGTAATCCATCTAGTCAAACTAGTGATACACCTTGTGTTGGATTACTTGCTTTGCCTTGTTCCTCTAACAATGAAGCTTCTATTTCCTCTACTACTTATATTTCTACTAACCATGTAGAGGAAATCAAAGAGCTCAATGCCCAAGTCCTTTCTTTGAAGAAAGACTTGGAAAAGCGTCATGAAGGGAAATCCACACTTGAAAAGATGTTAAGTGTGCAACAATCCCCCAATGACAAGAGTGGACTTGGATTCAACTCCAATAACAAGAACAAGTCCAAGAGCAAGAGCAAGAGCAACAAGAAGAAGAAGGGCCAAGACAAAGTCAAGGATCTGGCCAAGATTGTTTGCTTCAAGTGCAAGGTTGAAGGGCACCATGTTAGATCATTCCCACTGAAGAAGAAGAAGCACCTAAGTGAGAAACAACAAGGAAAACGGCCACACGGTCAAGCTCAAGCTCGACTTCAAGTTGAAGATAGGCCACTTCTCAAGAAGAATCAAGATAAAGTTCCCCAAGAAAAGAAATCAACAAAGAAGAGAAAGGGGAACACTTGCTACTTATGTCGTGAGAAGGGGCACTTTGCCTCTTCATGCTTAAACGGTATCTTATCTAACCCTATCATTATTAATGATGATTATTCTCTTGGGAAGGATAAGAATGGCAATGTGTTTGCCAAGTTTGTTGGCACTCAAAGTGGTTTCAAGAAAAGGACCATTTGGGTTGCCAAACCTATTGTGACTAACCTCTTAGGACCCAACTTGGTTGGGGACCAACAAGCTCAAACTTGATAAATAGGTGTATGTGGAGGGCATTGGAGACTTGGCCACTTCATGAAGAATTAAGGGATCTTCATAAATTAATTTTGACCAAGCCAAGTCGTATGGATTATCATCTCCTTATATTATAACCAATGTGCCTCTTTGCGGTAACTTGTTCTTCAACTCTTCACATTCATTGTAAGTTACTTGCCCCTTCGCATGTTTGGTTTTATACCAAATATGTGTTTGTATGTGTTGTGTCTTACTTTCCTATCTTGTATATTCAAGTATGTTTGTTTGACTCATCATCTACTTGTGTATTGTTTTGAACCTAATGCATCTTGATGACATCTTATTTGGCTCTCTTTTAGTTATTAATGGAACATCCCATTGTGGGGGGAGTGATATGCTTTGTGCATATCTCTTTCTTTAAAATGTGTGTACATGGGTACCACCACTTAGTATTGATATTGCAAGATTATCTAGTCACTATATGGTGTGTCATACTCATGAGAAATTCAAATTCTAATGTCCATTAATCATCTTTAGTTGAATTTTAATTGCCTTTTGATTAAGAAGAAATGTTTTATCACATTATTGGGGAGTAATATGTTTTGTACATATCACAAGCCTAGAAAATGTGAACATATGAGGTTATGCCACTTAGAGTTGATACTCTTAATTATCTTTTTCCTAGGTGGCATGGTTGCTCAAACAAGCTCCAATTTTATTTAAAAAAACTTTTATTGCTCATCTTATGGGTTCTTGTTTGAGTAAGAAATTCTTGGTACGGTTTTCCTCAAATACATATCTCTATATCTTATTTGGAAACCATTTGCTTCAAGTTATTCTAATCATTTTTGTGCGTGATTGTTTAACTAGTTGAAGCTATCAAGAATCTTCATCTATGCATAGTGCTTAACCCTATATATTTATCCTATGCCTTTTATGGTGGAGTTGATCCTTACTATCATTGACAATATACCGCCGGAAATTAATTCCCATATTCTCATTGTCTTTGACAATTTATAACCTTGTATGTGGTTGAATTTATGGATCATCTTCACCTTGGATCGCTTCTTATTGCCTTATTTTATTTCCAAGAAATCTTTGTTGCTCCCATGTGTCTTCCTTGTCCCTTTGAAAAATCTTTTGAAAAATTCTCTTAATTCATATCAAATGTTTGTTTTGGAAGACAAACCTTTTCTTTACGGTACATTGTCCCATTGTGAAAAGTGTAGAGGGTTTGGTTTATTTGTTCGAACCTTGCTCTTTTGGGAGTTGGTTATCTCATTCCTTCTTACATGTTTTATTTGCTTGAATGAGATAAATCTTTGAGCATGTGTGGCTTTATTCATCTCTTAAGCTCGATGATTTCTACTTAGTTCATTTGTTGAACTTTGTTGAACAAATCTTTTTGTGATTTGCTTCTTTGATATAATTTGGACAACAAATTTGTTTTGTCACACCTTTATGCCTTCTTGAATTCATTTGATTTTGTCCAAAGTATATCTTTCTTGGATCTTTAAAGTATTTGTTCATGCTTATATGTAATTTGTGTATATTTGTAGCATGCTTGCTTTCTTTGATCCATTATATAGGGTATACTCCATCAAATCCTAAATGGCTGAGATGTGCATGAAATTCCAACTTCATCTATGAATATGCACATATTGATATGGAGCGTATCCTATGTATTGTGGTTAGTCTAACCATTTTGGACCCAATGAGTTTGGGGACCAAGATGTACTTGAATGTTGTTTTAGGTAAATTGGAGATTAAGTGGAAGCTTGTCTCATCTATAAGGAAGGTGTTGTCACCATATGAGAATTGGAGTCAAGCTAGGATGATCAACGAACTCTTATCTACTACATCATGACATTGTTATCTCGGTAACAAGTATCTTATTCATGCATACTCATATAGCATCCAACCTATTGTAGGTTGCATCTTGGCATGAAATTCTTTATTTCGAAAATATTTGCGGTTCTTTAAAAATCCCTTTTAAAGAAAAATTCTTATTGTACATTTGAGTAATTTGAGAATATGCATATGATGGTAATATATATATATATATATCATGTTTATGATTCACCTATCCAAATATGCCCGCTAGCAATTTATTGCATATCAATTCCTCAAAGAACTCTTATGTGCAATATTGATGAAATTACAAAATAAATCCCTATTTGTGATACTTGTTGCCTTTCTCAAAACATTCCAACTAGCTTTACTTCCCTTGTTGTTAGTTGTGATGTTTCTGAGATTTTATTGGTTGAAGCTCATTCATATACCACAAGTGAAAATTGGAGCCATAGGCTATATATGCTTTTTAAGCAAACATCCTTTGGTATATTTTATGACTTCATCTTGGATATCTTGTCTTATTTATTTTATTAACCTCTTGTATGTGCATGTTTCTTTATGGATCACTTTGTCCACTTTAGAAACTTATATACATGATAGCGTTAATCCATCACCTTGATATCCTTGTTCTTTGCCAACCATCTTTTTATCCTTTTGATTAGTTGGTAAAGAAGATTTATGAGTGCTTGGTTTATTTGTTTTTTCTTGCACTCATATCTCGTAATTGTTGGACTCAAGTTGTTCTTGATAAGCATATTCTCTTTATCTTGGTTGTGTTCTAAGTGATATAGAGGGAGTGAGGATTCCATGTTTTTGCATATTGTATTCAAATGCAAACATTATAAATTATGCATGAACCTTGGGGAGATTACTTATTCTATTTAGAGAACTATATATATCTCTCGTATCATGATATCTTTGTTTGTCCAATTGGATCTTTGATTGCTTGCTTTATTTGTTGAAGCTTACTTCACCATGTTATCTTTGTGCAATATTTGATCCTCGATATAGTTTGACTTCCTTCAAGTATTCATCATTGGATATGTGCATTTGATTCCACTCAAATTATGAGAAGTGCACACCTTGGGGAGGAACTCACATTATATTGGCTTTCTAAAATTTTCACCCATTTTGACACTTGATGCCAATGGGGCAGAAGTTTAGAGGGTTTTAGGGAATGGTTTTATACTTAAGTTTGGTTTGTGCTTAAGTGTTTTGCCTCTCATGCATTCCATATTTATATGTCTTGCATGGTTGTATATATATATTGGAAACTATCCCAAAGGTTAATCTTGACAATGTATGCAATGAATTCATGTTCATCACACGTGCATACATTGTGGGGGAGTTTGCTCTATATATGTTGGTTCTACACACATCCCTTGCACTAGTTGTAGTTGTGTGAGTAGACCTGGTTTTGATATGGACTAGTAGCTTCGTGTTACTTGACCATATCAAATACAACCTCTTGTATACAATTTATTCTCGGATAAGTTGCATACTTGTTTCTAAAATTTATTATATAAACCCTCTTATTATGGTTGTCATCAATTACCAAAATGGGGGAGATTGTAAGGGTATATTGCCCCTATGTGTGGTTTGGGTAATTAATGACAACCTCTATGGACAAATGTTTTCAATGAGTTTATATGAAGAAATATTCCATAGGTACTACTTGTATTCCATGTGTTGGATTCAAATATCGATGCCATGAAGATAAAGATGTACCTTGTGTATTGGCATCAAGATCATCGATTTGAAGATATATATGTGATATGATCAAGAAGAATAAATGAAGATGGAGTTCTTATGTGGAACTCAATATTAGCCATGCTCTAGCTTATGTGATAAGCAATGAATGATCAAGATCTTGAGTGCTTGATTCCAAGTGAAGAATTCAAGTTATGGCTCTAAGTCGGTGTCATGATAGTCTCATAAGTTGAGCTATGGTTGACTAAGATTTAGAGCATGCAAACAAATGAAGAATTCTATATACACATCAAGAGCATGAGAAGATACAAGGTTGACCAATACAAAGAGTGAAGAATAGATTCAAGTTTGGTCAACACATGAAGCATGAAGAATGTGCCACGAGAAGTCAAGTGGTATGGTAAGCCATATCAATTATGCTTCATGAACTAACCCAACATATATGTTCCCTTGTGTTGTCTATGTGGGTTAGGTATCTTTCCATGGGCATGCATCAAAAGTGAGATTTCATATAGCCCATGAGAGGATGACGTCAAGTAGTGATCGTCATCAAGGTTGAGATGGGCAAGTTCGAGTTGAGCATCTCAAGAGGATCATATGCTTGAAGCTTGCCGTCCATTTGGTGATAATGGACATGTGAAGATGTGCATCAATGGAGCTTTCCCATCATGATGTATGGGGGAGCATTTGTGAGTCTTCATGAAGCAACAATGATCAAGTGAGGCATTCCGCCTTGAGTGGAGCTTGAAGAGTTATCATCAAGATCAAGCGTGATGCGCAAGGCAAAGGTATGGCCTTGCTAGGTTTCCATTTTACCGGTCTCAAGGTGGTTGTTGGGAGACCGGGTTATAGGATACATAGCCGCATTATCAAGAGGGGCTTTCGGTCGGGTAGCTTGATCACATCGTCTTAGTGAGCTCAACCCTTTGCATGCTTTGAATTCCATAAATATTGTTGCTTCTTGGTGTTTCTCTGTGTGAGGTTCTTGAGCTTGTTGCTAGATTTACAACAAGCCAATGTTCATCGAAAACGGAATCATATGCATCTTCTATTGCGTTTTCGAGCTTGGAGGTTTTACCGATGTCTCTTTTATAGATAGGTCAAAACATTCATATTGTGGTTTTTACTCCGTGGGTGGACAATGATGTTTCTATGCATAAAGTTGTAGAGCTTGTTGTTCTGATTCCAACAAGCTCAAGATCATCGAAATCGGAGTCCAGACGCAAAATTTATCATGGTTTTTGTAAAACATGTTTTTTTGTTTGGCCCGGTGACGCCGGCTATCTCACCAGCTTGTCCGGCACAGACCGGCTCCCACACCGGTGCCAATCGGACGGTTTCCAGGGGCTCTCAGGGCCGCCCGGTCCCTGGCCCGGTCAAACCGGCCCTCACACCAGGCGGCCCGGTATGTGGCCTGGTCCCTGGCCCGGTCGGATCGGGCTCTCACGCCAGGCGGCCCGGTCCCTGGCCCGGTTGACCAGGCTGCACGAAAAACTCCCAGATCTGCCCCAAACGGTCATATTTCGTTTGGCTATAAAAGGGGCTTCTTCCCCAACAATTTTCTAGGGTTCTTGAGCACATTTTTACCACCATTATTGAACCTCTTGAGCTTGCTTCATCTCCTTTCCCTCCTATGATTCTTGCATATTCTTGGGGGATCTAAAAGAGGAGATCTAGATCTACAACCTCCACCAATCCATTCCTCCTCTAAGTGAGGGGATCTCTTGGGATCTAGATCTTGGAGTTATTTGTTGATTTCCTCCATTGTTCTTCCTCTCTAATCTCATCCTAGCAATTGTTGCTTTGGTGAGATTTGAGTGTGAAGGATTTGAACACCTCTAGTGTTCTTGCTTTGCATCATTGCATAGTGTTGAGCTCTCCACCACGATTAGTTCGAGTGAGAGACCGTGAGCTTGTTACTCTTGGAGGGAGACCTCCTAGTTAGCTTGGCGGTTGGTGCTCCGGTGATCTCTTCAAGGAAGATTGTGAAGAGGTCCGGGCTTCTCCTTCGTGGAGCTTGTGAAGTGGTTTTGGAGCTTGCCATCTCCGGATTGGAGGAAAAGTTAACCAT
Organism: Lolium multiflorum; assembly: GCA_030979885.1. NCBI lineage: Eukaryota > Viridiplantae > Streptophyta > Magnoliopsida > Poales > Poaceae > Lolium > Lolium multiflorum. The sequence continues at coordinate 43,467,616 of CM061752.1, read as the reverse complement.
AAGGAAAGGGCCATTATCCTTTGTGGGTTTGGCTCGGAGAATTGGGTGAGCCTTCGTGGCATTGGGGAATCCTTCGTGGCACCTCCACCCCTCCAAACGTGACGTACCTTCTTGCAAAGGAAGGGAACACGGGAATACATCCTCGTCTCCGCGTGCCTCGGTTATTTCTATACCCGAGCTTACTTTTCTTGTGATAGTCATCGTGCTTGAAGTAAATATATCTTGCTATCACTGTGCTACATATATCTTGTGCCTATCTTGCTTAGCTCTAGTTGTTGTTGTTGCACTTAGTTAAGCCTAGCATATTTAGGATTTGTTCTTGTAAAATAAACGTTAGTTTAATTCCGCATTCTTACAAGCCAAATCCGTAAGAGTTTTTAAAACGCCTATTCACCCCCCCTCCCCTCTAGGCGACATCTCGTCCTTTCAAAGGTAAGTGTTTCTGTTTTGTGAGAATGTTGTTGTTAATAATATGCTCTGGTTCATAATTTTGTGTTGATGTTTATAATAGTTTGTTTTTCTAAATTATGGTTACATGTTGTTATTACGGCTATTTTTTGATCAATTTAATGTGTTGTAAGCGCGGCTATTTTTACCTGCGAGTACCCATTTACCCTGCCAGATGACGAGTAAGGGAAAAACTTGTACCCGTTGACGGTTATTGGTACGGGTGACGGGTAAGATCGAGGGCGATGGGTAAAGGTATGGGATGGCTCCACCCGTACCCTTACCCTGCGGGTGTCATCTCTACACATAGTTGCAGAGCTAGAGCATTCGGTAACTGGGTTCCTAGAGGTGCCAAATCAGATAAAAATAACCTTTTCCAGGGTGCATACATGGTGAAAAAATGCTCATTTACAAAGAAAAAATTTCTACCCGGTGTCTTATGCACCCCTCTAGCTACAATTAGATCTGCTAGTGCCTACACATGTCCATCCAAATCAGTGAATATTGGTGAGGCAGCGGGGCCACCTCACCCTTCATTGATGAGTGGAGACTAGTTTACTGATGACATAGAGGATTACCAAGGTGGTCTACATTGACGCACTTTTGTGAGGAGTTCTAGTGGTGGCATGTCGTGAGGATATCTTCGTGGGAGATCATGGTGTATCTGTGTAGAGTACTGGATGGCACAAACCTTAGAAGATTCATTGCCAATGCCAGGATGGTCACTGAAATGTCGTTTCATGTCCAGAGTGAAAATGCTTTTCGATGTTTTGGGATTGTCATTTTTTTCAAAGAAAAAACTACTGATCCAATTGCAAAATGTTGCTCAAGGTTGGCTGACCAATGTGAAAGTCCAGATTAGTAGTGTTGTTCTCCGAAGGCACTACCAAGGGCTTGTACATTTTTTCCCCAAAATGGGAATCCTGGGCCTCTGCATCAACTGATGCATACAGCTCTTTATTGCATAACCTTAAACTATTACAACTTGTTACCGTTCATGGATCACATAAAGTGTCTGCATGGATACGCCACCTAAAAAGGACTAAACGCAAACAACGCCAAAGCTTCTTCATGAGATGCGCTTCTCAGACCACCAGTCACATCAGTCATAGAAATCCCATGCTACCATCACCAAATGGTTGCATCCAATATCTATGTCTTGGCGCTACTCCACTGGCTAGAGAAAGGATGGCATATGGATCCAATTTGTAACCAAAGGACTACAGAAATGATGCAAAGCTTCTTTCGTTAAAGATAAAATCATTACAGACAGCCTATATAACCCATAATAAATCAAACATACCAACTCTAATGTGTCCTTTATTTTTTTCACATCATTTAACCAATTCTCAAATAAGTTTGTAACATTAGACGGAGTAGGTATAATAAAAGTCATGTAAATATTCCTCCAAAGAATTCTTGCAAAGTGGTGTATTGTCTCCTCTTGATCACAAAAACAAAATTTAGTAGATACGTGCCAATTCTGTTTGATGAGATTATCCCTTGTTAGAATCACTTCCTTACGAAGGAACATATAAAAATCGTGATTTTAAGTGGTCCCTTAACTTTCCAAATATACTTCTTCACATAAATCGTGTGCCCATTAATCAAGTCAAGGTACATTGATTTTACAATTAAAGAGCCAAAAGTCGTTAAAGACCGCCGAAAAATGTCTTCATTGTTGGTCAGCTGGACCATCATGACTTTCAACACCAAGTGTACCCATCTATCCCATTTAGGGCTCCTTTGATTCAAAGGATTTGCATAGGAAGTGTGAAGGATTTGGTTCCTATGGGAAAATTTCCTATACATGTTGTTTGATTCATAGGAACATATCCTATAGGAAAAATTCCTATAGGAATCTTGTAGTGTAATTCCTATAGGAAAAAAAGCATTAGCTCATAGCTCATGAAAAAATTCCTTTGCTACAATCAAACACACTTCATCTTCCTATAGGATTCAAGTAGACATGCCATTCCAATCCTATACATTTCCTATTCCTATGCTTTTCCTATCCTTTAAATCAAAGGAGCCCTTATTGCCCGATAAGACTCTCCTAAAACGTATGTTTAACGGAATTGAGCGCATAACATTTGCAATTGTAACATTACTATGATTAGAAATATTCTAAAAGGTTGGACTTTCATCTTTTAGAGGCGAATCCCCTAACCATGTATCTTCTCACATCTAGTATTATGTACATTTCCTATAACAAGAGAAACTCTATTAAAAAATCATCCTTGACGTTCATCAGACCTTTCCAAAAAGGGGAGTCTATTGGTTTAGTTGAAACATGAGAAAGATTTTTAGTTTTTAGATATTTATTTTGGGGGAGCTCTTACCACACACACACAACTTATTCATTTATAAGCTTATATAGCTACTTGCTAAGTAAACTTTTATTCTTTAATTCAAAAACTTCCACTCATAAACCCCCTGGTCCTTAGGTCTACAAATAACATCCCATTTTTCAACCTATACTTATTTTTATGACCATAAATTTTCAAGAGAAACAGGATTTGAAAAGGTCTAGTCTCTTTCTTAACCCTGTAGGTATCTCAAAGAACGAAAGCATGAACATCGGAAAACTCATGAGGACTGAATTTATGAAAGTAAGGTGATCGCCATAACAAAGTATCTTACCAACCCAACTACTGATTTTTTTTTTCAAAACGATCTTCTACCGGCTTCCACTCGATCACCTTTTTTCAGTTTGCGAAAATGAATGGTATCCCTAGATATCTAAATGGGAGAGATACTATGTCACATCCAAAAAGAATCGTGTACTCGTTCTCTACCTCTTTTGCTTTCCTAAAAGAAAAAATATCACTCTTGTGAAAATTTATTTTGAGGCATGATAGTTGTTTGAAAATACAAAGAACTATCTTCATATTCAAATCTTTGTCTAGTGAGTGCTCCATAAGTAGAATAGTATTATCTACGTACTGGAGAATGAAAAGACCCCCATCCACTAGATGAGGGATCAAACTGCTAAACTGACCATCTTCTTTGGCCCTCACAATAAGAATTACAAGCATATGAGCAACTATGTTAAAAAAATAGAAGATAGAGGATCTTCCTGGTGCAATCCTTTTCTGTTTGAAAGTCATGACTTGTGTCATCATTTACTCTTATTCTCACACTCCCCTTTTCTACTGCAGAACCCATTCACACCATTTCGGATAAAAATCTTTCGTACGCATTGTTTGTTATAAAAGAAAACCAAATTAAATCACTTTATCATAAGCCTTTCCAAAGTAGATTTTAAATAAGACACCGTCCATATTTTCCTATAAATTTCATGGATGGTCTCATAAAGAATAATCAACCCCTCTAAAATATGTCTCCCAGGCATAAATGTGGTTTGAGTAGGCTGAACCACATTCTCAATGATGTCTATCGGTCTATTCGTACCAACATTAGTGAAGACCTTAAAACTAACATTTAGGGGGCAAATGGAACCGTATTATTGAATATGAACCGCATTTCCTTTTTTTGGTAACAGATCGATCGTCCCAAAATTGAGAAGGAAAAGAGGCAAATCTCTTCTTTGAAAGCTAGTAAACATCGCCATAAGATCTCCCTTTATAACTTCCCAAAACATTTGGAAAGAATTCAGCGGGAAACCCATCTAGACCCGGCGCTTTATTTTTTCCCCATTTGCGAGATTGCCTCGAAAACTTCTTTGTCGGTGAAATCCACTTTTAATATAGCATTTTCATCAGCTGAATTTTTTTATATCATTTATTAAAAACTCATCCATCACACAAGGATTAATATCCGGTGGACCAAATAAAACTTTATAATATTCAGAAATACTTTTTTAGGTATTCTTGACCTATGATTGTCCCCTCATCTTGCTCAAGTTGAATCTTTTTCTTTCTTGTTTGCTATTTGCAATTAGGTGAAAATATCTAGTAATATCTCCACCCTCTTTATTATATTTAACCTTGACCCTTTGCGCCCATTTAGTCCCTATTTGGCAACCTCATCTTGAGCATTGTGCATTGTCTTTTTCTCTTCCTCATCTAAAGGAGTGATTTCCGCCTTATGATCAAGGATATCGATAATACTAAGCAAATCTTCTTTTTCAATTTTTATAAGAGACACTTACATTTTTCGCCCAACCATCAAGATATTGTCTTATATGACAAATTTTGTTTTGCCATATTTCTGTCGAATTATCACCCATAGAGATGGAATCCCACTCCGTAGCCACCATCTCAAGGAAACCATCTTGTTTCAACCAAGCTAGTTCTTATTACTTGGGAAGGCTTGGTCGCCCGAATCAATAAGAAGTAGTGTGTGATCAGATCCCGATCTAGTTAGAGCCCTGGCCTCAATATATGTGGTTTAGAAAAGGACCTAAAAATTATCTCTACCCGTCTCTAGATTAGCAAAGAAGTCAGTTTATGATCTTTGATATTTTCACGCAAAAATTATGTTTTGTAGAATTCTTAGAACTGTCGCTATTCCAAAAACTACCATTCATGATTAAATAAAAGGGCAGTTAGGTTTACTTGTTCAGCCTAACGCTTCTAGGCACCACTCGAGGTGTGAGTTTTCTCATCTTTTTCATAAACTTTCGTTATTTTTTGTTCGACGAAGAGGAGCTATCTCCTAGCAGCCGTGTTTCTCATCATCACAAAGGTCTAAAGATAAATCCGAATCATGTTCTAAGGTTTCATTTTGGCGACTCTTTTTCTTATAAAAGGAATATATTAGTATCGCGAAAGTACCAATTACATTCAGACTCTGCAACAACGCAGTATCCTAGTGACATCACGGATGCACACAACAACAACAAAAAGAATCTAAAAAAGAGGAAAGTCTCGCTACAGTGTTACGGTCCTCGCAACAGCAACAGAACCACCACCATGATAACAGCTGAAGTACAAGTTATCCAAAAGCAACGCCTCCAACAAGAAAACAATGCACACGCGTCATCATCACCCCATCGTAGATCTTGGGTTTTTACCCTGTAGATGGTCCCCGCTCTCAAAGCAATGCCTTCAATATGACCATTGTTGGGCACAACCAATTAAGGGCATGCCTTAGATTTTCACTCTGAAAGGTAAGACTTTGAACTTCACATGTGGTGTCGTCCCCCTTACATACCGCTGCTACGAATCCTAAAGCTCCAAGCAAGTTCCCCGTCGACACAAAAGCTCAAATCACCATTACTGGTCCTCCAATCTCGACTTCCATGACATGGTCCGCCTCTGACTTCACCATAGAACCAAACATGTCCCATGAAGGCAACAGATAGCAGAGTTTCGCGCCGCTCCCTCCTGAACCAAGAAAACATGGTGCGCATGACCGAATCCATCTGATCCAGGAAATTCTAGGCATAACGCGTCCATGGGAGTTCCCGGCGGAGCCTTCCGGAACACGGCACTTCGCTCAATATCAAGGAGGACATGCATTAGGCATTAGGCAGATCTTTGTCTTGTCGGAAGAGGAACCCTAGGACTAGTGCCGTTATTCAAGCTGAGCCCCCATGCAACCGGCCATCTCGGCCGCCCGACCCACCAGAAAATTCCGGAAGATCGAGGCGAACCTGGCCGGCAGGCCCGCCATGCAATGAGTAGTGCCGTGGTGGAGGAGATCGGGTTGACCGCAAGGCAGCCACCAGCGCAGCAGTCACGTCCCGTCTAGCCCAGATGGGCCCAGACTGCCACGAGCGCCGCGCCGCCTGCCGCCACCACGCCGCCGTGCTGGATCGGTCTCAGTGTCACGCCACGATCACCAGATGGCAGCCGACGGGCAGCGCCGCCAGGGAAGCCTCGCCACCCGTGATTCGCGACGCGCACCACCTCCTCCATCGGGTAGCTTCCCACGTCGCAGACCCGCACGAAAGGAGACAAGCACCCCCCGCCACCAGCAATGAGCAGGCTGCCCGGCCGAAGCCCTAGTGGTGGCGGAGGAGCGAGGGGGTGGAGAGGTGGTGGGAGGCTCGGACGGTGGTGGTTAGGGGTTGCCCCTTGCGTCGCCTCGAGGGGACAAGAGATCTTCTTCTTTCTTATCCTGCTCCAAATTTTTAGAAAGCATAATTAAAGTTCTTTTTTATCAATACATAATGCTAACTAAAGGCATGTTGAACCTTCTATGCATCTCATCATGTCAAAAGTATGTTTGTCCTGGTGTGGAAGAAACATTTCATAGGGTCTGGTCTTAGCAACCCATGTCATGATCATTGATATTACTTTGGCAGGCATGCCGACCGGTCTCTTTTACAGTTATATGGCTTGAAAGATAATGTGACAAGAGATGTCGTTGAGAAAATATCATGAATTTACTTTCAACTTCCTTTTTTTTGTATTTCCAACTAAATTCAAACAAAGAATCAAGCAAATCATAAATAATCTCCCTCCCTCTCTAAACCGAAACATGTATATGCAAGGTGGTCGCACATCATTTTTTTTACACGACCCGGAACCCTCTGTGCGACTCATTGAAATCGTCGTACGCTGTCGCAAACGAGGTTCTTGACCTCGAGGAAGATGATCTTGCAGAGTTAGGAGATGATTCTCTAGGCTTCTTCCGCCTTGCTTTCCTTGGGCCTCTTGGCGGGCAGGAGGAGGACTCTTGATCTTGTTTATCTGGGAAATTAATCTCAGTGGGCAGCATGGATCTTGCTGGCTCAAAGTCTGCAGAAATAAAATACTACTGCCGGTCAGCAGCTTGTAAACATGCAGGCGACCAATGGGAAAATTGTGTCGTGGTGTGCCACTACTAATTATTAGAAGAACAGGACAAGAAAGATTCTCACGTTTATGCACATTAATGATTAGTATGCAGATTTTGGAACAATGGTTGTCTTATATATTATAGGTAATGTCTAGGCATATATAAATTTATCCTTCTTAGGTTATATGAGAGGGTGTAATTACCTGTAGAAGTCCAAGAAGTTTGCCTTGACTGCCCGGCTGTGCTCAGAGAGCCTGCAGACATATCTTCTATTGACTTGAACTCATTCATCTAAAATGAACAATGCACATGACCAATGAGTTACAGTACTAAAATAACAGAAGAGACTCATAATATGAAGGCATAATTAATCTGGTCTACATGAAGATGATTTGAACGGGAATCCAAGTTATTTTTATGCCTACCCAGCTTGGAGATGTGTCACTGGTGCCCAAACCTATGTGAGCCACATGCTTTACATCTGTAGGGAACCCAATTTCCATCTCATGCTCCTTATGAGCTGCATTAGAACAACAGATCATTAATTTCTGAGATGTCTCGTAGCCATAGGCAGAATATTTTAACTGTATTTATGTCTCAAAAATATGCCAATGTAATTGTATTTCAAGTTGTCATAACATATTTTATTTAGATATATAAATAAAACTCAAGGCATGCCATGGAAAAATGGAGGAAAAACAAAAAAAAAAGGTGGGATTATTACCAAACATTTGCGAGATTATCCTCAGACCTTTAAAGATCCCCTTCATCTTTACCGCCATTGCTGAGGCCTTTCACACACAAAAAAACTCCTGCACGAATGGAAAATGTACACTAAGATTGGCTGTTTTTCTTTTTCATTTCCGGAGCCTGAAGCAAATTCCTAGATCTCATGCAATGCTGAACAAAAGATTGTTCTTCGAGGCCTAGGATCACATGGATACATGAATGAATAACAGGTAGAGAACAACAGAGGGCAACTTACCTCCAGAGCAAGGGCTTCAGTTGCCAAACTTTGTAAAGCACCTTAGTTTCTGAATCTTCAGAACTAGTTTCACTCTGAAGAGGAATCAAGCAAAGAAATCTAGATCCTGATGATTGTGATGACGATGAAGAACAAGTAGTTCTGTTTAGAGGAAGGAGAAGGAAAGAAGGAGCTAAATCTTCTGAGAGGGTAGCACGAGAACCGCTTAAATATGGTGACAAGTTAGTTGGCTGCACCACCTCTTCTTTTTCTTTCCCCCTTTTTCAATTCTCAACTTGTTGCTGTTCTAGCTGTACTTGGATTTTGTCTGCCTGCTAATCATTTGCTTGTCCCTCAATTGTTCTAAATAAAAATAAATGTAACTCAAACTGACAATATCACATTCTTCGCAACAAGTTGATTTTTTTTTTCTAGTGTGGTTTTCCCTTGATAGGATGATCTGCATAGTTTGCTCTGGAAAAAGGCTGGCTGTCTGTTTACTACATACAAGTTGAACTGTCCACTGTTACATTAATTTTTTTTAAAGCTTCAGGCCCAATGTTTGCTCAGGTCTGTCAGCTTAAGTCTAGGCATGTGCATCATGGTCCTAATGCTTGCTGGTATTAGGTAGCATTGAGGTATGAAGTTAAGAACACCTCATTGAACTCAGGACCAGCTGAAATGTCGCCTACAGCTATGACATTTAAGTTGTACGTCAATTCGTAATTTCATCCTTTTGAAATGAAGATAGCAGATCTTCAGCCGTGATGTATCCAAGTGAGATGACACATCTGACCTACTGAGTTGGAGAATGGTGATCTGTCCCACTCCCTTAATTCAAGATATGTTGTTTGAAGATTACTTTGTACAAACATTTGATCTTGATAGCTTATTTTTATCTTTTTAGATAACGATGTCTTATTTTCTGAAAAATACGTATATTATCTCCTTTGTTTCTGTGCTTATGCCATGAAATGTTCAAACCAATCGCCAGAGTGTAGAATCTCGCTAAAAGGTTGCTTGTCTTACCAGTTCTGCATGCTGCAGAAGATAAGACCATCATTTGCTGGCTCGGCCGGGCAAAATAACATCACTACTATTATTCACTCATAATTTTCTGAACTATCTTCGTTTATTTATTTTACTAGTTCACAGCAGCCATTTCATCAATGCAGAAATACCAGGTGTCCACCACCACCTGTCATTGTGGATTGGTCTGATCTGCCCAGTGACGCCTGCAAAACCAGCATATTTTTTGAGTCTCTGAAGCATACAAAACCTCTATTATGATGCATTAAGATACTGTCTGGGCTATGGACTCATTGGTGCAAGCTAAACAGACTAACTGTTTCTTTAACTAGTAGAGAAATGAGCTGCACAGCTAAGCACCTAGCTTCTTCTCTAATACTTTTCTTTTGCGGGAGTGTTGCAGGCATGTCGTGTGGATAAGCTGTTGCCTGTTGGATTCGGGGATCAAAGCAGAAACATGCTCGTATATGTGTTGTGCGTCGGTTGGCCCTGATCGAGCATGATCTCGTCATGCCTCGCACCTACCCAATCGACAGACGCCGTTGCAGGTCGATCGTGGCATGATCGCCAAGTGATCGGCAAGGAGATGGTGCAGTCTTATAGTTTTTCTTTGTCGGGTCAAAAAATTAAAAAAAAATCCGAGTGCATGATGTTGGGGTCAGCTGTTGGAGAGGCGGTTTTTTAATAATCTTTATTTTCAGAAATAATACTCTTTTTTTACGAGTTTCACAAATAATACAGGCGTTTTCCGAGAGGAAGAAATCAGGCAACAGTTTCCCGGGAGGCCGAGATTCCGTGGGCCCGCCACTGTGCTGAGCATCTAGACGGTATTATTAAAAAAGAGAGTAAGCGGGAAAGGCTTACACAATAAATACTACAATAAATACTAATTAGGTTAACTTTTCCCGATTAGTATATGAAGTATTGGGCAATTTGGAAAGGCTTCCCCAACTCGTACTAATCGGGTTAACTTTTCCCGATACGTTTTCCGCCTGCTATATTGCATACTAGCCCACCGAATCTCGACTAGTCGGGCTAGCCCTGCCCGATAAGTACTAATCGGAAAATACTACCCCGACGGTGTATTATTCTTGAAAAAGATCAAAATCAAGTATTATTTGTGGAAATAAATAAAAAATGTATTATTAAAAAAAATCTCCTTTGGAGATCTCCTCGCTACCAGTTTCAGAGTTTCAGGAAAAAAAAGAATCTGGATTTTCCGATGGGCTGATTTTTACTCGGGACAGTACTTTACACCTGTTTTGGCCCAAATAATACTAGGGCCCAAGACGGCCCTCCACGCCCACCTCCGGTTTTCCCCACCCTTCTCAGCCTCTCCGACGGCCGTAGTCACGCCGCCTCCTCGTCCTCGAGCTGCCGGAGCTCTCCTCTCACTGCCAGTCCCCTCGTACCCTTCGCAGATCCGCTCTCTGCTTCCTCGGAAGCTCCACGCCTCCGCGAAGCTATGCTCGCCGCGGCCGCAGTCGCCGCGTTTCCTCCCGCGGTTTTGTCTTCTCCGGTCAGCGTGACCAGGCATACCATTCTTTTAACTGAACCTCGTGTGCTCCCTCCCATATTTATTTTCCTTCTCTTATCCTTTCGCGGGTGTGGATGATGTGCAGGAGGTTCTCTTGGAGCTGTCGAGCAGAACGGATTTCAGCTGGGTACTCCCAATTGGAGGTGCAGACTTGTCTCTCTTTACCTCTCTTTTGGTATGAGGAATTTTCCCCAGTTCTGTTTGGACAATCGGTTTATCTACACTACAGACACATAACACCAATTCAATCTGGAAGTGACAATTTAGTTTTAGTGCTAGTGTTGATAAAGTCGGGGAACTTGTTTTCTGCAGGTAAAGTTCATTAGGTTTGGATCTTATAGATTGTTTGGGATGTGTGAGTTTACTTGTTTAACTCTTAGTCATCACCAAATTGAGGAATCTTTTCTGAACTCTAGCCACGCATATTGCTGAAAATCTGGGCCTTGTTACATTTGTTCCGACTAAGGCTTTATACGGATCTTCTAGTTTGGGATTTTAAATCTTACTGCACAAAAGCTAGGTACAATGTTGGTAGAATTCCGCACTAAGGATAATGCATTACTGAAGTACCCTGAATTGCTATTATGTTTATAAAAATTCTGTGTGCAACAGTATATGATCCACTGCTTTAATCCTTGCTAATTTGGATTGAAGCAATACAGTACTACTTATTAACAGGACATAAATGATAGCTGGATTAAAATTCTGATGCCGATTATTAATTCATTACAAGTTGTTTGCGACTCAAAAAATGCTAAACACCGCGATTGGGGAACTGCTGCTGCCAGAAATACTACCGGTTATCTAACTTCCCTGCAATCCGTACATTACATTGACATATATTAAACTTCATTTCTTTTAGGTTAGAAAAGTCAGCTACCGACCTCCTGGAACCGAGCAAAACTTGTTGAATCAAACTAGTCTTTCTCTCCAGGAGAAAAGGTAGGCATGTGTTTTGTAGTGAAATACTTGTGTTTCAAGAATGACTTTTGTATTTATTAGAATCCAATGCATGCAGTTTTGGCTTGATATTTGGACGGAGTGGGAGTGGAAAGACTACTCTCTTACAGGTTTGCACTGGATGGCTGCATGACATTTTTTTAATTCCTCTGCATCTTTCATCCTAAGTTGATAGCTTTATTTCTCAGCTTTTGGCCGGTCTATCAAAACCTACATCTGGTTCAATTTGCATTCAGAAGTATGATGATAGTGGAAATCCGATGGGTCCGTCAGAATTATTAGCTTCTCAAAGAGTCGGTATTGTTTTTCAGTTTCCTGAGAGGTTTGAATGAACATTGAACTACTACTTTCACTTTTTTTATATAGAAATTAACATGGTTCAAAAAAGCGTACGCCTAGGTACGCTTAAGCGCGCTTAAGCGCTGAGCGGTTGTCTTCCGCTTCGCTTTTGGCCTAAGCGTTCGATTAAGCGAGACAGGGAATCTGGTCGTGTTTTGTGCTAGAATCTCCTCTATGCGAGTGTTGGTGTGTTGCCTGTGTTGCTCTGCTCCTTGCTCGATGCATTGATGGTGATTAGGTCTGGCTTAGCTGCTTGCTACTCCTCTACTGCTTAGCTGCTTGCTACTCCAGTAAAGCTTAGCTGCTTGTTTGTGTTTGTTACATTGTTTGCTTAGCTGCTTGTGTGTTTATAAGAAATTGGAGCAAAACCGAGGCTAACCAAGGTATTAATCCCCGTATTCCTCAGAAATGTAGCATTACATGCTTAGGATACAAATTTACAGCATATTATAGGGGTATATGTGCCCATCTTGACTTCCCTGTTTCATGTTCGTACGATTTTAGCCTGAGCGCTTAAGCGGCGCTTAAGCTCGCTTAAGCAGCAGTTCCTCTAAGCAGTGCCTCACCGCTCGCTTAGCGCCTAGCGCTTTTTTGAACCTTGGAAATTAACATGAATACCTGTAATCTGTTGAGTGCTTGAGAAGTTTCACAGAAAATTAACATAATATACATATATACTTGTAGGTACTTCTTATCAGATACTATACTTGAAGAAGTTACTTTTGGATGGCCGAGGCAAAAGGCAGACAGTCTTTTGAGGAAGCAACTCACTTCAAAACTCCAAAATGCCCTTAACTCTGTATTGATTATCTCTCATACATTTGTTTATACCTAATTGAATAATATTATCATTTGTTTTCATTGTGGAGTGAACTTGTTGCTTGAGACACTACACAATTGTTTCCTGAAGATACTTCTTTTTCAACCTAGGTTGGTATGAGTGCCATTTCATTGGATAAAAATCCACAGTCTCTCAGTGGTGGGTTCAAGCGACGACTTGCTTTGGCAATTCAACTGGTATTATTTCCATAAATTTATCATGAATTGATCGTTTTGTTTACAAAAGTGAAGATGGATAATCTTTTGCCTTATTTCTATCTTCTAGGTTCAGACTCCTGATTTATTGTTGCTTGATGAGCCCCTTGCTGGTCTTGGTATGTACTTGAATGCCCATAAACTAATACTTGCAGATTATTTTCTTTCCTATGTGTTGGTTCATTTCCGAGCCCATCTGGATGCTCATCAATGAGAGCAGCCATTCAATGTAATTCTGCTTGTGCATCCTATCATCGATGGCAACACCTCACGTGTGATAGGATTTACTATGTGGTGCCAAACAGTATATTAAATTACTATATGCTTGTCGTAGATGTGGTTACAAAGTTTGTATCTTCACTATCAGATTGGAAAGCTCGGGCTGATGTTGTGAATCTCCTGAAGGCCCTAAAGAAAGACCACACGATACTGGTTGTAAGTCATGACCTAAGGTAATTTAGAACTCAGTACCATTGGACTCACTATTGAATATTATATTGAGCTATATGTTGGTTGTTCCATACTTCCATTTGGGCATTCAGCTGAAAGCATTTAACTTCTAAATTATGTCCTTGAATTGAGGCTGTTGAAATGTCTAACTAACACGTTTTACAGAGAACTGTACCCACTTGTAGACCGCTCATGGAGAATGGAAATGGGGGGAATTTTGAAGGAGGAATCTTTACCTGTGTAATATGCTTTTGTTCGAATAACTGTCAAGCATGCTGAGCTGTTTACGAGGAGTCTCCATTTCAGGTATCGACGTATGATTAACTGCTTCACTAGGCTTAACACTAGAAGGTAAGACGCGCTTTGCATTGTCGTGGTGGTCGATATGACAAATAATTTCATGTCAGTAAGCTTTTTGTCTAGCATTGTACTTCCTCCGTCCATAAAAGGATGTCTTAGATTTGTCTAAATTTGGATTTATCTACACACTATTTAGTAATAATCAGAAGAACGGGGTATACCTATATAATATCAAAAGATGTGAACAAAGGAATGCATGCCTTGCCTCAATCATTTTTATATGTTTATGCTGGTAAAACAACACCCATCAGCGAAATAAAACTACTCCCATCAACAAAGTATAAAAATGTAAAACGAACTAAGTGAGGGATGAGGTACAAATTGAATCTTTGATAAGAGGACGTGGACTGAATAAGAAGACCCAATGGTAATCCAATTACAGGAGACAAGGCTTTGTAAACAAGTCACTTACAGAATGACAACTACTTTGTTCAATAAGGGGACAGCAAAGGGGACCTCATATGCTATTTAAGCTTTGTATGACATCTGTCTCGCATATTGGTATACTGGGCATTTGAATGAGTTAAACTTGACTAAACTATACCGGCTAGCTACTTACCCTGAAAAACAGAGATCCCTCAAAGGGTGTTCAGTTTGGTTGTATTGTCTAGAACAGCTCGAAATTCAAGCATGTTTAGTTCATTTGTCTTCTGAAAGACAACTTAATACTGTCATTCTTATCTGAATTATAACATAAATTCTTTTAACAAACAGGATCATGGCACTGCACAAATAGTTTCTACAACTGCCGACTCACAAAATGTTACTGCAGTAAAGCATATACATTAAAGCTTAAAACAGAGAAAATAGGTTAGTGCTTTCTCTTACAAAATAGATATATGTAAGAAACAATGCATTGTTTCTGATAGACCATTCTACCTTGTAAGAAACAACACGCACCATGGTGATTAGCCAGTAGCCACGCACTATATCTTGGAAATCTTACCATCCATCAATATATTTATTTTCAGTTGCCATGTCTTCTCTCTAAACAAGAACTCTGAATTTTTTTTCTGTTTTGCATGGTTATTAGTGATTTTGCTAAACTGAAATCACAAGTTCCTATTGCTAAAGAGCAATCCATTTCATACGAAAAATCAAGGCCACCATCTCCTTGAAAACCTGAATGTTAAAAATCACTCGACTTGAATGTTCTAAGTATCATATCAAGCATTTACATACTGTGCATCAGTACTGAAAATCTAAATGTTCTAAAAATCACTCAACTTGAAGATCTTGACTCTGGATCAATTCATCGAAATCTTTTTTACTCTGGATCAATTCATCGCAATATTACAACAATGCCTGGTTTTAGAGCTAACTGTATCTTGGCACCATAGCATAAGCTAGAGTAATTTGTGTCAGATCAGGTGCTGGATTTTGTAATTTGACACAAAAAAAATCAACAGATTTTTTAACATAATCACCTTAGCGGTAAACCTACAAGAATTCGAAGTACTCGATATAATCTAGAAAATAAAGAGGAGTTCCTTTTCTCTGAACTGAAAAGGGCACTTCCTTAGTTCAGGTATCAACCTAGACACAGAAGTGCAATAGTGAAATAGTTTTGCTCCTCAAATAAAAAATGGACACAACATTTAAGGATACAAATGAAGCATAATGGAGTCTCTTATTTTGACAGGACTTATCCCAAAGCTGGTTTTGTTTCTGCACCTTGCAACCTGGGGAATCCTCTACAAGTTGATATCTTTCACCAGCATTGAGGTCATCTCATCATCTGCTCGATGCTTGGTGGCTGCTGCGTGGCAAAATGCATGTTTCCTGGCTGTTGTGTGCTTCTGGTGGAGAGCGGCTGGGCTGATGGTTGGTGCCGCCATCATGTTTTGTGCTCGGCGATACATGTTATACTATTATAGCCTTTGCGTGTCTCAGGTGGAGGAGAGGTGTAGCTTTTTTTCTTCTCTCTGGTGTATCGCCGTTCTATTTGTCTCTTTTTCCAGTTGTTGTTCTGCTGGTCTACTTCTCTCCTGGTTTGTATATATGTATCCTGAGCCCTGACTCCAGGGTGCGTGTGATGCTGCAAGCTGAATAAGTTGTGCATGTTTGTTGTTTAGCTGATGATCTCTCCCTATTCGTGGGTGTTATAATTTTATTGCACATTGGAGAATTTAATACCTCGAGACAAGGGATGTGTTGGGCTTAAGTTCTTACTACTTCATCCCTTCCATATGAGTTGCCGCGTAATATGGAATGGAGGGAGTATTATATGATAATGATGAATGCATCTGCAAGGAAGTTTACTTTTGATCATGGGTGCAAGTGTTGCCTTCAGCTAAGAAACACATTTTTAAATGTGAAAAAAATAGTTCGTTCGCACTGCACACATAAGTTTCACGAAAAACCAACAATTTTTGTGCTCTATGTAATATGACAAAAAGAATTTAAACACTTGTTTTAGCATTAAATTTAATCCTTTTTTACACAGGCCATAGAAAAATCAATTTTTCGTGAAACAACTTGTTCGGCACATAGGTTGTGAAGATGTTCACGCGACGTTTTTTGAAGAAAAACAGTTGACATAAAAATTCGTTTAAAATAAATTCTAAATAAAAGAAGCATGTGCGCCAAGAGCAAAAACGCTGCTCTCGCATCTGTTGTACTCCTACTATAGAAGCTAGATTAACTCTGGTAGTGAATGTGTGAGTACAGAAATAGGAGATCAGTAAGCAGAAAAGCTTGTGCATGTTGTTGGTTTTTGGCAGTAGCAGCTCAGTTGTACATCTTGAACTTTGCAGATATTGCAAGTATTATCATTCTGTTGACATGTACGGTCCTATAGAAGCTAGATTAACTCTGGTAGTAAATGTGTGAGTGCAGAAATAAGAGTAGTAAGCAGAAGAGCTTTTGCATGTTGTTGGTTCTAGGCGTAGACAGCTAAGTTATGCATCTTGAACTTTGCAGATATTTCTAGTATTATCATTCTGTTTTCATGTACTATTGGAAGCTAGATTAACTCTGGTCATGTGTGAGTGCAGAAATAAGAAGTAAGCAGATATTGTGTATGTTTTTTGGTTCTAGGCAGTAGACAGCTAAGTACTTTGTAGATACTGCTAGTATTATGATCATTCTGTTGTCACGTGTACATCTCATAGATCTTATCACAGCAAAAATATTCAGAAGCGGCCTCAATTCTTTGTTTAGATGAAAGGGGAGTACATGACAGCAAAAACAACATTAACTCCATAGCAACTCCCATTACAGAAACAAAAACAAATATATATTTCGAGGTTGTCCCATTTTCCATGGAGTGCATCAGAAGGTCTGAGACGCACACACCTGATAGACTAACAAAGTTGACCTAATTTATTAGTTTTCACTACCCTAGATTCCTTCTCTTGATAAAGAAGAAATTATATCCTCTCCAGCTCCATCGTGTACTTACTATAAAGCAAACAACCCAGTGCAAATCTTCTCTTTCTTAATAGATGGCCCCATTTTGCTGCTCCAACATTGAGCCACGTCACCAGATAAAAATTTACAACGTACGCCCGATGGCGCCAGACGAACGACACGCCCGTCGTCGCGACGCGCACACGCACACGAGACACGACGAGATGCCCGTGCTCGCCAGGTTCTCGCCAGGCGACGCGCACACGCCCGATGGCCCAACGCGCGTGGACCAGGTGCCCGTGCTGGCCAGGCGCCGACGCACAATGGGCCGACACCGGCCTATGAACGGGCCGATTCTCTTCGTCCTCCTCGCCTCAACTCCGTCTGCCCCTATCGATACACCACCGCTCCGCTTCGGCTGCCTAGGGTTCGTCTTCGTCCCCCACCACCGCCCCGCCTCAGCCGCCTCGGTTCGTCTTCTTCGATCGCCACCGGCCGCAAATCGCAACTGCTACCATAGACGACACGGATGAGAGCAAGACGGATTTATTGTGATTTTCGAGCAGTGCAGTTCCTCACCGTGTGCCAATCCCGGTTGAATCTGTTTCATTCATATATCTAGCATGCTAACATCACGATTTTTCCAGTATACTAGGTTGTCGAGACTCGAGAACACACCAGTTGCCGGCTTGCTCAGGAAACTTGGAGCACCGATCAGTATACTGTCCTTGCCTATGAGATCTCATTGACCTGGCGATGTATTCATTACAAGTCCCTGGTCTCACTCTCACCTTAGGTACATGCTCTCTTCCCCATTCATATGTTCATGTATAAAATTTTGATTATTTTGAATCGATTGTCATAAGAACAGTCGTTGTATGTGATGACTGAATGATTCAGCAGGTACCTTCTCACATCCTTCTCACGTAACCAGATGTATGCAAGTAGGCATTTGTTACAGAAACCAAGATTGTGCTTTCCGTAATCAAGCACCTCTCTCAATCTCTCTTCTTTCAGCACTTGACCTTCAGATCTCATCCATCTGAGAATGTTCTGATTGATATTCTGTCCACCTATGGTGATTGTCTCAATGGAGGTTCGATCTTTGGTATGCTGATTTTCGTACATCGGGGAATTTAAGCAGATCAGTGGACATTTATGGATTAAACTTAATATTGTACTACTGAAGTTTAGATGTACCCTCTCGAGTTCGGTATCTTCTTATATGTTTATTCAACTATGGATGATAAGGTTCCATTATTGTTTCATCATCCAAAACTCTCTGGAGACAAGGAGATGCAATTTGTCATTAGACAACACATGAATTAGTTTTAAATGGTTATGGAGCTTTGATGGTGGATTTTCCCTTTTAGTTTGCCGAGGACTACATAAAGTTGTGTTTGTATTTGTATATATCAGGTGCAATCTTCACTGGAAATATTTTATTAGAGGAAAACTTCAGTTGGAATATTAAATGGGAATTAATTCTACACAGCACTTTTCATACTCATCAATGTGCGCAATTACTTTTCCTGGTACACTCCCATTCATTTTCAATTCTTTTCCTTTTGCGTCATAAATATTCACTTTGTTGCAGGAAACTTTGGAGATTATAGCCTGTATTCCAGTTGAACACATGTGCCCAGGTAAAGGTTTGCTCCCAGTATTGGTCGAAGCCTTATGTACTGACCTACTACTGTGTATCTCTGATTGTGTAGTGCAACAACATCCTATCAATTTTTTATTACATAGAATCCTGCAACTATCTTCATTTGTTGACATGCATTCTTCTTATTCGAAATCATAGACTGTAGTTCATATATTTTAAGCAGGATAAATAATCCAAAAACAACAGGAGAAAGGTGAGGTTGCTCTTCCTCTGTATGCATCATCTCTTTCGTAATTTTGACTTCAGGCATTCTGTAAACACTTATACGGGCATATATATCAATTTTCTATGGCACAACATGACCCCCATATATTTGTATTATAGGATGCATTTTATCAACCATTGGCTTATTCTACTACTCCCTCCGATCCATATTAATTGACTTCGATATGGATATATCTAGAACTAAAATATGTCTAGATACATTCATATTAGAGTCAATTAATATGAACCGGAGGGAGTACTTTTTTTTATCAGACTAAATTGTAGATAATCAGACATTTGCTTTGTTCATCACTAAAATCTTACCCATGCACATTATTATTTCTACTTGATCTCCTCATAATTTCTCCTAGAAAAACAAAAAAAATCTTGAAAGTTATTTTCATGTTGCAGCTATTTCACTATATACGTCAGTTTCCCTTTTCTTTTTGAACTCAAAATATCTACAAATTTTATATAATTCCGCCGCAACGCGCGGGGCATCATCTAGTTAATTTAGTTTCGGAGGAATAGAACCGACTAGGTCAAACCAAGAGCATTTTCATTACTACATGGAAAATGGATAGCAAAATCCACAATCTATCATGTCCTAAGTCACACATTGCTTTCTACCGCCCAGCACAAATTTAGTTCTGGAGGAATAGAACCGACTACGTCGAACCAAAAGCATAAGCATTTTCGTTACAACATGGAAAAATGGATAGCAAAATACACAATCGATCATGTCCTTCAAGTCGCACATTGCTTTCTACCACATCATTTTAAACGAATTTTTAACAAACGCTACTTTGATCAGGATCTAATTCTTTTCTTACTGCCGTGAAGCTACATTCCACTGTCAGGACTACATTTCATAAGAAGTAGCTCAGTTCCAAAACGATTTTCCCATGATACTGAAAAGAACCAGGGAATCTATGGATTTCAGAAGAGGCAGAAACGACCATTCACAAACTAAAACAATAAATCAAATCGACAGTAAATTGAGAATGGCAGATTAATCCGAAGTTCATTTATTCATTACCACGAACTGATGTACCAACAAACTGTTTATCACGAAACCAACACATAGGGGGCTCAAGGTTCATTAAACCAGACACAATAGACTCGACACAAACGAGAGTACGAGACAGACACTTCACTTGTAGGGCGATAATGATAGCCCACCGGACAACACAAGACACTTACTGACCACCACGAAGGCGGAGCACCAGGTGGAGGGTGGACTCCTTCTGGATGTTGTAGTCAGCGAGGGTGCGGCCATCCTCCAGCTGCTTGCCAGCAAAGATCAGGCGCTGCTGGTCCGGGGGGATCCCCTCCTTGTCCTGGATCTTGGCCTTCACGTTGTCAATGGTATCCGAGCTCTCAACCTCCAGAGTGATGGTCTTCCCAGTCAGGGTCTTGACAAAGATCTGCATACCACCACGCAGGCGGAGCACCAGGTGGAGGGTGGACTCCTTCTGGATGTTGTAGTCTGCCAGGGTACGGCCATCCTCCAGCTGCTTGCCAGCGAAGATGAGGCGCTGCTGGTCCGGGGGAATGCCCTCCTTGTCCT
The DNA here is from genome assembly GCA_030979885.1 of Lolium multiflorum. NCBI lineage: Eukaryota > Viridiplantae > Streptophyta > Magnoliopsida > Poales > Poaceae > Lolium > Lolium multiflorum. The sequence goes on along the minus strand of CM061752.1, from coordinate 43,447,011 downwards.
GGATCTTGGCCTTCACGTTGTCAATGGTATCCGAGCTCTCAACCTCGAGGGTGATGGTCTTGCCAGTGAGGGTCTTGACGAAGATCTGCATGCCACCACGCAGGCGGAGGACAAGGTGGAGGGTGGACTCCTTCTGGATGTTGTAGTCAGCAAGGGTCCGGCCATCCTCCAGCTGCTTGCCGGCAAAGATGAGGCGCTGCTGGTCCGGAGGGATGCCCTCCTTGTCCTGGATCTTAGCCTTGACGTTGTCAATGGTGTCAGAGGACTCGACCTCAAGGGTGATGGTCTTCCCAGTGAGGGTCTTAACGAAGATCTGCATGCCACCCCGAAGACGGAGGACAAGGTGGAGGGTGGACTCCTTCTGGATGTTGTAGTCAGCAAGGGTCCGGCCATCCTCCAGCTGCTTGCCAGCAAAGATGAGGCGCTGCTGGTCCGGAGGGATGCCCTCCTTGTCCTGGATCTTAGCCTTGACGTTGTCGATGGTATCAGAGGACTCGACCTCAAGGGTGATGGTCTTGCCAGTCAAAGTCTTCACAAAGATCTGCATCTGCATAGAACAATAACCAAATAGGATGGTAAGCAACAAGAAGCAAGACAAAAAGTACATATCAAACATGACATATTAATCTGCACACACGCATCGAGTTATAGAGAATTAACCAACAATAGCAGAATAGAACATGATCAGAAAGATTAAGACAGCCTGAGAGGTTTCTACAGCAAGAAATAAACAAATTCAAAGATATCATCCTTTGGTAGACTGCAGCTGACGAGCATGCATAGCATCGAGTTATAGAGAATTAACCAACAATAGCAGAATAGAACATGATCAGAAAGATTAAAACAGCCTGAGAGGTTTCTACAGCAAGAAATAAACAAATTCAAAGATATCATCCCTTGGTAGACTGCAGCTGACGAGCATGCATAGCATTTACGCTACAGATCGGCAAGCTAAAAGCCTATCTCATCCTGTTCAGCGAGGCTTCTCACAACGATAATTATCAAATCAAGAGCAATAGATCTAGCAGTATACATCTAGAGAACAAAATGAAGGGTCATATGATAGAGATCGGCAAACTAAAAGCCTATCTCATCGTGTTCAGGAAGGCATGTCACAGTTACAATCATCCAATCAAGAGCAATAGATCAAGCAGTATACATCCAGATAACAAAATTACGGCTCATAAGCTACAGATCGGCAAGCTACAAACCCACCTCATCGTGTAGGCAACAAGCAGGAACGGAGTAGCTAGTTATGATTTGACATGGATAGCTCAACAGACGAAACCGCGTAGAATTTAACATGCATAGATTACCAGGAGACTATTACGGCATAGAACTGGGACGGACACGAACAGATCTAAACAATAACAGCTCCACAAATTCGCGGACACGGCGCGAAATCAACCTGTGGAATCCCTACGAAAATAGCTGCCGCGTCGCCGATCTAACACGGGCGAACAGATCAAACGCAAGTCTCGGCCGCCGCATCATCGGATCGAACATCTAGGAGCAGGAGCATACAAAATCCGACAGCACCACATCACCAGCTACCTAATGATTGACACGCGATGCACCTCAGAAACGTAGATCTAGACGGGGCGGGGGAAGGGAAGTAGGCGCGGTACCTTGATGAGGCGGGGGAGGAGGATTCGACGAGCCTCGGGGCGATCGGAGACGAGATTGGTTGGGGGATTTTTGGATCCGTTGCTTGGAGCGGTGATGAGGATTGGAAGCGAGGAGGGGGCAGCTATTTATGGCCGCTCGGGTCGGACCGAGGTGGGGAAGGAAGAATACCGTGCCGTGACGGCTCCGTCTGTTTGATGGGTACGTCTCGTGCTCGTCTCCACCTCTCGGGCTACAGGAAGGATCCGACGGGCGTGGAGGGTTCGAGAAGGATCAATAATGCCGACTCAGTCTACCATATAAAATTTCCTTCGATGGCTGTCAAGAAAGTGTATCGCCACTATTTTTTTAGCGAAATTTCATTGATTATAATCATCATCAGTAGTAAAAAAAAATATACAAATAGGTCACCACAAATCTCGCACCTCCATCATCGGAGATACGCGAAGGTTGTCGTAGTAGAGCTTGTTGTAGTAGATAGACATGAAGTCGTCGGGTTAAGACCACAAATGACCACCGTACCAAAGCAACAACCATCATCAATGATGACATTCGTAGAATGAAAGAGAGACTGACACGAAACCACACCAATGAAAACGAAAATCAACCGAAACCTAGAAGATTTGTCGGACACATGACTCCACACAACCTCCGCTGACGCTAGACGCACCAGCGAAACAAGGATAGAGCGGGAGAAGGAGTTTAGGATGTAGCCACCGTCTCACCATCCCGAAGAAGACACTGAAAAGAACCTAAACAAAGAAACCATCAGTAGATTTAGCGTCACTAAATCTAGGCACATTTTGATCTCAAACCGGCGAAATTGTCAGACCAAACCGGATCGCACCGGAGGGTGTTGATGATGAAGATGATGACGACCTCGCCGGAGGGGGTGGAGTCCACCGAAGGCAATCTCCGCCTCCGTATGTTTGCAATACACATTGGGGGCCTTTATATGGAGGTTTTTAGGTGAAAACAAGTATGTGGCTGAAAGATTGAGGCGAATCAGACGGCCGAGGGCAAAAAGGCACCAGGTGGCGCGATCTAGGTCCTAGGCCGCATCACCTTTCCTCTTCTGCTGTCTGGGCCTCCGTTTGCTTGCTTCCAAAGCTCCAGGTTATCCGTCTTCGCGAAATATTGATCGTCTAAAAAGCACAGGTTCATTTCATTAGGAGTTGTGGACAATCATCACTAGGAGTTGGTGGGGCATCTGGTGCGGGTGCGACGGGAGCGACGCCACATCGCCCGCTTCATTGAGTGCTACCATGTGATTCGTGATGAAGATATCCATGAAATTGGATCTCATGGAAGAGTGGTGGACATGGTGGGGCAACACTGAAATGGTGGACGTCGTTGAATTATGGGATGAACTATGTTAGTTTGTGGATGAACTTCAAGAGTTTGTGATAACTATGCATATTTGTGAGTTGATTTGTGTGCAAGTTGACGATGAACTATTTGTGCAATAATTATGAACTATTTGTGAAATGTAATATTTATTATTGTTTGGATTTTATTTAAAATTATTTAGATATAAGATTCATCCATATGTTTGCAAATCTGAAATATGCATCACCTAGATGGTGATGTAAAATACATCATCTTCTGTCGTGACTCGTGAAGCACTTTAGAGAAGAGGTGTTGTATTTTACGTCATCTGACTTTTAAGTGAAAAAATAGGTAATGCAAAAACAGGGGAAAGAAGGAAAAAATGGCAAAAACATTCATGCGATGTATTTTACATGTGATGTATATTATATATCATCTCTTGGAGGATGCTCTAACGGATTTTCTATTGCTAACACGGAGATATTTGATCACTTGCCACATTTTTTTGCAAGTTAATTATTTACCAGATCTTGTGTAAATAATTATTTTATTAAAAAATGTTGCAAATTATCAAATCCCGCGGCTAAGACCAGTTTGGCAAATGCTCTTCGAGATATCAAATCACGGCCTCATCTATCTTTCTCGCTTCCGGCCGGAGGTCCCGCCGCCGAAATGGCCGCCGCCGCCTTCCCCCTCTCCTCGCCGCTACTCGCCGCCGCCTCTACCCACCAGCCTTTCCCTTTCCCGGCCCCTCCGAATCCACCCAGAACCCACCGGCGGCGCACCCGCTTCGCCGCCGCGGCCGCCTCCAGGTGGCTGAATCGCAGCAGGAACCCACCGGACAGTGCCGCGGCCAACTCCATATGGGTCAGCCCGACCGCCTCGGCCCGCCCCGGCCAGACGCTCCGCCGCCTCGTCCAGCTCGGGGACCTCGACGCCGCGCTCCGCCTCCTCGCCTCCATGCCCGCCTCGGACCCGCCGCCCCTCATCGCCTGCAACATCCTCATCAAGAAGCTCTGCGCCGAGCGGCGCCTCGCCGACGCCGAGCGCGTGCTCGACGCGCTCAAGGCGGCCGGCGCGGCGGACGCGGTCTCCCACAACACCCTCGTCGCCGGGTGCTGCCGCGAGGGCCGGCTAGCGGACGCGGAGCGCGTGCTCGAGGCCGCCAAGGCCTGCGGCGCCGCCAACGTCGTCACCTACACCGCGCTCATCAACGGGTACTGCCGCTCCGGCAGGCTCGCCGACGCGCTCGACCTCATCGCCTCCATGCCCGTGGCGCCCGATACCTACACCTACAACACCGTCTTGAAGGGCCTCTGCGGCGCCAAGCAGTGGGAGGACGCCGACGAGCTCATGGAGGAGATGATCAGGAACGATTGCCATCCCAACGAAGTCACATTCGCTACCCAGATCCGCTCCTTCTGCCAAAACGGGCTGCTCGACCGCGCCGTTCAGGTTCTCGACCGAATGCCCAGGTACGGGTGCACGCCTGACGTTGTCATCTATAGCACACTAGTGAACGGGTTTTCGGAGCAAGGGCGCGTGGACGACGCCGTCGAGCTAGTAAAGACCATGCTATGCAGGCCCAACACCGTCTGCTACAATGCGGCGATGAAGGGTCTATGCATTGCTGAACGATGGGAGGATGTCGGGGACCTCATCGTCGAGATGGTTAGGAAAGATTGCCTGCCGAATGAAGCGACGTTTAGCATGCTAACCAGCTGCTTGTGCCAAAACGGGCTGGTCGATTGTGCGGTGGAAGTTCTCGAGCAAATGCACAAGTATGGGTGCAGACCTGATGCCGTCATTTACAACACGTTGATCTACTGCTATTCAGAGCAAGGCCGCGTGGATGATGCGCTCAAGTTGCTAAACAGCATGCCGTGCAATCCTGATACCATTAGCTTTAACGCCGCGTTGAAGGGGTTATGTAGAGCTGAGCGATGGTACGATGCCGAGGAGCTCATAGCTCGGATGCTTAGGGAGGACTGTCCTCTGATTGAAATGACCTTTAATATAATCATCGATTCGCTGTGCCAGAATGGTCAGGTAAACTACGCAATCGATTTGTTTGAGCTGATGCCAAAGTACGGATGTACACCTGATGTTGTCACATACAGTAGCCTTATTAATGGATTTTCTGAACAAGGGCTTGTGGAATCTGCCATTGAGTTGTTTCAAAGCATGCCATGTAAGCCTGATATCTTTGGCTATAATGCCGTGCTCAAGGGTTTGTGTGGAGCTGCGCGCTGGGAGGATGCTGGGGAGCTTATATCTAACATGGCCACAAAGGACTGCCCCCCAAATGAGGTCACATTCAATATTCTAATTAATTCCTTGTGCCGGAAAGGGCTTGTTGATCGTGCAATTGAGGTTTTTGAACAAATGCCAAAGTACGGAAGTACACCAGACATTTTCACATACAATGCCCTTATCAATGGATTTTCGGAACAAGGCCGCCTAGATGACGCCCTCAAGTTATTAACCACAATGTCATGCAAGCCTGATACCATTTCCTATAACTCTACATTGAAGGGTTTGTGTAAAGCTCAACGGTGGAGGGAAGCAGAGGAGATTGTAGCTGAAATGCTTAGAAACAAGTGCCCTCCAAATGAAGTAACATTCAAGTATGCTAATCAATTATTTATACCAAACAGGATAACTTGAGTGCCACATTATGAATTTATGCTTTGCCATCTACACTGGCCCTGTCAATGGCGCTATTGTATGCAACAGTCTGAAGGATGCCCGAGTTATGAATCAGTATGGTTGTGCAGTCCTGACACAGTTTACTAAGGGTGCGTCCATAAGAGGATTAGTGTAGAAATGAGCAAGAGGACAATGCCAGAGTTTATGGTTGAGACCAGCTCTGAGTAGGTGAACCAAAAGTGGTGACACTCGGTATGCTAATAGGGGTTGGTTGAGTTTGTAATCAAAATCCCTTAGGAAATGAATGGACAAGATTGTGTAAATGCCCACAGGATGGAGCTTTATATTCAAGGGTTTGTTTAACTCTTGAGAGGTGATCAGAAGATGTGCATAATCTTGCACCCGAGATAGCTTGAAGAGATTGTAAAGGTAAAACTATTTTTTGAGCAAATGTTCAAACCACTAAAGGAAAGACACAGAATATTCTGCATGATGTTACTGAGTACTAAGCAGTCAACTTTCTATATTGTTGACCACCAATAGCCATGTTCTTTTTCGAACATAGGAGACGCCATATTTTGTATACACATTAATTGTAATATAATATGGTTTGTATACAAGCCAAAAGGGAAGTAGAATCTAGAAATCCAAACAGAACCAAAAAAAAAGCTGAATGATGGAGGGAAGCAGAGGAGATTGTAGCTGAAATGCTTAGAAAGAAGTGCCCTCCAAATGAAGTGACATTCAAGTATGCTAATCAATTATTTGTACCAAACAGGATAACTTAAGTGCACCATGTATTTTCTTGCATTATGAATTTATGTTTTGCCATCTACACTGGTCCTGTCAATCGCGCTTTTGTAAGCAACAACCTGAAGGATGCGCTGAGTGATGAGTCAGTATGGTTGTGCAGGCCTGACAGAGTCTACGGATACACTTCATCAAAGGATTAGTGTAGAAATGAGCACGAGCAAAATGCAGAGTTTCTGGTTGAGACCAGCGCTGAGAAGGTCAACCAAATCAGCGCATGGACAAGATTGTGTAAATGCCCACAATATGGAGCTTTATATTCAAGGGGTTGTTTAACAGTGAGTGATGATGAGGAGATGTGGATAATCTTGCATCTGAGATAGCTTGAAAGGATTGTAAAGGTAAAACCATTTTTTCTGCAAATGTCAAATGACAAAAGGACTCCTCTGATCATTCGGTATGATGTTACTGACTACTAACTAAGTAGCCAATTTTCTATTACCAATAGCCATGTTCTTTGAGGTAAATAGGTGGGAGGGATGCCATATTATGAATACACATTAATTATAATAAAATATGGTTGCATACAAGCCAAAAGAGAAATAAAATATAGAACACCAAAAGGATCGAAAAAGATAGGGAGACTAGTTGACATTGTGAAAGATGGTCTTATTATGATGACTCCAAATTGGTGGCAACTTCAACGCCATGTTCGAGGGGTTGCACAATAGCTGGAACTTCGAGGAGTTGCTTCCTGATCTAGATAGTATCATTGAAATGGACAAGGAGCTGGAACTACAGTGGCTTGTGGCACTTTGGCTAGCGTGAAAATGTTGTTTGAGCCTCCATGAATAGTTGGGTTGAGAGTTGTGTTGTTGGAGTGCTGGTGGGTATGATCTTGTAGCCACTTATTGGCAGACACTTGTAATCGCTGTTTCTTTTCGTAATGAAAATGGCATGCAAAGCTTTTGCATGTTCTGTGAAAGCGGTGATTCCAAGTGGCTGAGTATGCAAATCATCGCTACTTCCTTACATCCTTAATATTTCCGTTGAGTCATATATGTGACTGCAAGGATAATGTTCCAGTTCTGCCAAAAACTCCCGAGAAGCATGAAAAAAGTATTGTGTTTACTCCTGCAGCAAAATTTCCATAGCTTTTGCTGAGAAATAGAAAAAGTATTGTGTATACACTCCTATGGCGGCTTCTGGCAGATTGTCTGGTAGAGATGATAGTCTTCTTTCCACAAATTCAGCCTTACATGTGAGCTGAGGATAGTCCACCTATTTCGTGGTGTGATGATATTAGAGCAACATATCTTTCTTCAAATTCAGTGCTCATACGAATCATATCCCGTGGTGTGATGATATTAGAGCAACATATCTTTCTTCAAATTTAGTGTTCATACGAATCATATTCAGTGGTGTGATAATATTAACATATCCTCAATGAAGGAGCCAGAGAGGGAAACGAAGAGTTTGGAAGAACTGAATTGTCATCTGATGTTGAGTACCGTAGCGCCTGCCGGATCTTGCTAAAATTTGCACGCCAGCGCATGTCACATCCATGGAATATACCTGGTCAAGTTGAAGAGCTCCCTCGGTCGCCCCCTCCAGGCGACGGGGGAGCCAAACCCCAGCACCCCGCCGCCGCCACCTAGCCCCTCCGCCCGCTCCCTCGTCGCCTCCCGAGGCCGCCGGCGGCTAAGCCGCCCGCCGCCGATGAAGGGGGCGGCGAGGATCGAGGCCTCTCGGGATCCCGCACGGCCCGTCTCGGAGGGAGTACGCCATGCCGGACCCCGGAGGTCGTCGCCGTCCTCCGCCCCTCTGCGCCCCTCGCCGTGGCATCCCGTCTCGGCCTTCGCTGCAGCTCCTGCAGCTCGCCGTCCGGCGACGCCCGGCCTTGGCGCGGTCTGGCTGGGGAGGGCCCGATCTTGGCCCGCCCGGGCTTGATCTGGGCCTGGAGGGCTGTGGCCTGTGCGCCGTTCCCAGCTCTCCCGGTGTGCGCCGTGTTCTCCCGTCCTAGTGTGCGCCACCGGCGCTCGCGCGCGGGGATCTGTGGGGCGGGCTCAGATGGGCCCCTGCGGGCTCAGATGGGCCCCTGCGGGCCCCGTTGGGCGCCTCCCAGCTCCGTTTTCTGCTTGGTGGACGGCAACAAGGCACCCTGCTCGGCGGGACACCTCTTCTGCCGGGGCATACGATGGGCCTGGCGACGTCGACAGCGTTGACACCGATGTCTCTTCTCCTTTCCGTAGTGTTGGGCCTCCAAGAGAGAGGTTTGTAGAACAGCAGCAAGTTTCGCTTAAGTGGATCACCCAAGGTTTATCGAACTCGGGAGGAAGAGGTCAAAGATATCCCTCTCATGCAACCCTGCAACCACAAAGCAAGAAGTCTCTTGTGTCCCCAACACACCTAATAGGTGCACTAGTTCGGCGAAGAGATAGTGAAATACAGTGGTATGAATATGTATGAGCAGTAGCAACGGTGCCAGAAAATAGCTTGGCGTGTAGTTGATGGTGGTAGTATTGCAGTAGTAACACAGTAAAACAATAAACAAGCGAGTAACTCATATTTGGGAACAAGGCCTAGGGATTACACTTTCACTAGTGGACACTCTCAACATTGATCACATAACGAATAGATAAATGCATACTCTACACTTTTGTTGGATGATGAACACATTGCGTAGGATTACACGAACCCTCAATGCCGGAGTTAACAAGCTCCACAATAATGCTCATGTTTAAGTAACCTTAAGTGTAAGATAGATCAAAAGACTAAACCAAGTACTAGCATAGCATGCACACTGTCACCTTCATGCATATGTAGGAGGAATAGATCACATCAATATTATCATAGCAATAGTTAACTTCGCAATCTACAAGAGATCATGATCATAGCATAAACCAAGTACTAACACGGTGCACGCACTGTCACCTTTGCACACATGCAGGAGGAATAAAACTACTTTAATAACACATCACTAGAGTAGCACATAGATAAATTGTGATACAAACACATTGCAATCATCAAGAGATATAAATAAGCACTTCACTACGCTCTTCAACAGTGAATAAGTACTTCGTGAAATATAGCCTAAGAGACCCACACGGTGCACACACTGTCACCTTTACACACGTGGGACAAGGAGTCTCCGGAGATCACATAAGTAAAACCCACTTGACTAGCATAATGACATCTAGATTACAAGCATCATCATATGAATCTCAATCATGTAAGGCAGCTCATGAGATTATTGTATTGAACTACATAGGAGAGAGATGAACCACATAGCTACCGGTACAGCCCCGAGCCTCGATGGAGAACTACTCCTCTTCATGGGAGCAGCGGCGGTGATGAAGATGGCGGTGGAGATGGCAGCGGTGTCGATGGAGGAGCCTTCCGGGGGCACTTCCCGCTCCGGGGGTGCCGGAACAGAGACTCCTGTCCCCCAGATCTTGGCTTCGCGATGACGGCGGCTGGAAGGTTTCGCGTGCCGTGGCTTCCTCCGTAAGGGTTTTCGATGCGGGGGCTTTATATAGAAAGAGGCGGCGCGGAGGGTCAAAGGGGCGACGACACCATAGGGTGGCGCGGCGGGGCCTGGCCGCGCCACCATGTCATCTGGGCCCACCAGGGCCCCCTCCGCGCTCTCGGGTGTTGGATGCTTAGGGCAAAATAGGAACACAGGCGTTGATTTCGTCCAATTCGAATATTTCGTTACTAGGATTTCGAAACCAAAAACAGCAGAACAGAACTGGCACTTCGGCATCTTGTTAATAGGTTAGTTCCATAAAATGCGTAAATATGACATAAAGTATGCATAAAACATGTAGGTATCATCAATAAAGTAGCATGGAACATAAGAAATTATCGATATGTTGGAGACGTATCAGCATCCCCAAGCTTAGTTCTGCTCGTCCCGAGCAGGTAAAACGATAACAAAGATAATTTCTGAAGTGACATGCCATCATAATCTTGATCATACTATTTGTAAACATATGTAATGAATGCAGCGATCAAAACAAAGGTAATGACATGAGTAAACATCTGAATCATAAAGCAAAGACTTTTCATGAATAGTACTTTCAAGACAAGCATCAATAAGTCTTGCATAAGAGTTAACTCATAAAGCAATAATTCAAAGTAGAGGCATTGAAGCAACACAAAGGAAGATGAAGTTTCAGCGGTTGCTTTCAACTTATAACATGTATATCTCATGGATATTGTCAACATAGAGTAATATAACAAGTGCAATATGCAAGTATGTAGGAATCAATGCAGTTCACACAAGTGTTTGCTTCTTAAGGTGGAAGGAGATAGGTAAACTGACTCAACAATAAAAGTAAAAGAATGGTCCTTCAAAGAGGATAGCATCGATTGCTATATTTGTGCTAGAGCTTTTATTTTGAAAACATAAAGAGAGCATAAAAATAAAGTTTTGAGAGGTGTTTGTTGTTGTCAACGAATGGTAGTGGGCACTCTAACTACCTCATCAACCAGACTTTCAAGAGCGGCTCCCATGAAGGACGTTATCTCTACCAGCAAGGTAGATCATCCCTCTTCTCTTTTGTTTACACATGTACTTTAGTTTAGTTTTTCTTTATTTATGGATGACACTCCTCCCAACCTTTTGCTTACACAAGCCATGGCTAACCGAATCCTCGGGTGCCTTCCAACATTCACATACCATGGAGGAGTGTCTATTTGCAAAATTAAGTTGCTTACTGATGAATCAGAGCAAAACATGTGAAGAGAATTATTAATGCAAGTTAATTAATTGAGGCTGGGAACCTCATTGCCAGCTCTTTTTGCAAAATTATTGGATAAGCGGATGAAGCCACTAGTCCATTGTGAAAGTCTGTCAAAAGTAAATGACAAGATCGAAAGATAAAACACCACATACTTCCTCATGAGCTATAAAACATTGACACAAATAAGAGGTAATAACTTTTGAATTGTTTAAAGGTAGCACTCAAGCAATTTACTTTGAAATGGCGGAGAAATACCATGTAGTAGGTAGGTATGGTGGACACAAATGGCATGAATATTGGCTCAAGGATTTTGGATGCATGAGAAGTATTCCCTCTCGATACAAGGTTTAGGCTAGCAAGGTTATTTGAAACAAACACAAGGATGAACCGGTGCAGCAAAACTCACATAAAAGACATATTGTAAACATTATAAGACTCTACACCGTCTTCCTTGTTGTTCAAACTCTTTACTAGAAATTATCTAGACCTTAGAGAGACCAATTATGCAAACCAAATTTTAGCATGCTCTATGTATTTCTTCATTAATGGGTGCAAAGTATATGATGCAAGAGCTTAAACATGAGCACAACAATTGCCAAGTATCAAATTATCCAAGACATTTTACCAATTACTACATGTAGCATTTTTCAATTCCAACCATATAACAATTTAACGAAGAGGAAACTTCGCCATGAATATTATGAGCTAAGAACACATGTGTTCATACGAACCAGCGGAGCGTGTCTCTCTCCACACAAGGATGAACTTATTCAGAGAACTAAGATAACAAAACAAAAACAAAAATAAAAGCACACAGACGCTCCAAGTAAAATACATAAGATGTGACCGAATAAAAATATAGTTTCACTAGAAGAAACCGATAAGTTGTCGATGAAGAAGGGGATGCCTTGGGCATCCCCAAGCTTAGATGCTTGAGTCTTCTTAAAATATGCAGGGATGAACCACCGGGGCATCCCCAAGCTTAGACCTTTCACTCTTCTCGATCACATTATATCACCCTCTTCTATTGACCCTTGAAAACTTCCTTCACACCAAACTTCAAGCAAACTCATTAGAGGGTTAGTGCATAATCAAAAATTCACATGTTCAGAGGTGACACAATCATTCTTAACACTTCTTGCACAAAACTTCTGAAAGTTAATGGAACAAAGAAACTCATTCAACTTAACAAAAGCGGCAATGCGAAATAAAAGGCAGAATCTGTCAAAAACAGAATAGTCCGTAAAGACGAATTTAAAGATGGCACCAGACTTGCTCAAATGGAAAAACTCAAAACTAATGAAAGTTGCGTACATATCTGAGGATCACGCTCGTAAATTGGCAGATTTTTAGAATTTTCTACAGAGAACTGTGCCCAGATTCGTGACAGACAGCAATGCTGTTTCTGCAGCGATCCCAAATATAACATCAACTTTGACATAGAAACTTTACTTGGCACAAAAACATGATAAGGAGAGGTTGCTACAGTAGTAAACAACTTCCAAGACTCAAATATAAAACAAAGTACTGTAGTAAAAAACACATGGGTTATCTCCCAAGAAGTTCTTTCTTTATAGCCATTAAGATGGGCTCAGCAGTTTTAATGATGCACTCGCAAGAAATAGTAGTTGAAGCAAAAGAGAGCATCAAGAGGCAAATTCAAAACACATTTAAGTCTAACATGCTTCCTATGCATAGGAATCTTGTAAATAAACAAGTTCATGAAGAGCAAAGTAACAAGCATAGGAAGATAAAACAAGTGTAGCTTCAAAAATTTCAGCACATAGAGAGGTGTTTTAGTAACATGAAAATTTCTACAACCATATTTTCCTCTCTCATAATAACTTTCAGTAGCATCATGAGCAAACTCAACAATATAACTATCACATAAAGCATTCTTATCATGAGTCTCATGCATAAAATAATTACTACTCCCAACATAAGCATAATCAATTTTATTAGTTGTAGTGGGAGCAAATTCAACAAAGTAGCTATCAAATATAGGAGGTATATTGTAATCATAATCAAATTTATCCTCCATAACAGGTGGTAACAAAAGACTACTATCATTATAATCATCATAAATAGGAGGCAAAGTATCATCAAAGTAAATTTTCTCCTCAATGCTTGGGGGACTAAAAATATCATGCTCATCAAAGCCAGCTTCCCCAAGCTTAGAATTTTCCATAACATTAGCAACAATGGTGCTCAAAGCATTCATAGTAATAACATTCCCATTAGCATGCATATAAAGTTCCATGGGTTTCTTAATTCTTTCTTCAAACACATCATGTCCTAATTCAAGATAAAGTTCATAAAGATCTCTCATATTTTTGGTGTTTTCCATTATGCCTAACTAGTGTAAACAAGAAACCAAATGTCGCAATTGCAGAGTCTAAAGGAAATAGCTTCGAGTACTTACAACGGTGCCGGAAATAGCTTAGTAGCCGAGATCCGGAGTGTGAGTACCCTTTCCTCCACGGCGCCAGAAAAGTGCTTGATGTCTACGTTCCCCTCCTTTCCTAGGCAGTGTTGGGCCTCCAAGAGGAGAGGTTTGTAGAACAGCAGCAAGTTTCCCTTAAGTGGATCACCCAAGGTTTATCGAACTCGGGGAGGAAGAGGTCAAAGATATCCCTCTCATGCAACCCCAACCACAAAGCAAGAAGTCTCTTGTGTCCCCAACACACCTAATAGGTGCACTAGTTCGGCGAAGAGATAGTGAAATACAGGTGGTATGAATATGTATGAGCAGCAACGGTGCCAGAAAATAGCTTTGGCGTGTAGTTGATGGTGGTAGTATTGCGCAGTAGTAACACAGTAAAACAGTAAACAAGCATAGTAACTCAGCAGTATTTGGGAACAAGGCCTAGGGATTACACTTTCACTAGTGGACACTCTCAACATTGATCACATAATGAGAATAGATAAATGCATACTCTACACTTTTGTTGGATGATGAACACATTGCGTAGGATTACACGAACCCTCAATGCCGGAGTTAACAAGCTCCACAATAATGCTCATGTTTAAGTAACCTTAAGTGTAAGATAGATCAAAAGACTAAACCAAGTACTAGCATAGCATGCACACTGTCACCTTCATGCATATGTAGGAGGAATAGATCACATCAATATTATCATAGCAATAGTTAACTTCGCAATCTACAAGAGATCATGATCATAGCATAAACCAAGTACTAACACGGTGCACGCTGTCACCTTTGCACACATGCAGGAGGAATAAAACTACTTTAATAACACATCACTAGAGTAGCACATAGATAAATTGTGATACAAACACATTGCAATCATCAAGAGATATAAATAAGCACTTCACTACGCTCTTCAACAGTGAATAAGTACTTCGTGAAATATAGCCTAAGAGACCCACACGGTGCACACACTGTCACCTTTACACACGTGGGACAAGGAGTCTCCGGAGATCACATAAGTAAAACCCACTTGACTAGCATAATGACATCTAGATTACAAGCATCATCATATGAATCTCAATCATGTAAGGCAGCTCATGAGATTATTGTATTGAACTACATAGGAGAGAGATGAACCACATAGCTATACGGCCCCGAGCCTCGATGGAGAACTACTCCTCTTCATGGGAGCGGCGGTGATGAAGATGGCGGTGGAGATGGCAGCGGTGTCGATGGAGGAGCCTTCCGGGGCACTTTCCGGCGGGGTGCGGGCGAGACTCTGTCCCCCGATCTTGGCTTCGCGATGACGGCGGCTGGAAGGTTTCGCGTACCGTGGCTTCCTCCGTAAGGGTTTTCGATGGGGCTTTATATAGGCGAAGAGGCGGGAGGGTCAAAGGGGCGACGACACCATAGGGTGGCGCGGCCGGGGCCTGGGCCGCGCCACCATGTCATGGGCCCACGGGGCCCCCTCCAGCGGCTCTCGGGTGTTGGATGCTTCCGGGCAAAATAGGAACACAGGCGTTGATTTCGTCCAATTCCGAGAATATTTCGTTACTAGGATTTCTGAAACCAAAAACAACGGCTGGCACTTCGCATCTTGTTAATAGGTTAGTTCCATAAAATGCGTAAATATGACATAAAGTATGCATAAAACATGTAGGTATCATCAATAAAGTAGCATGGAACATAAGAAATTATCGATATGTTGGAGACGTATCAGCATCCCCAAGCTTAGTTCTGCTCGTCCCGAGCAGGTAAAACGATAACAAAGATAATTTCGAAGTGACATGCCATCATAATCTTGATCATACTATTTGTAAACATATGTAATGAATGCAGCGATCAAAACAAAGGTAATGACATGAGTAAACATCTGAATCATAAAGCAAAGACTTTTCATGAATAGTACTTTCAAGACAAGCATCAATAAGTCTTGCATAAGAGTTAACTCATAAAGCAATAATTCAAAGTAGAGGCATTGAAGCAACACAAAGGAAGATGAAGTTTCAGCGGTTGCTTTCAACTTATAACATGTATATCTCATGGATATTGTCAACATAGAGTAATATAACAAGTGCAATATGCAAGTATGTAGGAATCAATGCACAGTTCACACAAGTGTTTGCTTCTTAAGGTGGAAGGAGATAGGTAAACTGACTCAACAATAAAAGTAAAAGAATGGTCCTTCAAAGAGGATAGCATCGATTGCTATATTTGTGCTAGAGCTTTTATTTTGAAAACATAAAGAGAGCATAAAAATAAAGTTTTGAGAGGTGTTTGTTGTTGTCAACGAATGGTAGTGGGCACTCTAACTACCTCATCAACCAGACTTTCAAGAGCGGCTCCCATGAAGGACGTTATCTCTACCAGCAAGGTAGATCATCCCTCTTCTCTTTTGTTTACACATGTACTTTAGTTTAGTTTTTCTTTATTTATGGATGACACTCCTCCCAACCTTTTGCTTACACAAGCCATGGCTAACCGAATCCTCGGGTGCCTTCCAACATTCACATACCATGGAGGAGTGTCTATTTGCAAAATTAAGTTGCTTACTGATGAATCAGAGCAAAACATGTGAAGAGAATTATTAATTAATTGAGGCTGGGAACCTCATTGCCAGCTCTTTTTGCAAAATTATTGGATAAGCGGATGAAGCCACTAGTCCATTGTGAAAGTCTGTCAAAAGTAAATGACAAGATCGAAAGATAAAACACCACATACTTCCTCATGAGCTATAAAACATTGACACAAATAAGAGGTAATAACTTTTGAATTGTTTAAAGGTAGCACTCAAGCAATTTACTTTGGAATGGCGGAGAAATACCATGTAGTAGGTAGGTATGGTGGACACAAATGGCATGAATATTGGCTCAAGGATTTTGGATGCATGAGAAGTATTCCCTCTCGATACAAGGTTTAGGCTAGCAAGGTTATTTGAAACAAACACAAGGATGAACCGGTGCAGCAAAACTCACATAAAAGACATATTGTAAACATTATAAGACTCTACACCGTCTTCCTTGTTGTTCAAACTCTTTACTAGAAATTATCTAGACCTTAGAGAGACCAATTATGCAAACCAAATTTTAGCATGCTCTATGTATTTCTTCATTAATGGGTGCAAAGTATATGATGCAAGAGCTTAAACATGAGCACAACAATTGCCAAGTATCAAATTATCCAAGACATTTTACCAATTACTACATGTAGCATTTTTCAATTCCAACCATATAACAATTTAACGAAGAGGAAACTTCGCCATGAATATTATGAGCTAAGAACACATGTGTTCATACGAACCAGCGGAGCGTGTCTCTCTCCCACACAAGGATGAACTTATTCGGAGAACTAAGATAACAAAACAAAAACAAAAATAAAAGCACACAGACGCTCCAAGTAAAATACATAAGATGTGACCGAATAAAAATATAGTTTCACTAGAAGAAACCTGATAAGTTGTCGATGAAGAAGGGGATGCCTTGGGCATCCCCAAGCTTAGATGCTTGAGTCTTCTTAAAATATGCAGGGATGAACCACCGGGGCATCCCCAAGCTTAGACCTTTCACTCTTCTCGATCACATTATATCACCCTCTTCTATTGACCCTTGAAAACTTCCTTCACACCAAACTTCAAGCAAACTCATTAGAGGGTTAGTGCATAATCAAAAATTCACATGTTCAGAGGTGACACAATCATTCTTAACACTTCTGGACATTGCACAAAACTTCTGAAAGTTAATGGAACAAAGAAACTCATTCAACTTAACAAAAGCGGCAATGCGAAATAAAAGGCAGAATCTGTCAAAAACAGAATAGTCCGTAAAGACGAATTTAAAGATGGCACCAGACTTGCTCAAATGGAAAAACTCAAAACTAATGAAAGTTGCGTACATATCTGAGGATCACGCTCGTAAATTGGCAGATTTTTAGAATTTTCTACAGAGAACTGTGCCCAGATTCGTGACAGACAGCAATGCTGTTTCTGTGCAGCGATCCCAAATATAACATCAACTTTGACATAGAAACTTTACTTGGCACAAAAACATGATAAGGAGAGGTTGCTACAGTAGTAAACAACTTCCAAGACTCAAATATAAAACAAAGTACTGTAGTAAAAAAACACATGGGTTATCTCCCAAGAAGTTCTTTCTTTATAGCCATTAAGATGGGCTCAGCAGTTTAATGATGCACTCGCAAGAAATAGTAGTTGAAGCAAAAGAGAGCATCAAGAGGCAAATTCAAAACACATTTAAGTCTAACATGCTTCCTATGCATAGGAATCTTGTAAATAAACAAGTTCATGAAGAGCAAAGTAACAAGCATAGGAAGATAAAACAAGTGTAGCTTCAAAAATTTCAGCACATAGAGAGGTGTTTTAGTAACATGAAAATTTCTACAACCATATTTTCCTCTCTCATAATAACTTTCAGTAGCATCATGAGCAAACTCAACAATATAACTATCACATAAAGCATTCTTATCATGAGTCTCATGCATAAAATAATTACTACTCCCAACATAAGCATAATCAATTTTATTAGTTGTAGTGGGAGCAAATTCAACAAAGTAGCTATCAAATATAGGAGGTATATTGTAATCATAATCAAATTTATCCTCCATAACAGGTGGTAACAAAAGACTACTATCATTATAATCATCATAAATAGGAGGCAAAGTATCATCAAAGTAAATTTTCTCCTCAATGCTTGGGGGACTAAAAATATCATGCTCATCAAAGCCAGCTTCCCCAAGCTTAGAATTTTCCATAACATTAGCAACAATGGTGCTCAAAGCATTCATAGTAATAACATTCCCATTAGCATGCATATAAAGTTCCATGGGTTTCTTAATTCTTTCTTCAAACACATCATGTCCTAATTCAAGATAAAGTTCATAAAGATCTCTCATATTTTTGGTGTTTTCCATTATGCCTAACTAGTGTAAACAAGAAACCAAATGTCGCAATTGCGAGTCTAAAGGAAATAGCTTCGAGTACTTACAACGGTGCCGGGAAATAGCTTAGTAGCCGAGATCCGGAGTGTGAGTACCTTTACCTTTCCTCCCCGCAACGGCGCCAGAAAAGTGCTTGATGTCTACGTTCCCCTCCTTTCTGTAGACAGTGTTGGGCCTCCAAGAGGAGAGGTTTGTAGAACAGCAAGTTTCCCTTAAGTGGATCACCCAAGGTTTATCGAACTCGGGGAGGAAGAGGTCAAAGATATCCCTCTCATGCAACCCTGCAACCACAAAGCAAGAAGTCTCTTGTGTCCCCAACACACCTAATAGGTGCACTAGTTCGGCGAAGAGATAGTGAAATACGGTGGTATGAATATGTATGAGCAGTAGCAACGGTGCGAAAATAGCTTGGGCGTGTAGTTGATGGTGGTAGTATTGCAGCAGTAGTAACACAGTAAAACAGAAACAAGCAGTAGTAACTCAGCGTATTTGGGAACAAGGCCTAGGGATTACACTTTCACTAGTGGACACTCTCAACATTGATCACATAACAGAATAGATAAATGCATACTCTACACTTTTGTTGGATGATGAACACATTGCGTAGGATTACACGAACCCTCAATGCCGGAGTTAACAAGCTCCACAATAATGCTCATGTTTAAGTAACCTTAAGTGTAAGATAGATCAAAAGACTAAACCAAGTACTAGCATAGCATGCACACTGTCACCTTCATGCATATGTAGGAGGAATAGATCACATCAATATTATCATAGCAATAGTTAACTTCGCAATCTACAAGAGATCATGATCATAGCATAAACCAAGTACTAACACGGTGCACGCACTGTCACCTTTGCACACATGCAGGAGGAATAAAACTACTTTAATAACACATCACTAGAGTAGCACATAGATAAATTGTGATACAAACACATTGCAATCATCAAGAGATATAAATAAGCACTTCACTACGCTCTTCAACAGTGAATAAGTACTTCGTGAAATATAGCCTAAGAGACCCACACGGTGCACACTGTCACCTTTACACACGTGGGACAAGGAGTCTCCGGAGATCACATAAGTAAAACCCACTTGACTAGCATAATGACATCTAGATTACAAGCATCATCATATGAATCTCAATCATGTAAGGCAGCTCATGAGATTATTGTATTGAACTACATAGGAGAGAGATGAACCACATAGCTACCGGTACAGCCCCGAGCCTCGATGGAGAACTACTCCCTCTTCATGGGAGCAGCAGCGGTGATGAAGATGGCGGTGGAGATGGCAGCGGTGTCGATGGAGGAGCCTTCCGGGGCACTTCCGCTCCGGCGGGGTGCGGAAGAGACTCTGTCCCCAGATCTTGGCGATGACGGCGGCTAAGAGGTTTCGCGTACCGTGGCTTCCTCCGTAAGGGTTTTCGATGCGGGGGCTTTATATAGGCGAAGAGGCGGCGCAGGAGGGTCAAAGGGACGACACCATAGGGTGGCGCGGCCAGGGCCTGGCCGCGCCACCATGTCATCTGGGCCCACCGGGGCCCCCCGCGGCTCTCGGGTGTTGGATGCTTCCGGGCAAAATAGGAACGGCGTTGATTTCGTCCAATTCCGAGAATATTTCGTTACTAGGATTTCGAAACCAAAAACAGCAGAAAACGGCACTTCGGCATCTTGTTAATAGGTTAGTTCCATAAAATGCGTAAATATGACATAAAGTATGCATAAAACATGTAGGTATCATCAATAAAGTAGCATGGAACATAAGAAATTATCGATACGTTGGAGACGTATCACACTCCAGGCGAAAGCTTCGCACCTTTGGTGCCGATGTTGGCGGTGCCCTTGGGTACCGTTTTCCCTGTTGAGGGCTTCATCGGGGAGCTTGGTCTCCTGCCGTCGCGAGTTCTTGCGTTCTCCGGGTGAAAACCTCTGCTCCTTGGAGCGGGCGGCGGCGACACACTGTGCCGTTACCTTCTTGAAGGCGTCGCTTTTGGAGTCCGTAGTCCTCGTGGTGCGGTAGATGGGTGGTTCTTGTGCTTGGTTGCCTTGTCGTCGAGGGTGGTGGATGCCGGGGCGGCGGCCCCGGACGGCGTACGCCGAGGCGGCGGCCTCGGATGGTCTTGCAGCGATGACTCCATGGGGTGTGGTCATGGTCTTGCAAGGCATGGGTGGCGTGTTCGTGCTGCGTGGGTAGCGAGCTCGTCGGCCCGGCCTACGCGACGGGGTGGTCGGTGTGGCTGGCAAGTCGGGGCGGCGGCCCCGGATCTTTTGGCGCGGCGTTCGTGGATGGTCGCCTTGGTAGCTTGGGCTACAGGTCGTCCATGCCGTGCGGCGTTGTGGCTCGCCTCCGAGCAGGGGACGTCGGAGCAGCGACTCCGGGTTTGGTGGTGTGTGTTTGGTCGTCGGTGGTCTCGTTTCGTGTGGGCGATGAGGCCCCGTCTTTTGTGCGGTTTTTTCGGCCGGTTTCCCTCATAAACTCGGCCACTCTGTATGGTTTTTGGGCCCGGTTTCCCTCATTAACTGAGCCAAATCTTCTTCTATTAATATATCAAGCAGCTCACCTGCCGAATTCTCAAAAAAAATTTTGCACGCCATCGGTACAGAGAGACGGAAAAACCGGGGAGGAGGAAGAAGATGATGGCAGCAGCGGTCTCCTCCTCCTCGCCGTGCTGCTCCACCACTCCACTCCCTTCTTCTTCTTCCTCGCGCCCTCTCTTCCTCCCGAGGCCCTCCCGCCTCCGCCACCACCCGCACCTCCTCCTCCCCATCCGCTCCCGCTCCCGCCGGCGACCTATCCGTTCCACCAGCACGTCCTACAACGGATGGGCCGACCTCCCCGCCGCCGACCCGGACCCCGCGTTCTTCCGCATCGCCGCCGGCCCCAACGCCCCGCTCCTCCTCCTCCTCCTCCTGCCCGCCGCCGCCGCCCTCTCCCTCTCCCGCCTCCCGCCCATCCCGCTCCTCGCCGCCACCTTCGCCGCCGGCTTCGCCACCGCCAGGCACCTCGCCCCCGCCCCCTCCTCCCACCACCACCGCCTCGCCGCCCTCCTCGCGGATCTCGACGCCCGCCTCCTCTCCTTCAAGAACCGCCTCCTCTCCGCCACCAACCCCAACGACAAAGGCCTCGTCCTCCAGTCCCTCGACCGCGCGCGCGATGCGGTCCTGGAGTGCGCGGCCGCCGTGTACGGAGGCGCCAACGCCAACGGCGCCGCGCCGGAGGGCGACGCGCTGCGCGATGTGGCCAGGGAGGTCGCCGGCTACTTCGGGACCTGGGCCAAGGACGCCCTGCGGGACCTCACCTTCGCCTCGCGGCGGAAGAAACCCGCCGTCCCCAAGGTCGCTGCCCCTGCCGCTGCTGCTTCTGCCACCGTGGCCGATTCCAAGAGCGGTTCAGACGCTGCCGGTGTAGCTCATGCTCAGCAAGGGGATGGGGATAATAAACACACGGCGTCGATCCGTGCAGGTTCGAAATGCACCGGCATTGGTGAAGACAAGCCGTTGGGCTCAGCGGTCGTCGGTACGGCGAGGCCGCTCGACATGCTGCCGTTCGATGGGCAGGATGCTGACGATGGTTTCAGCTCTGAGAGTGGGCAGGGAGACGACCGATTGGAGAGGCTGGTGTTCAAGCACAGGAACGGTCATCAAGGGAAAATTGGCTCCTTCATGGTGATAGTAACTCTGCCTTTTTTCACAGAGCTGCTAATGGTTGCAAGAGAAAGAGAACCATTTTTTCTTTGAAAAAAGGTGATTCTATTATACAAGGAGATGCTGCCTTGCTAGAACACGCAACTGCCTTTTACAAAGATCTGTTTGGTCCTGTATCTGATTCTGGGATCAGATTGAATGATGATGTCTGGACAGAAGATGAAAAGCTTAATCCCTTGGACTGTTCAGAGATGGATAAACGTTTTTCCTTAGAAGAAGTCAAGGATGTTATTGATCACATGGAGAAAAACAAAGCACCTGGCCCTGATGGCTTTCCCATTGAATTTTACCAATTCTGCTGGGATATTATTAAGTTTGATATCATGCATGTCTTCAATGATTTGTTTGATCATAGAATTGGCTTGGAAAGAATCAATTATGGGATTATCACTCTAATTCCCAAGACTGCTGATTCTGATATCATTCAAAAATTCAGACCCATTTGTTTATTGCAAGTTTTCTTCAAGGTTGTAACTAAGGTTCTGACTGTTAGGGCAAATCCTGTGATGAATAAACTGCTGCTACCCTGCCAGACTGCCTTCATCAAAGGGAGATATATTGCTGATGGTGTGATGTTGCTCCAGGAAATTTTAAAAGAAGACAAATTCAGGAAAAATCAGGGGGTTGTCCTGAAAATTGATTTTGAGAAAGCTTATGACAAAGTTAATTGGAGATTTCTGTTTGATTGTTGCAAACAAAAAGGATTCAGTGATAATTGGATGACCTGGATTAAGAAATCTGTTTCTGGTGGGACCCTCAGTGTCAAAGTTAATGACAAAGTGGGGCCATATTTCACTAGCCATAAGGGAGTGAGGCAAGGTGATCCCTTTGCCCCCTTCCTGTTTAATATGGCTGCCAATAGTTTGGCCAAAATGGTTTATTTGGCTCAAAACAATGGCATGATTACTGGTTTAGCTGACAATTTGATTCAGAATGGGATTGCTATTCTGCAGTATGCTGATGACACCATTCTTTTACTTCAAGATGCACCCAAACAAGCAGTGTACCTGAAATTACTGTTATATATCTTTGAAGCTATGTCTGGTCTGAAGATTAACTTTGAGAAAAGTGAAGTGATGATGATTTTGGAGGATGATCATAAGCAAAATTTCTATGCTGATTTATTCAAATGTCAAAAGGGTAGCTGGCCCATCAAGTACTTGGGTACTCCAGTTTGTGCCAGGAGAGCCTCAGTGGCAGATATGAGTTTCTTGGAAGAAAAAACTAAGAAGAAGATGAGTGGATGGATTGGAAATTCCATGTCCATTGGAGGGAGGGTAATCAAGATTGATGCATGTCTTGCTAGTACTGCTGTGTATCAGATGTCTCTGAGGCTCTTGCACAAAACAAATATAGAACAAATTGATAAGCCTATCAGGTCATTTTTCTGGGCTGGTAGTGCTGATAAAAGAAAATATCATTTTGTTAAATGGAGATGGATTTGTAAACCAAAACAAAAAGGTGGATTGGGAATCAAAGACCTGGCCAAATTTAATATTAGCTTGATGTGTAAATGGTGGTGGAAATTGGAGCATGACTCTGGCCCATGGCAAGATTTTATGAGATTAAAATATTTGAGAGACAAAGGCATTTTTTATGCAAAACATAGACCTGGAGACTCTCCACTTTGGTCTGACATGCTGAAAATCAGAGATATTTATCTCTGTGGTAGAAGAATGAAAGTTGGGAATGGAAAATTGACTTGTTTCTGGGGAGATTCCTGGTGCAGCTCCAGCCCTCTTAAAGATATGTTCCCTGTCCTTTTTGATATATGCAATGAGCAGAATGTCACTGTGGCTGAGGCTGCTAATATGGGTTGGAGATTTTCATATAGGAGATGGTTGACTCCTGATCTTATCATCCAGGAGGCTGGGTTATTCCAACTAATGTCCCAATCACATTTGTCAGATGATAGTGATACTCCCAGATGGAAATGGTCCAAGAAAGGCAATTTCACAGTGAAATCTGTTTACAGGAAAATTTGTGGTGGAGGAAGGGATAGATCCTTTAAGCACCTCTGGAAAAGCAGAATTCCACTAAAGATCAAAGTTTGGTTGTGGTTGATCTGGCACAATGCCATTGCCACTAAAGACAATCTGCTCAAACGCAATTGGTCTGGGAATCCTAGTTGCCAGTTCTGTGAAGAGCATGAAACTATTAATCATCTGTTCTTTGGTTGTTCTGCAGCCAAATTTGTTTGGACCATAATAGCTACTGCCATCAAATCCCCTTCCAGACCTGGGAGTTTCTTACAATTCTTCTGGTGGTTTCCACAGTTTTCCCATGCGAGTCGCAATGTTCAGATAGCTGGCCTGGCAGCTATTTGTTGGGCCATCTGGAAACTTAGAAATAGGGCCTGTTTTGAGAAAAAACTGATCAGCTCCCCCTTTGATCTAATTAGTTATGCTGCTGTGTTTATGAACTACTGGTCAGGTTTACATGGAGACCGTGAAGCTTCTGAGCTTCGTGCAGGCGCTGATGGCCTGTTACGACTTGCTGCTGCAGCTGGAACTGGGAATTCGTCTACAAGAAGCAACGGACGCGGTGATCAACTTCGCTTGGAGGATATGGAGACTGATGAATCAAAAAGAGATGGCGCTGCTTCCTGAAGTCGCTGGAGATCTTAGCAATCATAGTTTGTCGAGAGATGCTTGCATAGCTGTTGCTGTTTTGTAGTCCTAGGTCCCTTTTGCTGCTGTCAAAAGGGTTGCCTTAAAAACCTTTTAGCCTGGCTCTGTAATATTCCCGAACGTTAGCATTAGGCGGCGATCCCCCCCTTCTCTTTTGCTTTTCTTTTGTGCTAAAACCTTGCTGTATTTTCGTTATCTCCATGGTAATGAAAATTCGATCCCCCTTGGAGGGTCGTTTGGAAAAAAAAAAAAAGCACAGGAACGGTCGCAGCGGCAGAGGTGTGCGGAACGACGATCCCTTTGCATTTGAAGACGGCGACGGGTTCGCAGCTGAATCCACCGAGTCCTCTTTGCTCGAGAGGACGCTCGAGATCCGGGGGAGAGCCGAGGAGTCTTGAGACCGACTGCGTCTTTCCGCCCGGCCGGCCTTGGTGGTCTTGAGACCGACTGCGTCTTTCCCCACAGCCAACTTGTTCCAACTCACAAAAAGGTTGCAGTATTTACATCAATTACAAGGGAAATGGGAAAATGATTGCCTGTACACTGCTAAGATATGACAGACTAGAAGACTATCTATCCATGCCATAAGATCATCAAAGTGTTTATGCTTAATCCTATAAAACTGTCGCATAGTTACCCTATGATGTTGGTAAAACGAGAATTATAAACATCTATGTTAGTTTTCTTGCAATAATTTAACTCGGTGTGATGTGAACACCCTAGAAGCTCAAAAGCTAAGCATTCATCAATACATTCTGACAGAATAGCATGCTGCTAGGTGTTTAAGTTGATTCATGGTTTTTGCTATATGTGCATTTGACTTGGAACTTATTACACTTACTGGAAAAAATAACTGATGCAGGAAGCAGCAGTTGATGCAGATCGGGTGTACTTGGCTGCGATCGATAAGTTTGACGCCATGTTATCCAAAAGCAACACCTACGCTCCAGAAGGTTGGATACCGCTCTATTTTATTTACGCTCCAGAATTTTCTTACGATATTGAACATGATCTTTCATTTTCCTACCTTTGGTTTTGTATGGTGCTCTAATGTTCAAGTTGGTGTGCGCGCGCTGCAGCTCTCTACCGATGGGGCAGCACACTGCAGCAGCGATCCCAGTTGCGCTCTCGGAACAACAAGGAGAAGATCAGGCTTCTGGAGCAGGCAAAGAGTTTGTTTGAAGACGTCCTGTACGTAGAGGCAACAACAAGATGGTCAGGGAAGCGCTGTCGTCGTGCATATCGGAGCTTAACTACCATGGACGATGGCTGCAGTGAATCGGCATGTGGGAAGCCACTAGGTATATGTTGTATTAGCAATTTAAGATTGAAAATATAGCTGAATGAAATACTAAGATAAAGCAAGCTATATGAAGGTTAGAGAAATAATTTACTGCAGTAAGAAAATCGCTACTGTAAAATGAGAGGAAATAAAATGACTCGGCATTTCAACAGCAATTACTAGGAAGAACCGTCATACACGATCTTTCCATATGAATAAAAGGGACACCAGAATTTAGTTTCACATGCTGCACACATGTTCCAGATGGTTGACAGTGTTGCTGATCGTCATGGTGACAATGGAATTTATCTTTGCAGTATCTGTTTATATGATTTATTTTGATTTTCTCTAATTGATATTACTGTTATTCACTACAAACCTAAGTATGCATCGCTGTCAGATGTGAGTAGTCAGACCGGGGCCATAGCCTCGCACGACGGAGCGGCATGGTGCTGGCATACTGGCATTCAAGATTTGAAATAAAAAAATCCCCGACAAATGAAGATACACCACCAAGGAAGATCAAGGAATAAAAAGGCAATGGGACGGTACTCTTCTAGTGCTGGACTGGAGAGAAAGTAAATGTTCCAATCCGTGTTTCATGCCACAATTCTTCTGTAGTTAAGAAAGAAAACAGAGGAGGATGCTAGCTATCGATGGCTAGATCTGCTGACGAACCAACCATGAACAACACATGACAATGAAAAGAAGGTCGGTGCCATGGGTTACCTGCTTCATCGAACAGGAGAACAGCTCCCGGTCGTCCGGCCTGCCAGCGCTAGAGTCGACGATTGCTCCGTAATCCCCGCCGCTCCGAGCCCTCATGCCAGCGCCCAAGAGAGCAGAGTGCCTCTCCTCTCCTCTCCTCTCCTCTCCGAGCAAGAGTCAAAGTCTAAGTCACACGCGACGCACGCGTTAGATACACCTCTCTTGGTACTTATAGACTAGAGGGAAGGCAGGTTTAAGTTATCCTGCAAATTTCAAGTCTTGGCGCCACTGCTTTTTCATCTCCACGTCTGGGTTGCCGCTACCTTTTTGGAAGCACAACAGACTGAAGAGTCGAGTCTACTATGAGAGGGATGGACGGCTCAAATGTGTTGTGCCACAGATCGCTGAGGAGGATGGACGGACGGTGGCTTGGCTTCCCTCTCTCTCACGTGGGAGTAAACACAACATGCATAATTATTGCCTCAAAATCCAAGCGGCCGTCAAATAATTGTGACCTGGAAGTTATGAAACTTCATTGGAGATTGAAACGACGCACAATCCTTGCTGATATGCATGCAGAGGATCCCATAATTATTTGGCCTAGTTAACTAGAGTCGTGGCCTAGTTAACTAGAGTCGTACATGCATGACCGTATTGTACCAATCAATATCTGCACATCGAATCTACACCTGAGTACTAATTACTAAACCATATGCACGGTAAGATCTTATTCGTGTAGCCAAACTCACTCTACCATGATTTTTGAGTACATATTTTTTCTTCCATGGGCACTACTGTAGGTGTGTTGGCGGTCGTACTTGTGGCTGCGACGCTCCTCCTGTCCCTTGGTCAGCTGCCGCTCCTAGCAGTTGTTCTGGACCACATATTATCACTGGCGTCGGAGATGGAGAAGAGGTCAGCGGGGTGTAGGAACGGTCAGCATGGTTGCTTACTAAATTTTTCCTCGTGTATATCCAATTCAATATTTATTTAAATGTATATATTTAATTGAAGAAACATACAGGGCAGCCTACGAACCTAAATTCTATAGTTGCCTTGCTGAGTTCAGAACTCGTCAATTCATAATTGTATCTAAAGGAAATGAAAGCTGCTTGTACTAGGTGGTACACGCCAGACACAAGGTAGCTACTAGGTTTTTCGTTTCTCCCAGCCGATCTGATCGATTACATGAACGGTACCAATCGTCTTTCACCTGATTACCGAGTCTCCTAATTAATTGCTACGCCCACCCCACCCTTTAGTGGTTGTTTTTTAAAAAAAAAAATATTTGGTCTTCGTATTCAGAAAGAAAATTTTGGTTCCATTTACATGCCGACTCAAGAACCATTACTCATTCTAAAATGAAACTTTCTCTCTAACTAGAGATCTACCCACCGACCACAACAACCAACCTTCCGAAACAAACTTTTCCACTGGAGGAACAAATCGTAACCGAACTCGGACAAGGATAAAGGATACATCAATGAACTGCAGATCTCAGCATGCCAAAAGAAGCCAAGGCTCGGGATTGAGAAATGGTGATGATGATGATGCGCTGCGCCTAACCCAACTGGCTTCTCAGATCTTCCGCCGATTTTCCCGCCTAATATACCTTTCCGTATTTCAGGAGGGGAGCTAGAAAATCGCGAACCTCCAGTCCTCCATTCTATTGGAATTCCATCCAACAGTGTGGGTAACTTGTGCGGTAATCTTTTAATTGGCTGTCATGAGAGTTTAGCCTTCTTTCTTGCTATATTTTCTTCAACTACGAAACAACTTGTGCGGTAAGTTTTTTTAGATGGCTCATTTTTGTTGAGACCTTATGTGATCCATGATTTTGTAATAATTCTCTGAGACAATATGATGTTCTGCCAAGTTTTTAATAAAATGAAGCCGTATGCATCAATTGATGCAGAGGCTAGGGATGCCACATTTCGAAAAAAAACTTATTTTGGTTCCATAAAAAATCAAGCTATTATGAAATGGTTTTAACCAACCTAAGACCGAGGCATAAAAGGTAAGCATTACCACTAGAAACTGTGGGTTTATAGTTTATGCACATCATCATTCGGATTAAGGGACATAATAAATCTACCTAACCAATTTTTTTTTTTCAACAAGCAGCAAGAGGCACCATATACCTAGCGCAGGCAAATAAATATTTGTATGATCTTCATCTCTATAGATTTAATACAAATAAAGAAAATACATGTAACTCTTAGACACAAGGGTGTGGCGGTAGGTTTTGTCCCATAGATCAAATTAAAATACTAGCAGGTTCCGATGCAACTCATACATATTCAAATAGAGCTTTTTATTCACATAGCAAGTTACACAATAGTATATCCCGATGAAAATCAAGTAGTACATCAAAAAGAAAAAATGGTCACCATGACAATCTGGTAAGCATGGGTTGATTTATTTAACAGCACGGCTGCCTACGGTCCAGGGAAGACAACAGATTCAATCGGGCTGATATTCTTTTCACCATGATAGGGAAAAATCAACAAACTTTAAGCTAGCTAGAGCAGCCAGAGCTGAACCTGGATCCTTCAAGACCCCAATGAATCTTTCAGGACACTAGGATGCAGCTGAATCAAAACCAACAGCAGAAAATAAAACTGCTACAACACCTAGAAGAAATAAAGCTTGTCCCTCCTAGCCACGCTTCTCCCTTCAATACTGGCGTCGGCAACCACCATCGGTCCAAGAGCAAGACTCCGCCGCCGGCTCGTTCGTACATTAGCTGCATGCACAACAACAGATCATCCAAGAAAGATTACAACAGAGTATGTTTCACAACACAACTATACTCTAGCTGTGCAGCAGATTAAACTAACACAGGAGGACATATTAACCTGACTCAACAAAGTTGATTTAGACTTGACAAATAGAACATGCACTTGCAAGTTGCAACCTCGAAATAGCAAAGTTTTAATGGCAGTATTTGATATCCACGTAGAGGAGGCAATTCAACTCAAGGTAATTAACTTTTGTCTTACACAGTTCTTTGTAGCAAAGAAGCAGTAGAGATGCAGGAGGTCAGATTTCTAACATTCTACTCATGGAATGAATTTTTGCAAGAGAGAGGAAAATATCCTATACCTTCTTCTAGATCTTTGGCAGTGAACCACATGCATCCAGTCCTGTGAGGTGCCATCAGTGTGCCACCCCGCAGACATTGTATCTCCAACTCTGCCCGGATCAAGAGTAGCTTCAGAAAAGTAAAACAATTCTGCCAGCCACCCATATTTATATTACAGAAAACACCAAAGAAAAATTATAGACCAAGCAAGAATGAACAATGATTCACCGGTTTAGCGTATGCATAAGGCAACTTTACCGAGTCAGATGTGCAAGACTAAGACTAAACAGGCTAAAATACTAATCATGGAACAAAAGATGTACCTGAAGATCATTCTTCTGTAATTTACAGCACATGGAGAAGCTTGCGAGGTGTCAAAGAAACAGAACCAACTTACAGGCTGGCAAATAAGGACACCCAAAACTACCTCCACTTTGAACCATAAACTTCTTTCCTCTCTAACAAGAAAGTTTCCCTATTTACTCTCCACTTCTTGTTGGGTCGCGGCATCACGCAAGCCTGATCAGCGGCGACGCCCTCCTCCTCCACCCGTTGCTACCCTCCTGGCGTTAGTTTACACTAGAACGCGTGCTTATATAATCTTGAGGGTCGCTCGATAGAAGCTCGTGTTTGTCTGCAGTTTGAATGAAAACATGTATCAGTCCCATGTATAATGGAAAAAGAGCACATAGGAGGTTTAGTCACGGTAAAAAAGACAAACAACAAAGAATGTTTTAGGTCTGTTGCCATCCAAACAAATCCAGACATAAAAGATAGCTGGAGGTGTGCACTTATAACATGTTTTGTTACTGTAGAATCAAAAGAGGGTGCCGCTCATGGTTTCCAACAGACCAAATCTGTGCACTCAAAACACTACACATGCAGGCAGGGAAGGGAGATAAATCAAGAACAAGTCAAGACCAACAATAGTAAGTAAGTACTAGTGCCCACCTACTCCAGCTACTACCTGTGCTACTACTGCTACTGAAGAAACAACTTGGTACCAGAAATATCAACACAGTAGGAGCAATATAGTGTAGAAACATCTCTTTTT
Source organism: Lolium multiflorum (assembly GCA_030979885.1). NCBI lineage: Eukaryota > Viridiplantae > Streptophyta > Magnoliopsida > Poales > Poaceae > Lolium > Lolium multiflorum. The sequence goes on along the minus strand of CM061752.1, from coordinate 43,416,058 downwards.
TCTCAAAGTGGGGAATCCCCAGCCTATGTAATTGTTTACTACCTCACGTGCCACATGGGCATGCAAACATGTCATCATGATCGGCTATGACCCAGAACACCACGGAGGAGGTACACGACCAGGAGCCCTGTTTACGGGGTGGTGAGCCCACCAGCGTCACTAGGAAGCACAACCACATGAGGAAGAGGGGTTGTGTTAGCGCCATCCCGCTGACGCCATTGTCAACACCACCAACAGTGTCATGGCTAATCGCCATGCCCTTTGCTTCTTGGGAGTCGTCGCATCTCTCCTCGGTCTCCTCCACCGAAGGGTCTCCGATTTGCCAAGGTAAAGTTGCCACATACTAAACATTCAACTCACTCTATTCCAGGGATTGTGCACATAATAGAAATTCTAAGTTAAAAAATAATTACGAAACTAGGCTAATTTGGTGATGTTTCATTTACAGAATGTATGTACATAGTGTTCAATACTAAGATGAGTAAAGAATTCATGTCAGCAAAGTTATATTTACTTATTGGAACAGAGGTAAGCATTAAATGTTATGGTTTGATGATCAGATTATATTGCTAAATGGATAAAAAGCAAAAACAAAAACAAAAAAGATTCGGCCAAAACTGCAGTCCACAGCTCAACCCGGCTAGCAACTACAAATGCCTATTCAGCATGCAATGCATATTATACCACTCACAGATGCATGGAAAAAAACTAGGCACACGATCAACAAGACACAAACCTGACTTTCATGTTGATATATTTGATCCTACTTGTTGCGGCAGGGGGTCAAGCAGCAGGAGCCCATCCCCAGCATCATCGTTGCCAATGGAGGAGAGCAGCAGCAGGTTGGTCTCCTTATTGCCTCATCCTTCACCTGGAAGGACGGCGCTGCAAAGCTCAGTGTAGTTCTTCTTCGACTTAACAACCCTAGAAAAAATAACTATCTACCACCACTAGAACTTACTGTCGACCAGCAAGGCAGCACCTTTTCATCGAGGCCCTTCCTGTCGCCAAATGATGCCAAGTTGCTGGAGCTTCATTGTGGAAGCCGTGCCTGAAGCTGGAATGACTCAACGCACAAACCACATGTTTCGGTACGCACCAAGCAGGCACCAGGAGTTGCAGCCACTGATAGCTACAATGCATTAGTAAGCAAACCTCAGTGAAAACAAATAGAGAAATGACTGATGAAACAAAATAGAAGCTTGCATGGACTATAACCATCCAAACCATTTGCCGAAAAAAATCATACTTACTCTGAACCATATAGTGTACAACAAAAAAATCCTACCCTGCCTATGCACCTTAATTTTCTACACAATAAAAAAATATCACATTAATTTGCTACACATGTACTGCCTATGCATACAACAATTTTAATCGAGTGAGATAGATTTCTGTCCATACATGCATGAATCTCTACTGCGTACACGTTCAACAGGAGAAAAGGTATTTTTAGCAGTAATAGATGGAGGAGAGAGAGCTCACTTGCAAAAGCTGCTTGGGAGGTGGAGTGCAGCAGCATGTTGGGGAAGTCACATCAAGGCAGCAATTCAGGGAGGTGGTCAGGGAAGATGACGGCAACACTGCAGCCATGGCCACCGACTGATAGGGCGCATTGCCGTCACAGCCATGGATGCCAGTTGGCTGGAAATCCTCATTTGCGTGGGTATATCTTCATGCCATCCTTCATACATTAGTCATAAGTAGTAAGATAATGGAATGCTAAGCAAAACCCCAGTTTGTCTTGAACGATATTTTAGCATCACGCATAGTTATCCAAACAAATCATATTTGCTAGATACTCCTGGCTGAGCAAGAGTCTCAAATAGCGCAGCAAGATAACTGCTGGAGCTTTCCTTACTCTACCATAAGGCGTTCAAGGATCTAAATTCAATACACCAGCAGTTAAAACAAAATGTGCGATTTAGCTTTACATTTTCTGGGCCGAGTTAGGGACTTATGCCATTTTTGTGTTATAAAATGTGCTACACTCTCTAAAGTACATGATATCACTACTCTAAAGCATAGTTTTCTTGCCTTAGAGGCCCACGCCCCAATAACACACCAATTTTAGAGCACTTAAAAGCTCATCCATTATGCTAGAAGTAAGTAGAACAGAAGGAAACCTAAAATGGTAGAAAAAGAAAATAGTAAGAAGTTTATGCTCTATTGCAAGCACAATCCGAATACAAGATGATGATCTGCAAAATGTCTATGAGCACTAGAGACAATCTACATAAACTTAGTGAATGTTAAAAGTAAAGCTCATCCATTTTGATGTCCTAAAGGGGAATCCAAGCTCATCTTTTTGCTAAGAACCACCAACTTGCGAAGGAGTTGCACACTGACAAATCGCAATCAATATTCAATGAACCGTCCATGTGTGCTAACAAGACGGAAACTCAAGTAAGAAGTTCAAAACACACCTGAGACCTGACACTGGCCAAGTAAGTTATCGCACATCTCTGCTTCTGTATCTTGTAAGTGAAAATCTGGTGCACAAGAGGCTCTCATAGCTGCTCAATGAGCAACAACAGTTGTTCCTCCCGATGGTGGCACCACGAAGACAATCTGTACACAATAACTCTCCATCGTCAGCGTGGTCGACGAGAACACCCACACTGCATGGAGGATGCATGTAGTGGGCACATGTGGAGGGCGCTCCAGTGTTGCAACATCACTGCCATCTTCCCCTACGGTGGAACTGGCCTCGAGACCTTCCAACAGGTGCTACATGCCTAAAATAAAGGAAGGTAAATTGATTATCAAAGAATGTACATCATAAATACTACAACTTTGTTTGTACATCAAAACATTCCACCAAATTAAAGATGAAACCATATCTTCTTTGTGTTGGAGGAGAAGAAAAAGTAATGCATCCAAAATAAACCGTGCGTGTCATAATAAAGCAAATCAAGGGCTATAATAGTCGACGCACACCGAGTTTTACCACTTGTAAACATTCGTCTACAAAGGTAAATGAAAACATTCGGCTGATTTACTGCAGAAAAGAATATCAAATTGGCAAGATCAAAGAAGTACTTTCTTTCACAGTTTATTGGAGTTTAATGTTCTGCCCATAAGAGCGAGATGAAGGAGTATTCTACGCAGTTCAAGATTCCACTAACGTAACAACAACTGTTGCAACCATACAGTTCTACATGTAAAGGAAAGAAAGAGGGATTGACACCCGCTGTCTAGAAAAACAACAGAAAAGGAGAGGAGAGGAGATGCAACCTCACAACTGGGGCAAGAGGGGCTCGCTGGCTGCCGCCTGCCGAGCTCAGCGTTCGCATCAACCATAGGACCTCATGGCGGCATCACCAACATGAGGGCTTGAGGCATGGAAGGCAGAGGCATGGAGGTAGCCAAGGGCAGACAGCGGCACCCTCTCCGGCGACATCAGCAGCGCCCCTTGTCAGACAGATGCCATGAAAGCCCTTCTTGCCTTTGGTAGCAAAGCGGATATCAGTACACTAAGTATAAATACAAGATGAATTTGAAACGCCAGCGATCGATTAGAGCATGACCAAAGAGGAAAAAAAATCAATATGACAAAGATTAGCTAGGTATGTAAATGTCAACCCTGCAACACCAGTACAAAAAAAACACTTGGATGGAAAGCCTTAAGACAAGCTAAGGGAGACATGGTCACAAGAAAATATAGAGCAAGCGCCATAACAGTTAATTTTTCATGAATAAAATATCCAGTCGACCGGTGGATCTCGTAGCACGAATTTTCAAGCACCTCGACGTCTAGTTAGACACTTTTTTTACTAACTTTTTGTTTCAATGGAGACATGGTTCGCAGGATGATACAGAGCTAGGGCAATAACAGACAGGGGAAGCAAAGACCGAGTCGACCAGTGAACTAATCGTATATCTCATCTCTCAACTGACCAGAAGCACTAATTCTTCATAGGACGTCCAGAGTGAACAACGCCTTCCCCTTTTATCACATTCAACAGTTTGATATTTTATATTTTTCACTCCTGCAATTTTGTCTAATTTATCATGCATAGCAGTGGGATCCGGGATTACATAATCACATGAATCCAATAGATATGAGGAGAGGAAATCGCATACCCTGTCCAACTTCAGATAGTAAATTTTCCCTACAGTGCAGTTCACTTTAATTTGTACATTTACTACTACACAAGTCAAAAGGTGCCCTCCAAAAGACCCATATTTTATCGCCATGCTGACTCCAAATCATAGCATGGAGCAACTTTCACTGACGCATGCATGCCAATCCTACAGATTCCTAAGAGAAGCCCAAAAAGAATTGGAAAGCAATAACTCTTATGCTTTCTAGAAAATAGTCTGATGCTTTCTTGTCTTCTTGATAAACAATATAGACATATAGTACATAAATGATGTTCTGAATGTTCTGAGACTACAAGATGGCAAACCAAACTACAAGGTTCCTCTAATGCTATCTGACAGAATTTCCTTTTATCTCATATTATGTGCATCCTCTCAAAAAACTATTTCTCATCTCAAAATTTCGGAATAGAGAGTTTACTGATGATGGTTCAAAAGTTCAGTTAGCATCTGGGCGCGCATATTCCTCCGAGAGTCCCAATAGCTGCTACAATTGCAACTGTAATACAGGGAATGCTGCAAAGGGAACAAACGCTGGAGCAAATTTGGGTATCCCAATACTCCAAGAAAGCCATATGAAACCTAGAGCTCCCCAGCTCGAGGTACTACATAATCGTGAAGAACAACCTAAAAAGGAAACGATCTGAGATCGCACCAATGCAAATACTACTGTGATGGTCTAATCAAAATATGGCATTTTTGATTAAAACCCGGTGTATGGACGGGGAGAGGAGATGGGATCGTGAGATTACAAATTGAGGCAGGAGAGGTCGACGTCCAGGGGGCCGTGGAGGAGATCCTCCGTCTCCAACTGCTGCTGCTTGCGCCGTTACCCACGGCTGGTGTTTTAACGAGGGAGGGAGGCGGTAGGGGCATCAGGAGGCCGGGTCCAAGGAGCTGGTACCAGAGGCTGCGGGTAGGGGGAGAGCTGCGACGGGAGGGGGCGCCGAGCTGCATCATCGACGGGGGCGGCGGCGGCACCGGGCATACGCCTATAGGGCATGGAGGGTGCTCGGGGAATCAGGTGGAAGTCAGTATTGTGGTTGGTGGTGTTGCCGGCGGCGAGGGAATTGGGTGGCCGACGGGGAGTAGCACCGAACGGCGACGATGCCAGAGGCGAGACTGCAAAGACAGAGAGAGGTCACGCTGTTGTTTGTTCGGTAGGAAATTCCTCACATGCCTCGGGCGACGTACTCCTCGTATTAATTTGGGTTCAGAAGACAAAAACGTACGCGCGGATTAAGGCATTGTATAACTCTTCCTCCAAATCCTCCTACTCCGTATTTATTTGGGTTCGGAAGACAAGAGAGCAAAAATGCGTGCGCGGATTAAGACATTGTATAACCTTCTTCCAAAGCCTCTCCTTTCCTTCAATAGAGAAGCATCATCCAATGCACGATGGAGACTCTTATGTACAGTTATTGTTATGGAAAAAAGAAGAGATCGTGCTAAATTTTAAAGGTGTTAACGAATTAGGTCTAGCATTCTCGAAATACCTGGAAAAGGAGCGACCTTGGATACCGAAATACTAGCGAGAGAGGTGTTGGATCGGTGGGACGTGGAAGGCTGAGATCGGACCAATAATACTAGACTTACCGGAACTTTGTTACGAGATTCTTTTATGCAATGAGGTGGATCAATTGGATTGGTGCAAATATTTTCTCTGCCGTGATCTTAGGAACTAAAATCTTCCCATGATCCTCCACGTCTGCTTGTAACTAGGATTCCGTAGAAACAACCCGCAAGTCTAGCATTGTTGAGCACTCGAACATCGACCTCTCCTGTCAACATGGTGATGGTTCGCCAGTCGTCTTTGATGATGCCCGGCTATCGTCATGGGACAGGACCATCCGACATGAGTAATAAAGCCTAGAAGACTCAAAGAGCCCAGCTTTAAATTAATAAAGCCCAGAACGGCCACCGTTACACTGACACTTATAACAGCTGCTGGGATACCAGCTTACGAAAACATCACATCGAAACAAGATATGAGAAAGAGACAAACTACACTAACTATGACTAATCACTAGCTAGAGGATAGAACAATTCGAGTAGGCCCAGCTGTTAGGAGGGCGTGGAGCTGGAACAGACCAAAACCAACAAGCCTCCATTGCACCATCAGAGCACACATATGACCGAAGAGATGAAATAGTCTTCATGTCTCGAGAAACCGAAGGAGGAGGGCTAAAAGGACACGCCTCCAAGGATGAGAATGGCACCAAAGGGTGTCATCGTCACCCGCAACGGCCGAAGCCTTGCCGAGCTTTCGCCCTAGCCCATCCAGCACCCCTGAAAACACAGCCTTGACACTCATCCAACGACACATCGCACCCACAACAATAAGAGAAACCACCAGCATCACCCGTGGCATGACGCCACCTAAGACAACCTCCCCTGGGTTTCTAGGTAGCCGCCCGAACCAGGCAATCCATCATGTATATGCAGCTGAGACAAAAAACGGCAGCGATGAGCCCAAGGATGGCGAAAGAGTGTGCCTAAAGACAAAGGAGACAGGCTAGCCCCCATCGGAGAAGCGCGCATGACATGCACGGTGGCAGGATCCGGCTACAAGAACGGGTGGACAATTTGGTGTCGCCTCCAAGAAGGAGAACGACGTCGAGGATGTCATCATCACCAGCAATGGCCAGTGCCTTGCACGGTTTTCACCGAAGTCCCATCCTCACTCAAAAGCCAGCCACCGCCATGAGATCGCGGAGAAGGAAACAACGCAACACCGCCGACAACACATCAACGGGGGTTGTCAGCCCAAGGAGACGAGGTGGCCGAACCCCAAGACACATGCATCAAGCTCATCGCCGACACCAACCACAAGGATCGAGAGAGCCAACGCTTCTAGATCGATCCTTGGCCTGTGTATGCTGCCCCAGTCCAAACCAGATCATAGCAAGACCCCGCCGCCAATCCGATGGAAGAAGTTCCGATGTCCGCAACAACACACAACGCCCCGCCAAGAGCATATGAAGGAACGACGACGAGAGACGGGTGCAGCTGCCGCCACCACCGCATCACCTACAACAGGCCATCGGAAGGCACCGATGAACACCACCCACCCATGGGCGGCATCGCACACGCTGTCGAGACCCCCGCCTCGGCAGCCAAGCTCGTTCCCCGTAGCACCACCACAAAGGGTCGCCGACCGCCGAAGGAGAACGCCAGGTTGACCGCAGGTCCCGGCCTAGTCAGATCTGGTCATGGACAACCATGGCCGGCCAACACGCCTCCCCACCGGTTGCGACGCGGGATCGTGGAGGTGGCGCCAGGAAAGCACGGGCCAGCGCCAACGCAGAGAAGAGGGCTACGACGGCACCGCCGCTGGCGGCCAAGACGGGGCAGGTCGCTCCTGCTACACACGTATCATGATATGTGCCAATTACTAGATGGCAAGGTTGCAGTCCCCACGGATCAAAATTATCCCAACAATGCTAGACTTACGGGGTGTTTCTACGGAATCCTAGTTACGTGCAGACGTGGAAGATTGGAGGGATTTTAGTTCCTAGAATCAATCCAGAGAAAAGGTTTGCACCAACCCAATTGCTCCACCTCATTCCGTAAAAGAATCCCGTAACAAAGTTTCCGTAAGCCACTACGGAAAAAAAGGCATTGCCGTGCAGCAAATCATTGTCGTGCGTCCGCGCACGGCAACGCCTTTGCCGGGCGTACAGGGTCCTTTGCCGTGCGATTGTTCGCACGACAAAGACCAGTTTTCCCGTAGTGAGCCTAGCATTATTGTCGAGTGCTTCACCTCAAACATCTCTGGACGGGCTCATCGTGCAATCATGCGTATACCACCCATGATGCCACTAAAATAAAGCAAATATTCGAATAATTGTATTTTTGAAAAGTACTAATAGCACATACAAGTACACAAGTTTACGTAGCAGTTCATTGTATCAGCGTGTTTCCGTGTGGATCGACGAAGCCGTGACCAGACCCGCATGCATCAGTGTGTTCCCTACCGAGAGGCGATGAAGATTCGATCGCAAACGGAGATGATGTATCGAGATACCTCTAGCTGAAATCTACGCCAGACCACAGCTCTATGTGCTCCACCGAGAACCTTACACGCCAAAGAATGGAAGACCCACCTGGAATATGGAGACACCAAGTACAAGAACACGAAGGAGCTTATCTTGCAATATCGAAAGGCATTTGGTACACGGAGATACACGACACCACTAGCTAGATTGTTGTCGGAGAAGTAGAAAGACAACACACGACTAAGACCTCGCATCACCGACGTGTGGTAATCATGGTCGAAAGTTGGCGCCACCCAAGACGCTTAGGAGACTACATATATGGGACACCATGAACACAACCGTAGTGTTGATTTATTAGGGTTTCCATCGGGTTTTTTTGTTGTTGGTGTGATGCCATGTGTCCCCATGCATGCTTTACTCTAACTTTTCATGTAAAATAGTGGTGATTTTATGTGTCCCCACGCGGGCTTAACTTTTCATCCAAAGTAGTGGTGATTTTATGTGGCTTTCCTCTTTGTTAATAATATAATATGGCATAGGAACAAGACCAACCCAAAAATATCCAATCAAGATAGGAGGGTTTCCGACCTCCTCACGCCATTTTGGGCACACCTTGTTTAGTGGCATCTTCAACGTAGTACGTGTTGATTCCACGTGAGTTACTTTATGTTGATTTTACAATAGGTCATAGCCACATGAAAATCCCCAAAAGAGGCCAAGCTCAAACAAAAATCAATTTGATGCCCTCAAAGTGGGAGTTTGCACTACAAGTACAAAATATTCGTATGTGGTAATTCTATTTGTGAACCAAGCTAGTGTCAGTTCTGAGTTGTGCATTCGGTTTTTAACTCTTATATACCAATATAAGGACCTCATGCAAGAAGGAGGAGGATTTCCAACCCTTCCTTGTGTGATTTTAGGCGCTACCCTATTACATGGGCTCTCCGACGTCTACCCCTAGCATTTCATCGAAGGTGATGATTTCATTTGACTATACTTTTTGTTTATGTTAGAATGGGTAGTAGGAATATGACCAAGCCAAAAAGAGGCCAAGTTGAAACATAAGTTTTGCTAATTAGTGGCTTTGAATTGGGAGTTTGTGATATAAGTCGTGATAGTTTTGTTTGTGAAGCAAATACAACTTCAAAGTTGTGTATTCAGTTTTTATCTTCACATCGCCTTTATATACCGGTATAATGACATGGGTGGCCATGCCTGCCGCTGAACGGTCGTGCACCTCTCCGCGCGCTCGACTTGGATTGGACCCGACAATCTCTTCTCACTTTCATGTGTTTGAGCTCGTACATGAACATATGTCAAAATATGATAATGGCTGTCATAGTTGGCGCATCAAATCGATGAGGATCTACTCTTCCAAAACAGGAGTTTGGACACATCGAAGCGCTTGGAACCGGCGTACCTATATTGTCAACACTTCGAGGAGTGCACTTCACAAAGGGGTGTTGTACATGTCATCTTTTGATTAGTTGGTTATAGCCGCCGTCGGCGTGTGGGGAAATTGCGGGGTCATTCATTTTGTACGTGGCGTGAAAATTTCTTTTCTCGGCCGGAATGGATAGGCGCGATGCCTACACGATTACGTCTCATATGTTCCGTCGGATCTCGTTGTATGTGACATAAAGCAACCCCGACCAGCGGCTTGTCGGTTTGGGCTAGAGGGTAGCGGGTATTGTGATATGAAGATTATCTACCAATTAAGGGGTTGCTTCTGATTGTTTTGTTTTGTAGGGGCTTTGCTTTATTTGAAGTATATGCACCAGAACATTTGGAAAAAAAAAAAAAGCTACATGTACATATTGTACACGTGCACGTACGTAAAGTCGTAGAGTAACTAGCGAAGTATGTGTACACTAGGGGAGTAGGGGTTGATGCATACTCCTAGTCTCCTAGTAAATCGGGCCAGCTTCTCAATTTTGTTTGTTTTTGTGTAGCAAATGAAGAAGGCAACGTGTTGGGAACTAGCGAAATTTGAGGAGAAAACGAAGCGACGAGATGAGTTGGAGATGATCCACACGCGAATCATCAATCAAAAGATCAATTTAAATGGCGTGACCGACCGCCTCCCAACCACACTTTGCCTCACTCGATTCCCCTCCCGGCGCCACCGCCTCCTCACCGGCCGACACAGCCCCTCCGCCGCTCCCCGGCCACCAACTTCCAAGACGCCGGCCACCTCCACCCGATTTCTTGCGCCTCCACCAAACCCTAGACGGCGAGCCTAAAATCGTCGATCCCCTTCCCATTCCGCCGGCAGGCCGCGCCCCAGCCCACCACCGGCCGCCCCTCCCCTCCGCCGTCCCTCTTCACCTCCTGGGTCCTCGCGTCTGGACACCGTGGCCGTGCTGGTGGAGCCGTCCAGCGGCGTCGCCGGCGCCGTGATGTTGACCGCAGGTGCTGATGCAGGTATGAGCTGTGCCCCAACCCCCATCCCCCAATCATCTTCTTCCCAATCTCAAAAATTGAATTTTTCTTGAGCAGCCTGAGGAGAGAGGCCGGATGCACTGTTGATGGTCGCCGCTCTCCGGCTGCAGGCGACGCCCCTGACCCGCTGCAGCCGTCGATGAGTCCGACATGCTGCTTGCACTCCGCCTCCCCAACGAGTTGCTACCCGTGTGGTCCCTCATCCTCCCAACTTAGTTTTGCTGAAAAATGTTTCTTTTCATTCCTGTTGAGTGTGTAGCAAGTAGAGAAATAATGCATGTATGGATGGGAATCAGTGTGTGCATTGGCAGTGGGTGCACATGAATTTGATGTGCTCATTTTGTTTGATTTCATTGCTGCTTCTGTGTATAGACAGTGCTGAAAACTTGTAGAATTTCAGGTTCAAATCGTGTCGGAGGAGGAGGAGCCGAAGGGCGCGAGGTGGGGTTACCGGGTGACTGCCTCGGGTGGTCTTCCGGTGTTTGTGGTGCCCTCTGGTGGTGATGTCCACCGGAGATGCTGATGCTGCTCTCGTCGCACGGCAACGGTGATGCCATGAACGGGCTGCTGCTGGTTGACCCCCTGCTACCACAAGGAGGATCGAGTGCATCACATGAAGTCAGGTCTGCGTCTTGCTTGTATTGTGCGGTATTTTTCTCTTGCTGGCTCAAGTGCATGCATATATGCCTCTAGAGTCCAGAAAAAGTGAATTGGATATTCATGAACAGCTGTGCATGATGTGCGATGCTACTATGGAATGCATATTAGTTAGTTTTGTCAAATGTTGAGACATTGCGACAAACGAAACTCCTATGTATTCTTTCTGTAATGCAAAGGTGTCAAAAACGTTTCTGCAAACTGCACTTAAATTGCAATTATCTCCTTTTCCTGTACATTCAATATTTATCTCCTTTTTCTGTTGCAAATGGCCAGCCTGTAGAGCCATGTATAGCTGCTGGTTGTAATAGTTTCACAGTATCCCTGTTGCAAATGGACACACCTGTTACAAGTTGAATTGTGGTGCCCAACATAGTGTGTTATAGATGGCTGTTATTTTGGAGTCTTGTCTAAATATCAGTGTTTGCTCTCTGTCTTCTGTTTGTGGTGCCAACTGATTATACTTGTCCTAAAATGATGTTTAAGTGTCAACAAAGAAACCGGGTTTCTCTTTGGTTCAGTATATTTTTGAAACAAAGATTAGATTGTGGTTACTCTGAATGCTTTGCTTATCAAGTCGAAATCCGCCTCAAAACCCGTTCATGCTAAAACTGCTACTAGCTGACCACCATTTTTTTGCTCTTCTTGTGCAAGGATATCGAGGAGGATAGTAGGTGGTGCCTGCAGCCTGATGCGTCACTTGTAAGCTGGCAAACCTGGGGATCTCTTTGCCTTGGTCGAGCACTCGAGCTATATATCTCCTTGCAGCAGCAGTAGCAGCTTTCTAGCTCTACAATAACATGGTGACAATACAATCCATTTCTCTTTAGTTGTACCTCTGGTTGAGTTCCTGTTTGGTTAGACTTGTGAGTTGTGTCCAATTTTGTTTCCTGTTATGCTCCCGATTGTCTTCAAGGCGAAGCGTGGCATATCCTTTATGTATTTAGTTTTGCAATCTGGTGAGTTAGATCATTTTAGATCAAGTTCACGTGAATCATGATCCCTTGATCCGAATCATGCTCTCCTGTGTATTTGTTGTGCAACAGTAAACTGGTTCTCCTTGTGTAGTTTAGCAATTTGAATTGTGGACTTGTGGTGGCTGGTATGTGTGTGAGCTTTGGTGTTTGCTCCCCCGTCTTTGCATTCTGCTTTATAAAAATAGCATGCTAGCGTGCGATTTCGTCTATGATTAGAAATGTCATCATCATCATCTGGATGTTATAATTAGAGCAATAATGCTACTATTTATGGATCCTTGTTTCTTGCATTGGACCCACTTATGTTGATTTAAATGGCAATGCTACGCCATTTCCGTGTCTTGAACTGAAATTTTGATGCATCTTAACTGCAAGTTGTAGAAGTCTGGGAGCATAGGAGGAGGCTTCTATGTGATGCATGACTGGTGGAGGGTGTCTTTCCTCTCCGACTTGGTGTGTTTTTGGTAAGTTTTTGGCGCCACTCCTTTCTTCGACCGGCTTCTTCTTCGGTCCGTTGTGACCAGGCATGCTCTAGCAGTGCTGCCGCGCTGACCATGGCCTGTTTCTAGTACTGCTTGAATGGATCTTGTAATGTTGTGTGGTCTAGAAATTGGAACCACCAGAAGTTGTAATGGTTGTTTTTCGTGTAATAGTTTCACAGTATCCTAATTGCAAATAGACAGACCTGTTACAAGTTGAATTGTGGTGCCCAAGACAGCGTGTTATAGATGGCTGTTATTTTGGAGTCTTTTTTAAATGTTAGTGTTTGCTTTGCTGACCATGCTTTGTTCTTGTTTGAGGATAACGAGGACTAAGCGACATCGGTGGCTTTCTTCTTTTTCTTCTTCGACTCCATGTGTTTAGGTAAGATTCTGGTTCCTCGCCATGTACATGGCCCGTTGTTGTCTTCTGTTTGTGGTGCCAACTGATTGTACTTGTCCGAAAATAATGATACATATATAATGTCAAAGAAACCGGGTTTCTCTTTTGTTCAATATATTCTTGAAACAAAGCTTAGATTGTGGTTACTCTGAATGCTTTGCTTATCAAGTCGAAATCCACCTCCAAATCCATTCTTGCTAAAACTGCTACTGAGCTGACCACCATTTTTTTGTTCTTCTTGTGCAAGGATATCGAGGAGGATAGTACGTGGTGTCTGCAGCCTGATGCGTCACTTTTAACCTGGCAAACCTGGGGATTTCATTGCCTTGGTCGAGCACTCGAGGTATATATCTCCTTGCAGCAGCAGCAGCTTTCTAGCTCTGCGATAACATGGTGGCAATAACAATCCATTTCTCTTTAGTTGGACCTCTGGTTGAGTTCCTGTTTGGTTAGACTTGTGAGTTGAGACCAATTGCGTTTCCTGTTATGCTCCCAATCATCTTCAAGACGACGTGTGGCATATCCTGTATATATTTAGTTTTGAAATCTGGTGAGTTCGATCATTTTCGATCAAGTTCACGTGAATCATGATCTGTTGATCCGAATCATGCTCTCCTATTTGTAGTGCAACAATGAACTGGTTATCCTTGTGTAGTTTAGCAATTCGTATTGTGGACTTGTGGCTGGAATGTGTAAGCTTTGGTGTTTGCTCCGCTGTCTTTGCATTCTGCTTTATAAGATTAGCAAGCTAGCCTGCAATTTCGTCTATGATTAGAAGTATCATCATCATCATCATCATCATCATCATCTGGAAGTTATAATTAGAGCAATAATGCTACTATTTATGGATCCTTGTTTCTTGGTTTGGACCCACTTATGTTGATTTAAATGGCAATGCTACTGCATTTCCTTGTCTTGCAATGAAATTTTGATGCATTTTAACTGCAAGTTGTAGAAGTATGGGAGCATAGGAGGAGGCTTCTATGTGATGGATGACTGGAGTAGGGGTTTTTCCCTCGCCGACTTGGTGTGTTTTTGGTAAGTTTCTGGTGCTACTCCTTCTCTGACCGGCTGCTTCTTCGGTCTGTCATGACCAGGCAGGCTCTGGCTGTGCTGCCGCGCTGGCCATGGCCTGTTTCTAGTACTGCTTGAATGTATCTTGTAATGTTGTGTGGTTGAGAAATTGGAACCACTAGAAGTTGTAATGATTGTTTTTCTTGTAATAGTTGTAATGATTGTTTTTCTTGTAATAGTTTCACAGTATCCTTGTCACAAGTTGAATTGTGGTGCCCAACATAGCGTGTTGTAGATGACTGTTTTTTGGAGTCTTTTCTAAATATCAGTGTTTGCTTTGCTGATCATGCTTTGTTCTTGTTTGAGGATAACGAGGACTAAGCGACATCGGTGGCCTTCTTCTTTTCTTCTTCTACTCCATGTGTTTAGGTAAGATGCTGGTTCCTTTCCTTGTATATGGCATGGTGTTGTCTACTGTTTGTGGTGCCAACTGATTGTTTGTGTGAACAAAGAAACCGGGTTTCTCTTTTGTCTAATATATTCTTGAAACAAAGCTTAGATTGTGGTTAGTCTGAATGCTTTGCTTATCAAGTCGAAATCCACCCGCAAATCTATTCTTGCTAAAAGTGCTATTGAGCTAACCACCATTTCTGTCTTTTCTAAAACAACTTTGGAATTTACTAAGGAAGTAGGAGCTTTCCTGAATCTAACCTCCAGTCAAGTATTCAGAAGTATATTAAAAAAAGGCAAATAAATGATATATCATATTAGGCTTTACTTATGTACATGTGCTATGATAATCTGATACAGACAGCCATCCACAAACGGAACCATATTTGTTTTATGTGCACCATGCAGTTTACAAGAAGTAAAAATCGCAAACTTGTTTTTTTTTAGTATCACAAATAGTAGCTACTCGTAAGGGTAGTAGGTGGGGGCTGCAGCCTGGTGCTTCACTTGTTAGCTGGCAAACCTGGGGATCTCTTTGCCTTGGTCGAGCACTTGAGCCATATATCTCCTTGCAGAAGCAGTAGCAGCTTTCTAGCCCTCCGTTAACATGGTGACAATGCAATAACCATCCATTTGTCTTTAGTTGGACCTCTGGTTGAGTTCCTGTTTGGTTAGGCTTGTGAGGTGAGTCCCATTTGCGTTTCCCGTTATGTTCTCAATCGTCTTCAAGATGACGCGTGGCATCTCGTCTATATATTATAGTTTTGAAATCTGGTGAGTTAGATCATATTTGATCAAGTTCATGTGAATCATGATCTGTTGATCCAAATCATGCTCTCCTTTGTATTTGAGCAATTTGTATTTTGGACTTGTGGCTGGTATGTGTGAGCTTTGGTGTTTGCTCCCCTGTATTTACATTCTGCTTTATAAGAAGAGCAAGCTAGCCAGCATGATGGTCTATGATTAGAAGAGTATCATCATCATCATCACTATTTATGTATCATTGTTTCTTGCTTTGAACCCAGTGGTGGTTATTTAAATCGCAATGAATACGGCATTTCCTTGGCTTGCACTGACATTTTGATGTATCTTAACTGCAAGTTGTAGAAGGCTGGGAGCATAAGAGAAGGGTGCTATGTGATGCATGACTGGAGGAGGGTATCTTTCCTCTCCGACTTGGTGTGTTTTTGGTAACTTTCTGGTGCCACTCTTTTGTCCGATTGGCTGCTTCTTCGGTCTGTTGTGGAGGCTTTCTAGTGCTGATTGAAGGAGTCTTGTACTATTGTGTGGTCGAGAAATGGGAACGAGCAGAAGTTGTAATGATTGTTTGCTGTGTCTGGATGTTTGTAGCATTTGTTCTTGAGTCGCTTGTCTCTAGTTAAACTGGGTGCTGCCATATCGTGTTGTGGCAAATCATCCAAAAAAAATCATGATTGGGCACTGGCAGGAAATATTTGCTGTGTGTTACAGGTGTCGAGAAGAAAACAGAGTATAGTTGATGTCAAATTTTCGTATGCTTTTTTTTGCTGATTAAATAAAGTTTATTTGATCAGTTAGATTAATCAAGCCTTTTTCTGTTGGAGAAAAAATAATGTTGGAAACTTAAATAGCAGAAGGAAAGGAGAGCATAGTATAAACTCGAAATGACAGCAAGGTAATTGGTGACATTTGCCATTTGTATTGATGTGTTTGGATGTTGTATGAGCGGAATGAAAGGACTTTCGTTGAAGAAAAAAGAGGAGGGCGCTTCCGCAGGCGTGAGAGTTTTTTGCTATTTTTTTGCTGTTAGTACAATTCGGCATGTCAAAAGGAAAAAGACCCAGACGTTGAGATGGAGTTGTGTATGGTCTGTTCTGTTCTTTTTAAGGAAGCATTGATTTAATTTGTTGGATCCGTTGGTACGTAGTAATTTAAAAAGAGAC
The DNA here is from genome assembly GCA_030979885.1 of Lolium multiflorum. Classification (NCBI taxonomy): domain Eukaryota; kingdom Viridiplantae; phylum Streptophyta; class Magnoliopsida; order Poales; family Poaceae; genus Lolium; species Lolium multiflorum. Next base: position 43,399,612 of record CM061752.1, on the reverse strand, counting down.
ACCTATGTCCATGGAAAGGAATGGCTATCCTTCAAAACATGGAAAGTACGAGGCGAATACATACTCTCCATCTATCTAATAAAATAAATTTTAGATATGTCCGAATTTAGATGTGCTACTTCCTCCGGCCCCTTTTAGTTGACTTAGATTTATTAGTATCTGAGTCAATTAAGAAAGATCGGAGGGAGTAGTACGTAAATGAAATCTTAGAATTGTCTAAATTTAAATGTATGTGGTGTTTATAGAATAGAAAGATCTGCATATATAGTGGACAGATGTGTGAAATCCTTTTGACGTGGTGGTGTAGTTGATGTGAGAAATCACACTTAGGTATTCATTAGCTGATGCTGATGTATGTGATTGTTTGTGCTGTTGGAGTTAATAAATCGGAAAAGGAGATGAATGGATTTCCCATGCGCGATACTACTAGTGCTTATATGTTTTATAGATACGAAAAGAGGGGAAACGAGTAGAAATAACGATAGGAAAAGGAAGGAGATGAGTTAATTCGGAGGCTAAAAAAAAGAAGGGAACGGAAGAAGGGAGACTCACTGAACGTTGGAGGTTGGCTTTGCAAACTAAACTACTGATTCCAGCGAATGGAAGCGAGCGCCGCGCTGCTCGTGCACTCCCGTGGCAGGTCAGAAATCCCCAGACCCTCCTCCTCGCTATTTGCCGCAATCCAAACCTTGGCAATGCTCTTCGAGATATCAAATCACGGCCTCATCCTTCTTTCTCGCTTCCGGCCGGAGGTCCCGCCGAAATGGCCGCCTTCCCCCTCTCTTCTCCGCTATTCGCCGCGGCCTCTACCCACCACCAGCCTTTCGCTTTCCCAGCCCCTCCGAATCCACCCAGAACCCACCGGCGGCGCACCCGCTTCGCCGCCGCGGCCGCCTCCAGGTGGCTGAATCGCAGCAGGAACCCACCGGACAGTGCCGCGGCCAACTCCATATGGGTCAGCCCGACCGCCTCGGCCCGCCCCGGCCAGACGCTCCGCCGCCTCGTCCAGCTCGGGGACCTCGACGCCGCGCTCCGCCTCCTCGCCTCCATGCCCTCCTCGGACCCGCCGCCCGTCATCGCCTGCAACATCCTCATCAAGAAGCTCTGCGCCGAGCGGCGCCTCGCCGACGCCGAGCGCGTGCTCGACGCGCTCAAGGCGTCCGGCGCGGCGGACGCGGTCTCCCACAACACCCTCGTCGCCGGGTGCTGCCGCGAGGGCCGGCTAGCGGACGCGGAGCGCGTGCTCGAGGCGGCCAAGGCCTGCGGCGCCGCCAACGTCGTCACCTACACCGCGCTCATCAACGGGTACTGCCGCTCCGGCAGGCTCGCCGACGCGCTCGACCTCATCGCCTCCATGCCAGTCGCGCCCGATACCTACACCTACAACACCGTCTTGAAGGGCCTCTGCGGCGCCAAGCAGTGGGAGGACGCCGACGAGCTCATGGAGGAGATGATCAGGAACAATTGCCATCCCAACGAAGTCACATTCGCTACCCAGATCCGCTCCTTCTGCCAAAACGGGCTGCTCGACCGCGCCGTGCAGGTTCTCGACCGAATGCCCAGGTACGGGTGCACGCCTGACGTTGTCATCTATAGCACACTAGTGAACGGGTTTTCGGAGCAAGGGCGCGTGGACGACGCCGTCGAGCTGGTAAAGACCATGCTATGCAGGCCCAACACCGTCTGCTACAATGCTGCAATGAAGGGTCTATGCATTGCTGAACGGTGGGAGGATGTCGGGGACCTCATCGTCGAGATGGTTAGGAAAGATTGCCTGCCGAATGAAGCCACGTTTAGCATGCTAACCAGCTGCTTGTGCCAAAACGGGCTGGTTGATTGTGCGGTGGAGGTTCTCGAGCAAATGCACAAGTATGGATGCAGGCCTGATGCCGTCATTTACAACACGTTGATCTACTGCTATTCAGAGCAAGGCCGCGTGGATGATGTGCTCAAGTTACTGAACAGCATGCCCTGCAGTCCTGATACCATTAGCTTTAACGCCGCGTTGAAGGGCTTGTGTAGAGCTGAGCGATGGTACGATGCCGAGGAGCTCATAGCTCAGATGCTTAGGGAGGACTGTCCTCTGATTGAAATGACCTTTAATATAATCATCGATTCGCTGTGCCAGAATGGTCAGGTAAACTACGCAATCGATTTGTTTGAGCTGATGCCAAAGTACGGATGTACACCTGATGTTGTCACGTACAGTAGCCTTATTAATGGCTTTTCTGAACAAGGGCTTGTGGAATCCGCCATTGAGTTGTTTCAAAGCATGCCATGTAAACCTGACATCTTTGGGTATAATGCCGTGCTCAAGGGTTTGTGTGGAGCTGCGCGCTGGGAGGATGCTGGGGAGCTTATATCTGACATGGCCACAAAGGATTGCCCCCCAAATGAGGTCACATTCAATATTCTAATTAATTCCTTGTGCCGGAAAGGGCTTGTTGATCGTGCAATTGAGGTTTTTGAGCAAATGCCAAAGTACGGAAGTACACCAGACATTTTTACATACAATGCCCTTATCAATGGCTTTTCTGAACAAGGCCGCCTGGATGACGCCCTCAAGTTATTAACCACAATGTCATGCAAGCCTGATACCATTTCCTATAACTCTACATTGAAGGGTTTGTGTAAAGCTCAACGGTGGAGGGAAGCAGAGGAGATTGTAGCTGAAATGCTTAGAAACAAGTGCCCTCCAAATGAAGTGACATTCAAGTATGCTAATCAATTATTTATACCAAGCAGGATAACTTGAGTGCCACATTATGAATTTATGCTTTGCCATCTACACTGGCCCTGTCAATGGCGCTATTGTATGCAACAGTCTGAAGGATGCCCGAGTTATGAATCAGTATGGTTGTGCAGCCCTGACACAGTTTACTAAGGGTGCGTCCATAAGAGGGTCCATAAGAGGATTAGGGTAGAAATGAGCAAGAGGACAATGCCAGAGTTTATGGTTGAGACCAGCTCTGAGTAGGTGAACCAAAAGTGGTGACACTCGGTATGCTAATAGGGGTTGGTTGAGTTTGTAATCAAAATCCCTTAGGAAATGAATGGACAAGATTGTGTAAATGCCCACAGGATGGAGCTTTATATTCAAGGGTTTGTTTAACTCTGAGAGGTGATCAGAAGATGTGCATAATCTTGCACCCGAGATAGCTTGAAGAGATTGTAAAGGTAAACTATTTTTTTGAGCAAATGTTCAAACCACTAATGGAATTCCACAAAATATTCTGCATGATGTTACTGAGTACTAAGCAGCCAACTTTATATATTGTTGATTACCAATAGCCATGTTCTTTTTGGAAAATAGGGGGGAAGCCATATTGTGTGTACACATTAATTGTAATATAATATGGTTTGTATACAAGCCAAAAGGGAAGTAGAATCTAGAAATCCAAACAGAACCAAAAATATAGGAAGACTACTTGGCATTGTCAAAGATGGTCTTATTATGATGACTCCAAATTGGTGGCATGAGGAAATGAGGACTTCGATGCCATGTTCAGTCTGCAGGTTTAGACTGTATGGGTGGAGCACAGTAATCGGTTGTTCGAGGGGTGCTTCCTAATCTAGCTAGTACCATTGAAATGACAAGGAGGCGGGACTACAGTGGCGTGTGACACTTTGGCTAGGGTGAAAAGGTTGTTTGAGCCTCCATGAGTAGTTGGGTTAAGAGTTGTGTTGTTAGAGTGCCCATGGGTGTGATCTTGTAGCCACTTGTTGGCAAACACTTGTAATCGCTGTTGCTTCTCTTAATAAAATGGCATGCAAAGCTTTTGCATGTTCTGTGAAATGGTAATTCCAAGTGGCCAAGCATGCAAATCATTGCTACTTCCTTACACCCTTTATGATTCTCCTCTTGAATCATATCTGTGACTGGGGATAGGTTCCGTCTGACTGTTGACAGTTGACACTAAGGAACTGCCAAAAACTCCCAAGAATCCAGAAAGAGTATTGTGTTTACTCTTTCAGCAAAATTTCGGTAGCTTCTGTTGAGTAACAGAGGACTTGCATTCAAGATGTCCATGGCGACTTAACACTAGCTATGTGGTGAAGCAGGTGCAGCTGGTTGCCCTGAACAGATGCCTCCACGACTGCAAGATCGACTTCCTACATGTGGCAAGCCGCCCCAACATCATCCGCCTGCTCAACATCATCTAGGTCCAACTACAATCTTCTCTTCTCATTTTCTTAGTTACATAAATTACGATCTTCTGCTTTTAGCCTTTTAGATTGCTGTCAATTTTGTGGGGGAGAAAAGTTGTGCCATGAATTTTCAGTATTTCCTGAGGGAGTTTAGTGATGTACTCCATCCGCTCCCCCACCTCTGGCTCTAACCAATGGAGCTTCATAAGACAATGAATAACCACTAAAACGCCCCGAAATCTGGTCTAAACGATGCAAAGCTCTACCCCTAAACAACGAGGGAACCCCAAACGAAACTACTCCCTCTTTTCATGAAAATTGCCTTAGATTTATCCAAATTTTAACAAATCCAAAACAAGTTTCATAGGACGGACGGAGTACTAACATACAGGGGAGCGTGCGGTGCCTCTCCTCCGCCATCTCCGGCCGGCTATGCCGCCAGGTAGGGCTTGAAATTACCCCGGCTCCTCACGAAGGCTCGCGAAGGAGCGGGAGAGGGAATGAAGAGTTTCGAAGAAATAAATTGTTATCTAATGTTCAGTACCGTAGCGCCCGCTGGATCTTGCTAAAATTTGCGCGAGTTGTAGAGAAAAACCGTCCCATGAATATGTAATAGTTTCATAGTGAGTAAAATCAAGTGGATGTGGTGTGCTACCGGGCCTTGCTGTCTCCCTTTTCCTCATCTAGGCTTTGCGCCGGTGAACACAGGGAGACGACGAGGATGACTTCAAGACCGTGTTGGCGTGTACCGGTGGGCGGAAGGTTGGGTGGAGCTCGTCGAACCGTCTGGGGTGGTGGGTTTGGGGGTTGGGGGAAATCCATGTCGCCTCGTCCGGCTCTGACGCGGTGGCGCCTGAGGGTGCAGCCTTGCCTTCATGAAGGATGTTGGATGTATCCCCTCTCCAATCCCTTCTGCGTACGAGGGGAAACCCTAGAATTAGTACGAGCAGTAGCGACATTGTCGTCTTTCACCTTATTGAAGGTGATGTTTGGTATGCGGCGTTTGGGTGTGCTAGAGGTGTGGTGGGAATTATCCGGAGTGGCGCATCGGTTGCCGATTGTCATCGTTCTTCTTGATCTTCCGGTGTTGGTATTTGTTTTTGTTTATTCTCTGAAGTTGTTTTAAAAGTTTGGTTGTGCTGTGGCTCTAGCATGTTATCGTGTGACTGTTATATTAATATTGCGGAGCTCAATAAGGTGTCAATGTGAGATCCCTGTGTGATCTCACTTTTAAGTGTATTTCTCTTTTCTAGTTCAAAATGTTGTGTCAAAATTTACACAGAAAAAGCAAAATATACTACAAGTCATGTAGCCCTTTATTTTCAAAAATTCAGAATTCATAGTTTTAAGTTTCAAAAAAACACGAAAACAAATTCTGGACGTAGAGAATAATGAGATCTACAAATGCGCAAAATCTTAATGTGAAATTCTTTGTATTGTAGACTACATAAAAATGAAAAAATCTGGCAGGTTTTATAGTTTTGAAATGTGCACTATTCACTATTCTCAGATCCACACATTTATCATTTATGTGTAGCCTAAAGTACTAAGGATTTCACATTAAGATTTTGCATGTTTGTAGATTCCATCATAGGATGCGCGTAGATTTTTTCAATTTTTTAAAAACTTAAAGATATAACTTTCAAATTTTGAAAAGAAAGATCTACTGTACATGTTGTTTGGCCTCCATTTGTCCCTCCTCAGCTCAAGCCTGTTTGAAGAAAAACATCAAGCGTCCTAGTTCAACTTTTTTTAATTCAAGAAGACACCTCTCGAACATCGTCAGTACAGAGAGACGAAAAAACCGGGGAGGAGGAAGAAGATGGCAGCAGCGGTCTCCTCCACCTCGCCGTGCTGCTCCACCACTCCACTCCCTTCTTCTTCTTCCTCGCGCCCTCTCTTCCTACCGAGGCCCTCCCGCCTCCGCCACCGCCCGCATCTCCTCCTCCCCATCCGCTCCCGCCGGCGACCTATCCGCTCCACCAGCACGTCCTACAACGGCTGGGCCGACCTCCCCGCCGCCGACCCGGACCCGCCGTTCCTCCGCATCGCCGCCGGCCCCAACGCCCCGCTCCTCCTCCTCCTCCTCCCCGCCGCCGCCGCCGCCCTCTCCCTCTCCCGCCTCCCGCCCATCCCGCTCCTCGCCGCCACCTTCGCCGCCGGCTTCGCCACCGCCAGGCACCTCTCCCCCGCCCCCTCCTCCTCCCACCACCACCGCCTCGCCGCCCTCCTCGCGGATCTCGACGCCCGCCTCCTCTCCCTCAAGAACCGCCTCCTCTCCTCCGCCCCCGACGAGGACCTCGCCCTCCAGTCCCTCGACCGCGCGCGCGATGCGGTCCTGGAGTGCGCGGCCGCCGTGTACGGAGGTGCCAACCCCAACGGCGCCGCGCCGGACGGCGACCCGCTGCGCGATGTGGCCAGGGAGGTCGCCGCCTACTTCGGGACCTGGGCCAAGGACGCCCTGCGGGACCTCAGCTTCGCCTCGCGCCGGAAGAAGCCCGCCGTCCCCAAGGTCGCCGCCCCTGCCGCTGCTGCTGCCCCCGTGGCCGATTCCAACAGCGGTTCAGACGCTGCCGGTGTAGCTCATGCTCAGCAAGGGGATGGGGATAAACGCACGGCGTCCATCCGTGCAGGTGCGAAACGCGCCGGCATTGGTGAGGGCAAGCCGTTGGGTTCAGCGGTCCTCGGGACCACGAGGCCGCTCGACATGCTCCCGTTCGATGGACAGGATGCCGATGATGGGCCGGACGACGCAGGGTTCAGTTCTGAGAGTGGGCAGGGAGACGACCGGTTGGAGAGGCTGGTGCTCAAGCACAGGCACGGGCGCAGCGGTGCGCGGAACGACGACCCCTTTGCATTCGAAGACGGCGGCGGGTTTGCAGCTGAATCCACCGAGTCCTCTTTGCTCGAGAGGACGCTCGAGATCCGGGACAGGTCCTACAGGTTGAAGATTGAGCGCCGCAACGGCGGCGAAAGCCGAGCAAGTGGAGCACGGAAGACGCCAGCTGATGAATTCACTGCCAGTGCTGATGAACCTACACTTTCCGACAACGGGGCCATGGGTTCAGATGCCGAAGAGTTCAGCCGCAACGTTAAGGAGGCTGCAGAGATCCTGAGGAAGGCGAGGGAGTGCATGATGGCGAGGGATGACGAAGAGGCCGCGGACGCGCTGCTGTACAGGTCGGCAAGCCTTCTGTCCACAGCTGTAGCGTTGAGGCCGACGAGCTTGGCAGCGGTGGGTCAGCTGGGGAACACGTACCTCCTCCATGGAGAGCTCAAGCTCAAGATCAGCCGCGAGCTGAGGACGCTGTTGGCCAACACCGGAGCTTACCTGAGTGGAAGAGAGCGTGTCGCGCGGTCCGGTAAGCTGGATAGAAGAATACTGAACAGAGACAACATTTCGTCGGCGCTAGTTGATGTTTGCGAGGAGTGTGAGAGCCTGCTTGTTGAGGCTGGGAGAAGCTATAGAACGGCTGTGTCAATTGATTCGAGTGATGTCAAGGCGTTGTACAATTGGGGACTGGCGCTTACTTTCCGTGGCCAACTGCTCGCCGACATCGGACCGGTATGGACATCGACATCTAGAAAAACCGGGCACCTTCTTCTTAATGAATGGATGAGGCAAAGCTTTTGCCTCCGGTTAAAAAAAAATTTAAGCATGCTCACATAATAAGCTGATATTGTATATAACTTAGCTGATAGTTTAAATGATGTATACCACCTTTCTATTGTGGCTATGGCACAAACGCTGTTTCATAGTTTTTCTTTTAGCATGAACTGTGAGGCAACAGTCCACAGCTAACTTATTCCAGCTCACAAAAAGGTTACAATATTTACATCATTTACAAGGTAAAATGGGAAAAGAATTGCCTGTGCACTGCTAAGCTATGGCAGACTAGAGACTACCCATCCATGACATAAGATCATCAAACTGTTTATGCTTAATCCTATAAAACTGTTGCATAGTTACCCTGTGATGTTGGTAAAAGGAGAATTCTAAAATCTATGTTAGTTTTCTTGCAATAATTTAACTCAGTGTGATGTGAACACCCTAGAAGCTCAAAAGCTAAGCATTCATCAACACATTCTGACAGAATAGCATGCTGCTAGGTGTTTTAAGTTGATTCATGGTTTTTGCTATATGTTCATTTAAATTGGAACATACTCCCTCCGCTTTGAAATACTCTGCATTCTAGGCCTAAAATTTGTTCTGAAATACTCTACATTCTAGCTTTTAGTCAACAAGAATACGGAAAACAAAGTGGTCCTTCTTTATCCTTTATCTATTGGATGTCACTATTTTCAATGTAGCTTAGATTGGTTGTTTATCAATTTAAGTAGTACTAATAAATGCACTACTAATTTGTCTGATTTTTCCTAGAATGTAGACTAAAAGAGAACTGAGGGAGTATATTTTAATTACTTACCGGAAAAAATAACTGATGCAGGAAGCGGCAGTTGATGCAGATCGGGTGTACTTGGCTGCGATCGATAAGTTCGATGCCATGTTATCCAAAAGCAACACCTACGCTCCAGAAGGTTGGATAGCGCTCTATTTTATTTATGCTCCAGAATTTTCTTACGATATTGAACATGATCTTTCATTTTCCTACCTTTGGTTGTGTATGGTGCTATAATGTGTAAGTTGGTGTGCATTGCAGCTCTCTACCGATGGGGCAGCACGCTGCAGCAGCGATCCCAGTTGCGTTCTCGGAACAACAAGGAGAAGATCAGGCTTCTGGAGCAGGCAAAGAGTTTGTTTGAAGACGTCCTGTACGTAGAGGGCAACAACAAGATGGTCAGGGAAGCGCTGTCGTCGTGCATATCGGAGCTTAACTACCATGGACGATGGCTGCAGTGAGTCGGCATGGGGGAAGCCACTAGGTATATGTTGTATTAGCAATTTAAGATTGAAAATATAGCTGAATGAAATACTAAGATAAAGCAAGCTGTATGAAGGTTAGAGAAATAATTTACTGCGGTGAGAAAGTCGCTACTGTAAAATGAGAGGAAATAAAATGACTCGGCATTTCAACAGGAATTGCTAGGAAGAACCGTCACACATGAGCTTTCCATATGAATAAAAGGGACACCAGAATTTAGTTTCACATGCTGCACACATGTTCCAGATGGTTGACAGTGTTGCTGATCGTCATGGTGACAATGGAATTTATCTTTGCAGTATCTGTTTATATGATTTCTTTTGATTTTCTCTGATTGATATTACTGTTATTCACTACAAACCTAAGTATGCATCGCTGTCAGATGTGAGTAGTCAGACCCGCTTAATCTCACAAAATTCCTTTTTTTCCTACACTGAATTCAGACTGAGTGAGTAAAAGGGATGGCATTGGCATGTGATACGGTGCTGCTGGCTATTTTGTTGATGCCTTTGTTTGATCTTAAGAAAGATGAAAGGATGGAAAATTTCTGATGTAACACTGAAATGCAGACATCTCCAGCTTTCGAAATCGATTTTTAGTGTTACATTTTCTTCTTCAGAGGAATCCTCTACCTGACAAGTCGAAGTCTCTTCTACTGCTAGTACTACCATTTGCCCAGCTGTACTTGTGGACAGTAACAAGGGAAAAAAATGGTTTTTTCTCTAAAAGAGAGCAAGAACTAAAAAAAATAACTAAAGTCTAGACCAGGACAAGTTTACTTCTAGAAGTTGGAGGCTTGGAGCAGAAGGCGGCCAAGTGGCTGTCGCTCCACCTACCAAACCGCTCAGCAACTACGGGTACTACCTCCTCTTCCTTTGGATGGAGTCTCTAGGGAAAGGGGATCGAGAAGGATTGCAGCCATGGCCAGGCTCCTCTGTCCTCCCTCCGTCGTCTTCTCCCCACCACAGTACTGCTCTCCTCCTCCATCATGGTGGTCACCTCGTCGGCCAGCAGCAATCCGCCACCGCGCCCCAAGAATTAGAAGCAGCGCCAGCACCAGCGAGTCCTCCACCACCATCACGCCAAGTGAGGCGACGACAACGGTGAAGCTGACGTACCTGGAGTTCAACGGGTGGGTGTGGGAGCTGGACGGCGGCTTCCGCATCCTCGTCGACCCCATCCTCGACGGCAACCTCGACTTCGGCATCCCCTGGCTCTTCGACGCCGCCAAGAAGACGCTCAAGAACAACAATGGCCTCGACCTCGCCGGCGTGGACCTGCTCCTCATCACCCAGAGTCTCGACGACCACTGCCACCTCCGCACGCTCACCCGCATCTCCGCCGCCACGCCGAACCTGCCCGTCGTCACCACGCCCAACGCCCGGCCCATCGTCTCCGTGCTCCCCTTCACAAACGTCACCTACATCGAGCCAGGCGAGTCCACCACCGTTGGCGGCGGCACCATCGAGGTGCTCGCCACCGCCGGCCCCGTGCTCGGCCCGCCCTGGCAGCGCCCCGAGAACGGCTACATCCTCACCACCACCAAAACTGGGCATAGCCTCTACTACGAGCCGCACTGCGTCTACGACACCGCCTTCCTGCGAGACAGGGGCCTGCGCGCCGACGTGCTCATCACGCCCGTCGTCAAGCAGCTCCTCCCGGCAAACTTCACCCTCGTCTCTGGCCAGGAGGACGCCGTCGACCTCGCCAAGCAGCTCCGGCCGAGCTACGTCGTGCCCATGAGCAACGGCGAGTTCGATGCCAAGGGCCTCCTCACCGCCGTCCTCACGACGCAGGGCACCGTCGAGGCGTTCAAGGCTCTGCTCCGGGAGGCGCTCCCACAGGTGCAGGTCATGGAGCCCACGCCCGGCGTCCCACTCAACATCAACCTCGGCCACAACACTTCATCGTCATCATCATAGATCAGTTCCACTCCAACAACATCAGAGTAGGATCAATTTTCAGAAGAACTCGATTATAGATATATTATTATGTACTGCTAGTATTTCAATCTTAGTCAATATATAACTACGGTATACTATATTTACAATGTAATATTCATCGTTGGTACTACTACATGAGAATATGACATCGACTAATTTTGATTGACCATTCGTCCACGAAGGTCAGCCTATAACCATTAAATCATTCCTGGCCGAAGCAACACGGCCGAGATGAACCCACACATGCTGCAGCAGATTCTTGCACGAAGCCCCTGCAAATGGTCTATGGAAGTCTGAATCCAGGTCGTAGCACCAGGCGCCGCCGCCGCCATCTTCATCCTTCTTGGGCATTGCCTCCTTGGCCACGAAGAAGAGACGACCGCCAGAGCTTGCGAGTTCTGCATGGATCACCTGAGGACGCCCGTAGAACCTGGGAAGGAACACCTTGTTTGCCATGGATTGGGGCGGTCTGGCCATCGACAGCGACGATGCGGTTCCCGTGAAGAGGGTGCGGCCACCCAAGGACTCCATCTTCTGCCACTTCATCTTCTTCTCGTTGAGCCTGAGCACATGAATAGCAGACATCCCGCTGTTGCCGCCCGTCAGAGCAGCGAGCAGCTCCCCCTGCGACTCGACGAGGTAGCAATTCTTGTACTGAAACTCTGAACCGAAACTGGCTGGTTTAGGAAGCACTCTCCATTTGATTTTACCGGGATCATACACCCCTAAATTCCCCTCTTGGCCCAGGCAGTACAGCTTCCCCCGGTGCATCACCGGGTTGCAGCTAAAGGACGTTTTAAAGAAATTTGCACTTTTGTGAAAGCTCCTCCAGCTTCGCCCATCCCAGCTCTGAATCTTGATGGCGTCCAATTCCGGGTAGACGGCGAAAACCTTGTGGTGGCTGCAGTGACTATCATCATCATCGTGTTGCAGTGGCGCGCTGCACATGAACCCTTGGTCGTCCTCCCTTTGCAGGGTCTCGAACACGGAGCCGCCATCATCCAGCAGAGGAGCGAACAGGACGGTCTTCCTGGTCGTCCTGAGCATCAGACATCCGTCGGCGGCAGCCGAGAAGACCCTGCTGCCTTGAGGCAGACGTGTTTGGGGAGGAGTTGCGAGGACGAACATCTTGTGCAGGCAGGGATGGTAGCACCGGACCGACGAGCCGTTTCCGGTGACCACGGTGCTGAGAAGGACGGCGGTGGTGTCGGCCGGGTAGACCGGGAACGCGCACGAGCTCCAGTGCCTGCACACAGCGGCGAACCGGGGGACGTCGGCCAGCGGGAGCCAGCCGCATATCAGCCGGAGCATGTCCGGCGTGTAGCTGGACCAATCACGGCGCGGCGGCAGGGTAGTGCTATTACTAGTGTCTTCCATGTCCGTTTCATCGGAGCAGATCTCCAACCCTGCAATGGATGTAAAGTCGAGAGGTGTGATCGGATTGTCTGATTGATGTGAAAAGTGGTTGAAACGAGTGGAGAATTTGATTTGGTGCGTGCGTACCTCGCATCCGGTCGTGTAGTAATTGGGCTAGGGCATCGTGGTGGTGATGACGCGGGCGCTTGAGGACGTGCTGGTCATCGTCGGCGGCGGAAGAGCGGTGGCGCTTGGCGACGGAGAGCGACGAGAGGAGGGAGGAGATCTCTGGTACAGTGGCGGTGGTAGGAGGATTGAAGGCGCAGCATGGCTTCTTCGTCTTCCTCTCGTCGGCCGTCGGCGGCCAGTCCACCGCCCTCTTCCCCCGATCCATCGTTCTTCCGATCTTTTAGCTTCTTCTTAGGTATCTATCCATTGAAAATTTGATAAACCTAGATCGGGTGCGGCCACAATGTATCCCGGAAATCAGGATCCAAAATCAAATCCCATCCAAATTAGACCGCTCTTCACGTACGACACCTTTATGTCCGACATTACTACGACACAAGGTAACAAACATCGATCGAATAAGGCATGTATACAACAATATTTGTCACGACATATTTAGGGTTATCTTTACAAAAGATAATACTAAAATAGTATAACTTAGGACTCATTTTTTATAGGATAGGAAAATCATAGAAATATGAAAAGCATAGGATTGAGATATTATGGATAGTTCAATCCTATAGGAAGATGAATTATGTTTGATTATGCCAAAGGAAAATTTTCATGAGGTATCTCTATAAGATTTGCACTATAAAATTTCTATAGGATATGTTCCTATGAAACAAAAAACTAGTGTAAGAAAAGTTATAATAGGATCTAAATCCTACACAATTACTATACGAATCCTATTTGTCAAAGAAGCCCTTACTATGTATCATGTGTTCTTGTTATATCTAGATTAAGTAGCGATATTAAAATACAATGATTTGTACATGCCCCAAAAAGCGTGGACTCCAATCCAACCATTGTTTGAAGGCATCGTAGCACAATCGGTTAGATCAACATCGTGTGTCTAGAGGCTTGGATATTTTGTTGTTGTTAAGTGAGAGGACTCTGTACCCCTTCGCTCGTGAGGCGGTCCTCAAGCGATTAGGTTTTCTCTGCCTCCCATCGGCGGCCACCTCTGATCTAGCTGCCCCTGTGGCCTTCGAGCCATAGAGGTGCGGCGGATCGCAGCTCTCGTCGGCGGGAGGGCTCTGTTTTCCAGTATTGAGGGCTTTGTTGCCTGTCTTTAGGGTTTTTGTTTGTAGGGGCTACGGTCAAGTGGTGGTTGTGGCGCTTCGTGCAATAATGTTTCCCCGGCTTCAACCCCATCTTGATGGTGATGTCGAGAAGCTTGTGGGTGTGGTGTGGTCTTCGAGGATTTTGTCTGGCCGTGGGGATCTTCAGATCGTTAAGGAGTTTTATCGGCATTTCATCCTACTTATTTGTCTCCGGGACGGATATGGTCTTTTCAACCAGTTTGGCGACTTCCCGTCCGCAACCGACAACACCAGGCTGACTCAGGGAGGAGCGGCAGCGGTGGCACACCATCGACACGGTCTAGAGTTTGAAGATGAAGAGCTTCTCAAGGATCTCGTTGTAAGTTTTGTTTTTCTTAATTTGTTTTGTACTGTTCGATGTTTCTTTTAATGCAAGTGTGCTATTCGCAAAAAAATGTAAAGTGGACCCTGAATGTATCTAGTGTACCGAGGCTTGTGGTTCACCAAGGCCACTTGAATTTTTTTTAGATATTTTGGAAAAAGATGGCTATTTTTAATTTTTTTTCTCTAATTCCATAAATAATTTCATTTTTTAAATTTATTATGGCGTCATGCTGGAGAATCCGAAAGGGGTCTTTTGGGTTGGGCTAACCCGACAAGGCAAGATTCTTTAGGCCCTGCCCAATGATTGAACGAGTTGAGCTGGACGAGGCCCTGCCCAATGATAGAACGAGTTGAGCTGGACGAACCCGACTAGCTTCCACCTACCACCACCCTTGATCATTGATCTTGCCCGTACATCGAGCCGCTCCAATCCACAACGATACATCAAGCGGCGGCAAAGCCTAGTCGAAGCCTGGTCGACGCCGCAAACCCCCTTGTAGGTTGGCGCCTGGTCGATGCCGCAAACCCCCCTTGTAGGTGTGGGCCTTGCCCAGGTAAGTCTTTTTCCTTTTATTTGTTATTTGTTTTTCTTTTTCTTTTCCGTTTCTTTTTTGTTTATTTTTATTTTTCAGATTCAAATAATATTAAAATTTTAAATTTTTCAAATTTGAAAACTGTTCAAATTTAAAAATGCATGATTTTAAAAAATGTTCAAACTTAAAAAATGTTCTAATGAAAAAAATTATACTTCAATAATCTTTACTTTTGAAAATTGTTTAAAATTTAAAAATATGTGATTTTGAAAATGTTCATATTCAAAAAAAGTTCATACTTCAATAATGTTTAAACTTGAAAATTGTACAAATTAAAATTTTTTCAATTTTTTATTAAATTGATCAAATTTCAAAAATATTCAGATATTTTCATATTTTGTTCAAATTTTAAAAATATACAACATTTCTAAAATGTTCATATTTTTGAAAAAATATTAGTGCTAAAAAATGTTTTTGTGGAAAATTAAATATTTCAAAAAATACATAAAAGAAACAAGTTGGAAAAACAAAACAAAAAACAAACAGTATTACCTTTTGGGCCTGGCCCAGCTCATACGCAAGGTTGTGCGGCACCGTGCGTGCTCCCGACCAGGTTGGCGAAGAGGAGTGCCCGCAAGCAGCCGCCCTTCCCGCGCGCATTGACCGCTTGCACCGCCTCCAGTCGAGTCAGGCCAACCCAACCAGTGCAGTCGGGGTCGGCCAGCCCGACTAGGCCTAGTGGGGTTCATCCACCCCAACCCGTTCTGTCGCTGGGCGGGGCCCAAGAAATCTTGCCCTGTCGGGTTAGCTCAACGCGGAAGGTCCCTTTCATGATTCAAAGGCGAGATGTGATCATATTTAAAGGAATATCATTAGAGCAAGTACAATAGAGCCTAATCAGCAGGCTATAAGAAAGTACACATCAGCAAATTCCTAGGTGGAAGAGAGAGAAGAGAAGAGAGAGATTAGAGCGGGCGCTTCACTTGTAGCCGGCTGCCGCACGATAAACAAGAGACTGCCACTCGCATGCAGCCTCATGCTAGCTCTTGCACAGACTGTAGGCATTAAATGCAAAATCTTGTGAGTCTTGCATGCAGTCTAGAAAAGTACAAACCGAAATATTTAAATAATCAATATAGCTAACCTAGCAGCCAGCTTATTGTACAAAACGCTTGTTCAAGTTGGCTGTAAGTGAGGTATGTAGCCAGCAGCTGGCTACGTTGTTGTTCTTGCTCTTAAGCATCCAACCAGGCAAGTCAACTGCCTGTTTGGGCAAAGTGGCTCCGGAAAGTCAACCATCATCGTTTGGCTTATAGAGCTGTTCATTGACCCACTTAGGGGAGTGATAAATATTGATGGCAGAGACATGCAAACATATAACCGGTCAGCCAGGAGCCAACTCTATTTGCAGACACAATCAAAGAAAACATTGTATATGGCACAGAAACAGCTAGTGAGGCAGAAATTGAGAATGCAGCAAGGTTTGCCAATGCACACAACTTCATCAGCAACCTCACGGATGGATATGACACATGGTGCGGTGAGAGAGGTGTTCAACCCCAACTATCTTCCACTGGATGAGGCTACATGTGCACTCGGGAGGCAGATCAGGTGACATGCATACAGCATGTCACGCTGGAACATGCATACAGAAAGAAAATTTGGTTGGACAAGTTACTCAAGGAAAAGCACAGAGTAACTAAAGAACCAACAAAACAGGGAGAGAAGGTATGTTGCAATTGGTACATGATATGTTCTTATTGCTCATTTGTAAACTAATTTCTTCATTACCAATAACAAAAGAAGTAATTACAGTAATTTTTGTTCTCAGCCACAAAAGAAGAAGGATGGTGTGCAAAAAAAGAAAAAAAGATGGTGTGCAGCCTCAAGTAGGAGTGGAGAAGTATGACAACAACAAAGAAGTAAATTTGGTGCTTCAGGAGTGCAATAATATTACGAGCTTCACCCAGCTCTTGATGGCTAACCGTGATAATCTGTTCTAGCATGGAACATGTTACATAATATTTTGTACATGGTGCTGACGATGAACATTATCTGATCTAGCATGGAACTTATTAGATAGTATTTTGGACATAGTTAACTATAGTAGTATGGGTTAACTATATTTTGTGGCCTAAGTGTACAAGTGAAATTGCCGTTTCGTGGAGAATTTGAAATGGCCGTTTTGTGGCCTAATCTGTTCTGGTATGGGGTTAACTATATTATTTTGTGGCCTAAGTGTACAAGCAAGTGGTACTGAATTTGTATTGTTAAATTATTGTTGTTTTACTGTTTAGAAATGTCTCAAAATTAACTTAAGCAAATCTGGTAAAGTATACTGTTTGTAGTACGTAACTATTTATAGTACATACTACTCAGAAATATTGTTTTATGCAATGTTCAAAACTCTCGAGTAAATGTTCTGTGCTGTTTATACTATTCAAAACATTGAATTTGAAGCAATCTGAATTTCTGGGATCTTTTTAACTTGGATTATTCTGAATCTTTGGATGAGCATTGGAGGGCATCTGGGAGGGTGCATGTTCCAGCGTGACATGCTGTATGCATGTCACCTGATCTGCCTCCGTGCACTCGACAGCCAGTCCGAAAAGGTCGTGCAGGAGGCACCAGAGCGAGTGATGGTCGGCAGGACAAGTGTGGTGGTGGCACACAGGCTCAGCACGATCCAAAACTGTGACCGGATCACGGTGCTAGACAGAGGAATTGTTGCAAAGTGTCCCTCTGGTGCATATTATAGGTTGGTTCGTTTGGAACAATAAGGTAGCCAGAGCTTTGTATTTGCATGAAAATACAGTCCTGGATTTGATATTAGAACCGCAAGCAAGGATGATGACCAAATCATTGATTTTTTTTTGCTTGGCATAGTAATTTACTGATTTTCCATCTCCTTAATTCACATCGCGCAGCAAGTTGTGGAGCTGCCATGAGCATATCCTAGAAAATAAAGAAACCGTGAAAACATTTGAGTCCTGATAACTCTGCATCTTTGTATAGTCCATCTAACATCAAAAGAATGTTCGAGATTTCATACTGGCAGTTCAACAGAAAAGCGTAAATTAATTTGTCATGGTACATGAATGCAATTTGTTCTTTCGTAGACCGAATTTAGTTGCTTCCTGTGTTTCTCAAGAGTGCTTGCTATGGGACTCCCATTTGTTTAAGATTGAGGCAACCAAAACATAATATTGGCAATACGGACTTAGTTTTCTAATTAGAATTGCAAGCAAGGATGATGACTAGACCATTGAAATTTTCTGCAACAATGGGTTTCTCCTCCAGTTGCTATGTCGGCCTATAGAAGCTTACCAAGCTTGTATTTTTTATTAATAGTAGTACTAATGTGCGTAGTGATGCAAAGGTCATGAATATTAGGTTCCTTTTATTCTTCTGTGGTGGATGTGTTCGAACCCACTATACTTATTGACCATGCAGATTAGTATCATCATGAGCAAACCATCACAATACACAACTAGCAGAACAAACATCAATTAAAGTGTTATATTTCGACCAAGTTGTGGATTCACAAGAAATGCAAGGAAGAGCAAATAAGTGAGATCTACATACCGTAGAATGGTCAATAACACGCCAAAGCGACAATAACGGATCAAGGAACCTTTTCTAGGCATGCACCTGGCTTGCAATTTTTCTATGTTAGCAACACCATGTTAAAAATTCATCAACTTTTGTGCGAGTGGTCAAGTGTCATTCATGTCTGGTATATATCACTGCTTGAAACAGAGTACAACACAAACCTGACCACGAACAATTGATAGCTCTACCGGTCATCATTTAGCAGATGCAAGCCATATGTAGACTTGGTGGCGGTATCAGTCTGAGGTTTATGAATAGAACAACTCATAACCTACCAGTGTGATTGCCGCGAGAAATCATCGACATGGCGGTTAAGATTGTTGTCCTTTGCAGCACCGCTGGTTGGCTGGGCTGAGGTCGATGAGATTTGTGAGTCTGGAGGCCCTCAAATTGATGGTCTGATTCGACAATTTTCAGTTGACCTCATGGGTCTTTACCACGATGTATTGTGTTTTGTGGACCTGGAGTTGAGATAGAAAAAACTGTCTTTCGTAGAGAGTAAGTGGGATAGAAAAGAGAAATGCTATCAAGCCGCACTATCATGTGTCGAGTTAAGTCACTGAATGTGAAAATGGCAAAGAGAAGGACAACTGGCCGTTCCCAAATCCCACGATAACCATAACAACCTAGGGGCATGTGCATTGGTTGAGATGCTGTCTGTAATCTGCCTCCACATCATCGGAAAAAGTTAGCATAGACAACACCAACTCATCTGTTTGGGCACCTATTTAAATCATGTGCGAAAACTTGATGTGGTCGCCACATAGAGTATTGGAGTAGGACGGTGATAAAGCTCAATCGATTTGATCGCGAGGATAAACATGGTTGAACATAAACAGAGCTTGCCGTGTACCTTGCACCGATTCATGCTACCATGAGATTAATCGGCCGAAAATGTGAGAGACTTATGTATCTTTTTTCTCTCACTTGTTTAATTAGTCTAATCACCTCATGAAAATTACAGAAATATAATCTTCTTTCATTTGCAGTTTAATTAGATGCAACAAGGTGAATTATAATGATGCACTCTGGAGGTTTCTATTTTCCTTTTGTCTTCGTCCGAGAAATTTAAGAAGATGTAACATTTTTTCAAATATAAAAAGAGGGAATGTCCGTTCCCAGTTTCCACACGGGCCTAAAATGCTAAGCAATGTCCTCATGCAGTCATGCATGGGCCCAAAATCCATCTATGTAAACGGGCCCGTTTGGCACCGTCCTCTTCGCCCCATTCCTCTCTCGCTCAAACTCCATTGATCCATTTCCCCAAGCCGTCGCAACTTGCAAGGATCGTCCGCCTCCTCCTCCTCGACAAGGTGCGCGCCCCTCCCCTCCTCCTCCTCCTCCTCCCATTTTGCTCGTCTCGATCATCTGCTCGCCCGTGGCGCCGTCCCCCGATCCGTACATTGTTAACCCCGGGTCGATTCTCAGGCGATGTATGCACGAATAGTCGGATACGATCTCGGTGGATCTCTGTCTCGCACTATATGTGTGGCTCTCGCTAGGAGCGTTCAGAATCTGATCGCCTGCGATTCGATTCCCATACATGATACATCTGCGCATTGTCCATGGAACTCTTTGGAAAATTAGAATGGATCGACACACTATGATTGTTTTTATTTACAAAACACATTATGATTGTGAATAACTTTGTTATTATATGATAATGTGTCTCTATGTGTGAATCACATAAATGCTAATAGTTGAATCTTTGTTATTTTGTTTCGATTTAATTCCTCTTTGTAATGTATGCCTGATTCATTGCACACATAAGACTCTTTTTTTTTGCGAATTCACATAAGACACTTCTTTTCTTTTGACGATATTAGTGTTACCTCCAAACGTTGTAGCCATGATCCAGATGATCAATGTGAGTTTTTTTTGTTTGTTCGTTGTTCCATTCGGAATGGCAGTTTATGTAGGAGTAGTATGCATGTTGGCAGATTGTCAATGCTGTACAACCCGAATTGTACACATAAGACACTTATCATCGGAAAAACGTTCTAGCCATGATCCAGATGATCAAGCTATTTATTAGTATTTCATTCAAGTGCATATTGTCAATGCTGTACAATTCTCGAATTTGATCCACACAGAAGTGTTTGCATATGTGCCAAATACCTATGGACATTTGAAAAGTGTTACCGACATCAAGAAGTGATGGGCTGATTTCTGTTCCATTAACACTTTGCAACATCGGTACCATGATAAAAGTGATTATACTAGAACGGTCATTAGGCTGCTCACTGCTCAGTTCTCTCTGAAAATATGTGTTTCATTTTCCATCTTGCTACAAGTTGACTTAATTTCCTTCTATTGCAATGCACCTATGCAGATGACTGAAGCGCCATTTTTGCCACGTGAAAGGCTTTTTAAGCAGCAGCAGTATTTCCAGAACCTGAGCAAGCACACTCACCTGAAAGGGCGTTACGATGTGATCACCTCCGTCGGCATCCCCCTTGCGCTTGCTGCCTCCAGCTTGATCATGATTGTATGTTTGCAGTATCTGTTATATCTGTCGCGTGATTTTCTGCTTGTGTTCCCGTTGGCCAGTGACGCTATCTTGTTTTGCTAACAGGGTCGTGGTGTCTACAACATGTCTCATGGAATTGGGAAGAAGCAGTGAACTTCAGTTGGTTTGCTACTATCGCGGCACTTTTGACACGGGAATGATGCTTTGAAAGTTATGAGCCTGTGACAGCATTTTTTAGTTGCAAAAATAATGCCGTCGAAGTTCCATCTGAATATATTTCTAGTTCTCCTTTTTGTTGGTTTTTTGATCCATAGTGAACTTACAGAGACGATTTTCAAGTATTGCCAATGTTGCTATTTCACTTAACCTCATTTTCCTACTTCTTCCGATCCATAATACATATTGTTGTTTAAATCTAAATTTTTCTAAATATAATCTAAAAGCATGACATTTATTGTTGATCAGAGGGGGACACTACTAGAAACACCTTATTGCCGGCGCACCAAAATAGGCTACCGCCAGCGCACAAGCGAAATATTTGGTACGCCGGTGGTAACACATTATTGCCGGGGCACCTCCGACGGTAGTGAAAATATCTCTGATGCACCAATATGGTGCGCCGGCGGCAAAGATTTTTCAGAATTCAAAAAAAACTCGATCAAGATCTAGATCTAGAGATTTGGTTGTCGCTGTGGACGTGGTTGTCGCCGGGAGGAGGAGGATGTTGTCGTGGCCAGGAGGGGGTCGTGGTCATCGCCGGTAGGAGGTGGACATGGTAGACGCCGGGAGGAGGTCCTGTCGTCGCCGGGAGGAGGTGGTGGTGGTTGTCGCCGCCGGCGTCGGAGCAAGGAGGAGGTGGTGGTCGCCGCACCAACTCTACTCATTGTGAGGCAGACAAGAGAACATGGAGAGGAAGGGCGGCAGAAGGAGAGAGGGAGGAGGGGGAAAAGTGAAGAGTAAGGGAAAAGTGAAAGAGAAAGAAAAGGCGCAGCACCTATTCATTTTCTATTATTTTTTCAAAACTAAAAAGGGGAGGGCACGACTATAGGGGTGTGCCGGCAGTAAGGGGAGGGCACGACTCTATCTTTGATAGGCTCTGGACAACCTTTATCCTCGACGCACCAAATTTTTGGTACTCCTGCGATATTTGAGCATCACCGGCGCCCTAAATTTGGTGCGCCGATGCTAATATAGCACCGATGAACCACTTTTTTGGCGCGCCGGCTCGAGGCACCTGCGTGGCTATTAGAGCATCTCCAGCCGCGTCCCCCCAAAGGGTGCCAGATTTATCGTTTGAGGATGTGTTTCCTTCGTGCCGCGTTTGGGGGACGTCACTCCCCAGCCACGTCCCCCAAAAGCTCCAAAACTTTAAAACACTATATTTTTATTTTAATAGATAGAAGAAAAATTTGTACCAATATTGATGTACTAATATTCAAAGCGGTGCAACATAAACAAATTACATATAAAAACTTCGAAAAAAACATAAACAAATTACATATAATTTTTTAAGCTACTTCTTCTTCTTTGATGGCCCCGCCTTGTCGTCCTCATGGTGGCGCTTCCTGCTCGTCACCTCTTCAGAAGAGGCGGTGTCGGTCGACGCGTCGGAGGAACTTGTGTCTTCCTCGTCGTCGACGGTGCTCGCCAGCTGCACATTCGCCTTCGCCTTCACCTTCGCTTTTGCCTCCGCCTCCGCCTTCGCCCGGGCCACCGCCGCCATCGCCTCCTCAGCCTCTTCCTCCTCCGCCTCCTCCTCGACGGCCTCCCATTCCTCCGGGCTGTCCAGCGGCCGCGGGGAATCATCGTCGTTACTAGGCGTCGCAACTCCGTCCCACCAATGGCGCCATCCCGGAGGCTTACCCTCGTTGTCGGTGTCTGATGGAAGCTGCGAGAGGTTGCTCATCATGAGAGGTTTGAATGAATGGCGGCCGGTTGTAGATCCGAAAGCGCATACGTAGGGGTCTTATTGAGCGCGGATGAATGGCGGCGCAGATGTCGAAAAGAGCGGCGGTTGCTCTTCCGCGGAGTTTGCGCTCCATTCCGGCGGTTCACGCGTCGATCGACGCGGTTGCCAATGTGACGGTTCCCCTTCCCGGCAACTACACCGCCGCTACGTAGGCGGCGGTTGAGCGTTCAAGCCGCTGACGCGTCGGGCCCGCAGCTCCTCGCCTCTCATTTCGTTGTGTTCGGCGTGCCCGGTGCATCCCTTGTGTAGCGGGAACGGGCTCGGGCCGCTGGACACCGTATTGAGCCGCCTCGGACAAAAAAGGCCTTTGAGACGCGCGGGTGGGAACGATTTTTTATCCGGCGCGCCCCAAATCCCTTTGGAGGATGTTTTGGGGGGACGCGGTTGGAGATGCTCCATGTCCCCAGCTTCTCGTTTTCGTTCGGATTTGGGCATAAATCCGTCCGTACTCCCCAGGCCATCCTCGGTTTCCCGGGGTGCTGCTGGGGACTCCGGATGAAGCAAATTCCGCACTCTAGCCCGCGTGTAAGTGAAGATTCCGCGCTCTGATCCACGCAAATTTCCCAGGAGGGCTGGAAAATCTTTACTCCCGTGCCAAAAATAGATCCAATCCGAACCAATTTTTATCTGAATTGTGGCCCGGGGCCTCCAACGGCGGAGATGCTCTTAGCCTTTTCTGGCAGCGGGAGTACTCCTTCCCACTCTGTCTACATGCAACTCCAAAGGATTGTGGTAAAAAGCTGTCATATCCCTTAATTTCTGGGTGTAGAGAGGTGGCATGCACCTAGACTATGAGTAGACGACACGTACGTCGACAGGAGCACCGAACAGAGGCAGGCCGCATCCTATAACGCTGCAAGTATGGAAGGAGCTACAAATCAGGGCCGATAATACGCATTTCTTGTTTAAATCTCGGTTTCCATATATGCATTTCCTTCTCGGCTGTCTACCCAAATCCCATGTTCTTCGTCTGGCGCGGAATACTTATCATAGAGCATCCGAGGAAACAGAGGACGGCCGGCAGAGCGATCGAGAGGAAGTTTCTGCCGCATTATGTCATGCCCGTACCTTGGGAGACATGGGCCTGGTTGTCATGGGTCACGGGATGGAGATCATGGGCTGGCAGCATCAGTGGATGGCAACAAAAGGGGAATCCGCACCTGGGAAAGGCATCGAAGAAATTGTACCGAGTCGGGTTGCTCCCGTTCCTCTCTCCCGTCTCCTACCTCTCCGGTGGCTGCTCTCCACAAGCAGTGATATCCTCCGGTGGCCGCTCTCCACAAGCGGCATTATCCTCTCCTCACGCTCCGGTGATCTCCGGCAGCAACGGGGTATTACACTTGGTATCAGATTCATCGATCTTCGGTAACGGTTCCGCGGCCGCAGCTTGGCTGCTCGATTCCGTCACCACGGCACCTGTCAAGCCCTCCGCGCAGACCCAGTTGGTCCTGATGGTGATGGGTGAGACGGCGGCGCAGTCTGAGGACGCCCTGTTGCAGATCAGGTCGAACCTTGACCTGTTTCAAGGTGTGGCGCATCGGCAGGTGAGGGCGCATCTTGATGCTCAAGCGCTGGCAGTTGAGGAGAGTTCGCGGCTCCATGATGCGACAGCGCGAGCTCTGGCGGCGCTGAGGGCGCGGCTGGATGCGGATGCGAAACGTGGCCGCCACCCCCCTCCATCTCCGGCTGAAGACGACCCCGATCCAGAGGTAATTCATCTCACTGGTTCTGCTACGCCCCGTCCTGTCCATCCAAATTGGATGGGACCGGCAGCGGGCAGCTCCACTAGTGCTTCCATGAACTGGGGACACGGCGAGTTGGGCGGCGGGGTTGGCGCAACTGGCGGCGGTAGACCTAACTCTCACCACGGAGATCAACCTGGGCGCAGTACACTGCCTAAGATGTCGATGCCTCGCTTCGAGGGCGATTTGCCTTGCATTTGGAAGGATCAGTGTATGGATTACTTCCGGATTTTCAACATCAGTCCAGTGTTATGGCTGACCATGGGCACCCTACATCTCGACGGCCGAGCGGCAATGTGGTGGCAAGCATACAAGCTAAAACATGAGGTAACCACATGGCCTCAGTTCATTTCTGCCGTGGAGGAACAATTTGGCATAGATGATCACCGCAAGGTCATGAAAGCACTAATCAGTCTGAAACAACGTGGCACCGTGGAGGAGTACCATCATGCTTTCCAAACCCTGGTTTACAAGGCAACAATGCTCAGTCCCCATTATGACAAACAACTTTTCATTTCGCATTTCATTCGAGGATTGAAAGCAGAATTTCGTGCTGCTGTCGAATCTCAGGTTCCCACCACTCTGGAGTATGCTTATTTGCTGGCACAAGTGCAACAGGAAGTTTGGGAGGACACAAAACAGATTCCAAGACAGCATCGTCCTCTGTATCATGCACAAGCTGAATCAATTGCACCCAAACCTGATGTGCGTCCTGCAATGACAATTGGACTGGGAGATTTCTGGAAAGAACGTCAGTTGCAGGATTACAGACGTGCAAACGGCTTATACTATAAGTGTGGAGATAAGTTGAATCCTACACACCAATGTGCAAAGAAGCCAGCCGCCGAACTGCATTCTGTCCAAGTTGTAGATACACCAGCGCGATTATCTGAAGTACTTAACATGATGGAAATGCATGACTTAGCACAGGCAAAGCAACTCAATTTATCCATTGATGCTCTGGCCGGTTCAGATTCTTCAGATTCTTTGCGCCTTCAAGCGATGGTGGGAAATCAAGTGATGTTGGTTCTTGTTGATTCAGGTAGTAGCGGCAGTTTCATTCATGAAGACATGGCGAAGCCCCTTAGTTACACTGCAACTATGACTGAACCTATAACTGTAAAGCTGGCAAATAACCAGACGCTGATCTGTGACAAGATGATACCAGCCCTGTCTTGGTGGTGTCAAGGGGAAACATTCACTACGTCAATGCGTGTGCTGAACATTGGGGCATATGATGCCATCTTAGGCATAGATTGGCTCAAACTTCACAGTCCCATGAGTACTGACTGGGACGAGAAAATAATGGCGTTCCCATACAATGACAAGTACATCACTCTCAGAGGTGTCCGACACACGTCTGACAATCTATTGCAAGCATTACAGGTGGATCAATTTCTCGAATGGGCTAAAGGCAATGAAGTATGGGCTCTGGCTGTGTTGAAACCTGAAACAGAGGACAAGCTCTCACAAAATGAACCTGAAATTCAGTCAGTATTGGATGAGTTCACCGATGTGTTCACTTGCGTTGGAGGAATGTCACTTTTCTGGGAGTTTGATTTGGGTCCAGCAGAGGATATGGATAGCCACATGAAGCTTGAGGGAAGTGTTGATAAAGCCGGAAATGCTACAAATTTGATCTGGCTACCACCACCATATCAGAGGAACAAGGTGTTTGGTGTTACTCCACCGTGCGAACAGAGTGCCTTTGCACCAGGGAAATATGGAATAGGAGTTCCACGTGCTCATTGTGGCATAATGATCGTCAAAGTGGAGAAAGAGCAATGTGTCAATGATCAGTGCATTTACAAGTCTGGGCATACAAAGTTAGCGCTGTCTGGAAACTTTGTTGTAGTGCTGAACTTTACCATCTTATGGCCAACAGAGGAGATGGACAGCTTAAATAGCCCTTGGGACCCTGGAGGTTCAAGATTTGCATAGTCGGTACTGAATAGTCTAACCTTTGTTGGACACACCATAGTCTATTCCATGAATAGCCTGCTAATGGGTTCAATTGTTTGGGCGGACAGCATGTCAGTATTTCTGCCAACTGAGTGTTACGTGCAATGGGACCCTGGAATTGTGAAGGTTGTTATTATGTATGGAATATCAGTGAGGGTTGACATGCTACATAAGCATTGTGATAGCATGGACCATTATGCAGCCAAAACCATATCTGATGCACGATGCTGTCAAGATAAGTATATATCAAAGACCACAATGATAGTAGTGACACCATGTGATGGAGGTGCTTTCAGTCCTTGCAAATTTGCCAGGCTGCCACCGTGGAGGAGATGTGTAGAATTCCATCTTGGAGGCATGGAAGCGTCAGTCATGGTGGCTTAATTATAGTTTTCTCAACTATAACAAGCGTGTTCTGCTCACACCTGGTGCATCAAGTTGCTGAAAGTATTCTAATGGTCAAGCCTACAGAAGAATTTCCAGGGGATACAACAAGCTTACATCACAGGGTTCAGCCTTGGTTCTCTCCATCTGATGGATCTCATTCATTTGGATATCAAAGTGGTGATGACTGTTGTTTCATCTTGGCGGCACAAGCAAATCATTTATCCTATGGTCGTGCAGGAACTGTTCACAAGAGGATAGTGCAGCCTTGTGCAGTTGGGAGTGGGGAATACTACTGCTTTAACATTCAGTCGGTCGAAAGTATTTTAATTGGAATTGAGCTGCAGCTGTTCGTCATTCAATCTATGGAGCATATATCGCCATTGAAGCCCAAAAACCCACGGTCACTTCTTGCTCCTGCTATTTATAGTATTGAGTTCAGGAGTAACACGAGGACTATTACTGAATCGGTGCACATCACTGGCATTTCTTTGGAGTGGATTCCATTTGGGTTTGCTACTTGGCACAACAATAAACTGTCGAGCTGTTTTGATCTGCGGATACCATCGGATCCCGGCATTGTCACAATCCGTACTGCATTTGTGCTCTCTTTGTCATGGTTGAACTACATGTTGAGCTGGATGGTGTGGAGGTTACACGCCATTGCTTGGGGACAAGCAATGTTTTTTGGGGGCGGTATTGTCATGCCCGTACCTTGGGAGACATGGGCCTGGTTGTCATGGGCCACGGGATGGAGATCATGGGCTGGCAGCATCAGTGGATGGCAACAAAAGGGGAATCCGCACCTGAGAAAGGCATCGAAGAAATTGTACCGAGTCGGGTTGCTCCCGTTCCTCTCTCCCGTCTCCTACTCTCTGGTGGCTGCTCTCCACAAGCAGTGATATCCTCCGGTGGCCGCTCTCCACAAGCGGCATTATCCTCTCCTCACGCACCGGTGATCTCCGGCAGCAACGGGGTATTACACATTATGGGGAAGAGCTGGGCGGAGAAAGGTGAAGCCGCTCCGGCGCTGCCCTCCCACGGCGAAGAAGAGGTCGGTGCCTAATACAGTAATACGTCCGTGCATCTTCTTCGTTTTGCTCCGGTGTTTTGCCTTGCCGTCTTATCATACAAGTTCTTGCGGGTTGATTGACAGATTACTACTCCATACTAGATAGTACAGTACGTATACACATCGATCGGACGGAATCCGACGTGGCCTTGATGATCAGGTAGTGTGTGCGCTGCTATCTTCACGACTTGCAGTGTTTGGCAGGATTGGTTCTTTTCATTTGCGCACTGTAGTATTCCTCGGAACACGAGCAAAACAAATCAGTGATATTTGTTATACGCATGGTTAGACTACTCAGGGTATCATAGCTAGTATCATGCATTACATGCATGCAAAAAAACTAACGTGTCACATCAATTCATGATGAAAAAGATGATAGTAGTATCATAGGTTCTACATGCATAGCACGTAGAACTAGAAAAATTAACTCCAGATAAATCTTGTACAGTACACAAATTTGTATTGAGATTCTACAAATATATAAATATAACTAGCCTATGATACTAGTACTACATAATACTATGCATTACGGAGATAGTATTATACCGTAGTATCATATGCATGATACTACTATATGATACTTCCCATTGTGACTAGTCTTAGCCTGTTCAGATTCCAATCTACTAGCTACAATATCTTCCGCTCAAAAGCTAGCTGGAATGGAACATGGCATTGCAGTTCTATGGGTTTGTTTTTCTTGATTAGCATGCAATTGATCTATATGGGTTAAAAACAGCGGAGCCATATGTTAATTATTTTTGGGTGTGACTACTTCTCAGTTGATTGAGAACTGACTACGTTCTTAGTCAGATGATGTTATCAAATGTCGGTTGCAAACCATGTGCAACTCATAACTAGCACGAATCACGATGCAATTCAAATAGTGTAGAATTTAACTGAGCACGAAGTTAATTTTCAGCTAGCAACAGACTAAATAAATCTACATTAAATATACCCCCTCCGTCCCAAAATGTAAGCCATCTAAGGATGAGTCAAAAGTCAAATATTACTAACTTTGACTAAATATTTAGAAAAAATTATTTACATCTATAATATCGAATAAACACATTAAGAAAATATAATTATGGTGAATCTATTGATCTTGATTCAGTATTATAAATGTTGGTGTTGTTGTGTATAAATTTAGTCAAACTTTCAAAACATTGAATTTGACTAACCTTTAAACGTCTTACATTTTGAAACGAGGATTAAAAGATTTAGATAGAGATACCCTAACCCGTGGGCAACCCTGCCGTGCCTTAGCATGCCGTCACTTTGGGTTATTGTAAGGCACGGCAGGGTTAGCCACGTCAGACGGTCCCTCTCCAAAGGTTTTACAATAGTGAAGGGAAGGATTGGAGTAGGAGTACTACTTTTGCACGATCCATTCACACTGGCCGGCGCCATAGACAAAAAGAAATACATGCATGCACATAAACTACTTATTAATTAGACACGTTTGGGGTAGAATACAAGTTTGGAACTACATCTATGCATTTTGTCGCAAACTTAACAAACCTTAATTTTGTCTTGCAGGATCACGGTGTTTTACAGGCGAGACTCTATTGCACCAGGCTGGAGCTGCAGAAAACGCTGGCCCTGTCTGCTTACGCCGACGAGACAATCTGCAGGCTCGCTGTGGTCGCGTGCAGGGTGAAGCAGGAGAGGGACGACGCGTACATGAAGCGGAACGAGCTGCTGGTGGAGCTCCAGGCGAGAAGGAACGCACAGGTGATGATGGCAGCGGAGGGAGATTTTGTCGCTCCGGCCAAGAGGACGGCCATGGGGAGCGGCGCGCCTGGCATGGCGGGGAAGAAGAGCTCTGGGAGTGAGCTCGATCGGTCTGGTTGCTGAACAGATACTTCTCTCGCGGAAGAAAGAGGAGGTGGCCGAAGCCAAAGCTCCCGTACACGACGACAACGACGCGGGGATTGCGGATTCTGAATCGACGGGGGTTGAAGGTTCGATCGACGAGATCATGAAAGGGGAATGCTGCGGCGGGGTTGTGTGTAGCCTCGGTGACGTGGTTAGCTCTGCGGGCAAGAAGCGCGGTGACGATGCTTAGGTGAACGTCCAGTTCGTTGGTCACGATCTCACGTGACTTTGAGGTGCCAGATTAACCCCATGTGTTGGGTTCTTTTTTTTTTTTGTTTTTGCGATTGAGATAGCTTTATTGATTAATTGATAGGATTGCAATCACTCCTTAGAGTATCTGCGAGGAAGCCAGGATTATAATTGATCTATAGGCACATCCTCCTATCAGGACTAGCTTGTTGAGCACATAATGTACTGTATAAGATCACATCCAAGGTTATTTCGTTGCGGCTTCGACCCGTCTTGGAGGAAATAATTTCAGAGGAGCAAAGCGTTTTTGTGCCCGGACGCTTAATTATAGATAATGTCCTGACAGCATATGAGAGTATACATTATTTGAAAAGAAAGAAAGGAAAAAGTGGTGCGTGTGCCATCAAATTGGATATGGCAAAGGCCTATGACAGAGTTGAGTGGATCTATTTGAGAGCCATTATGGAGAAGTTGGGATTTTCGGAGCAATGGATAGATTTGGTGATGAAATGTGTCTCCACCGTATCTTTATCTGTCGGAGTGAATGGCAAGTTTTCAGAGTATTTTAGCCCATCAAGGGGGATTCGTCAGGGTGATCCTTTGTCCCCTTACCTGTTCTTACTCTGCTCGGAAGGACTAAGCTGCTTACTCAAATACTTAGGGCCACAATATCTTTCACGTGGTATTAGAGTAGGCGTGCATGCACCCTGGTTGTCACACTTACTATTTGCGGACGATTGTCTTGTCTTCGTTCAAGCTTCAGCTAGTGGTGCATCGAGATTGCATAATATTCTGGGTCAGTACTGAGTGGGTTCGGGACAACTGGTTAACCGAAACAAATCTGCGGTGTTTTTCAGTTCAAACTGTACGGATGAGATGAAAGTTGAGGTGCACACACTCTCGGGTATTGAAGCTGAGGCCCTAGTTGAAAAATACTTGGGTTTACCAACTGCATTGGGTCGGTCGACGGATGAGCAATTGAACACATTATTGCTAGACTCAAGAAATTGGTTAATAGTTATGCTTCAAAGAAGATGAGCGGGGCAGCAAGGGAAGTGTTGGTGAAAGCAATTTGTCAAGCCATACCGACATACTCTATGAGTTGTTTTCGCCTGTCCAAAAAGATGTGTAAGAGGATTACAAACATTATTGCAAGGTTTTGGTGGGGAGGTGATGAAGTGAAGAGGAAAATTCACTGGAAAAAGTGGGCTGACATTGCAGTACCGAAATCCATCGGTGGTATGGGTTTTCGGGACTTCCAGCTCTTTAATCAAGCTATGTTAGCTAAACAAGGCTGGAGGTTAATGACGAGACCTGACTCGTTATGTGCAAAGTTTTTAAAGGGTAAATATTACCATGACTCCGAGTTTATGTCGGCTAGGCAGAAGAGAAATTCATCACATGTTTGGAGGGCGATTCTACATGGACGTGAAGCCCTGAAGAAGGGTATGATTAAGCGAGTGGGAGATGGATCTTCTATTCATGCTTTTGAAGATCCTTGGATTCCAGCAAACATGAATGGTCGTCCATTATTTAAATGTCCAGAAGCACAAATTATTTTGGTGGAGGAGCTGATTGATGAGGAAACGATGTCGTGGAATGAGGATAAGCTAGAGGCTAATTTTATTGATACCGATCGAAGAGCTATTAGTCAGATACCCCTAGGTAGAGGGGGAGAAGACACTTGGGCCTGGACGCAAGAGGTTAATGGTTTGTTTTCTGTTAGATCGGCATACCGTCTGCTGGCAGCAAATAAATTGGCCGATCAAGCATCTGGCTCTGGTACCGAGGTAAAAACATGCTGGAAAAAATTATGGAAGATTTCGGTGCCACCCAAAGTTCGCTTATTCTGGTGGAGAGTGATCAAGAAATTTATTCCAGCTAGGCAAATTTTGAAGCAAAGGCATATGGAACAAATTGCACATTGTGAATGGTGTGGAGTAGAACAGGAATCCATCTTTCATGCTATGTTCGAATGCACATGGGCACGATTATTTTGGGACAAATTAAAAGGATATGCAAGATTCAAGGTTCCTATTTTCCATCCAAACTCATGGGCTATGGATATGGTTGATAATAAGACCATCAAGGAGGAAGAGGCGGCTATGATTTTATGTGGCTGTTGGGCGGTATGGAAGGAGCGGAATGCGCGCAAGCATGGAGAGGGAGGCAGATTTGTGGTTGAATCTGTGAGGTGGGTGCTACAAACCACTATAGACCTGGCTTGTGCTGGCAAAGAAAAAGAGAAGAAAACACCAAAGCCTAAACTGAAGTGGAAGCCACCAGATGAGGGTACAGTGAAAATCAATACCGATGCAAGTTTTATTCAGGATTCTATGTCTGGCACTACAGGGTTGGTTGTGAGAGATCACCTAGGTAACCTGATTAGGGCTCAAGCGAGATGGCAACAACATGCGGAGAATGCACGCGTCATGGAGGCCATGGCAATCAGAGAAGGCGTTAACTTGGTTATGGAGAGAGGATATACGAGTGTCATAATCGAAAGTGATTCAAAGGAGGTGGTGAATCTTTGCAATGGAGATGGGTCAAACCGGTCGGAGATCATGGCTATTTATCAGGAGATAGCAGAGTCTAAGATAGTTTTTTTAGCTGTAGCATTAGTTTCATTGGGCGAGATACAAATCGTGCTGCCCATGTGTTGGGGTTCGGCTCTCCTGCAGGGAGCCCTGCACGTACTATCCTGCAGGTCCAATAATTAAGAGACACCTGTCCTGGCAGGTCCCACCTCTCAAATAACACAGCGTATATTTCTGATTTAGTTAATCTCTATAAACTTACCTAACAGATTTTTTTTACCCGCCAAAGAATACCATCCCAGAATCTCCTTTCCCACGTGATTAGTTTCTCCTACAAATCTCGCCGGAAGTTGCAGCCCTAGAGATCAAAGAAATTGAGAACAAGCTAGTGGCTAGAAGCGATCTTCCGGCACGCTCGCACAGGCTAGTTGCCGGAGGCGATCTTCCAGCACCCCGTGAGAAATTTCCTTTGCGGATGCTGATACAAACTTCGAAGGAATATACGCCAGCTATGTTTGAAATATTCAGAGGAGAATACGACATGGTGATGGGATGTTGTTTGTACAATAGTGGTCATAGTGACTCTACTTTAGAATTCAAAGTTAGTAATACAGATCACCCCCGAAGCCATCAATTTACAGTGAAATTTGATCCTAATGGATCAAAGGTTTCATGTTCATGCAAAAAGTTCGAATTTGTGGGGGCATTGTGTCATCATGCATTGAAGGTGTTGGATCATAACAATATCAAGGAGTTGGCACAGGAATATATCCTGAAAAGGTGGACAAGACATGCAAAAACAGGACCATCACAGACAATTCAAAAATGTGTTAATGATGAAGATACTAGAGTTGTGTTGGCTAAACGGTACGGATCATTGTGTCGTTCTTATAATAACATCTTGAGTAAAGCAGCAGAAAACGAAGAGGCATATGCACTGCTACAAAGTGCGTCAATAGATCTAATGGAAAAGGTGGACCAGATCATGCATAGAAATCGGTCAAGTGATATGTCACCTAATTGTGAACAAGCAGAGAAGCAACCAGTTGAATGCAACAAAGAAAATGAAGTCCAAGTACAGGGAATAAAGAGAAAAGAAGCAGGAAGTAGCAGCAAGCGGAACAAATCGGGACTTGAACATAGCGAGAATAAATCAAAGAAAGGTATGGTATAGTAAAAAAAAATTCTATATACATACAAAATTTTAATTATATTGTCATAATGTTTTCTTTTCTAAACAGGGAAAGCAACAATGTACAAGAGTGGTAATTGTGCTTCTGCATCCGAAGGAAATCCTAGTTTCAATGTTCAATTGAACAACAACAATTTAGCAGGATAGGATTCAACTGGTCTATGCCTCAACTACCGCAGGGCGGGAACTATAATTTTCAAGCACTACCGGGCGCTATGCCTCAACTACCGCAGGGCGGGAACTATAATTTTCAAGCGCTGCCACATGCTATGCCTCAGGTTGAGAACTACAATATGCAAGTATTGCAGCGGGCGATGCCTCCACTACATCAGGCGAATGCAACTTTTCAGCAGTTGCTTGGTTTGCAGCCACAACAGCCATATTCCTATTATAACACTGAACCAAGTCAGGTATATTTATTTAGGTGACCCTTAAAAATTAACGTGAGTATGCAAATGCCATTCACTTGCACTAATTTTGGGTTACACTGTATGTAGAGTTCTGGTTCAGTAGGTTTACCAGACATGGGATGGACAACATATCAAAATGGTCAGCTGCCAAGCAAGGTACTTTTCACTAACAAGTTATACTCACAAATTCAATATTTCTCTAATGGAGTTTATGTCTTACAAAAATTGTTTTTTTCTTGCAGTTCTTGGGTAGCCAATCAAGTCATCAACAGGATAATCCTTTTTAAGTGGCTCGATGTTACAGTTCTTGGGATGTAGTACTTGATCTTACCATTCATATTACAGCTCGATATGTAAGAATACTGGTTATGCACTAGTTTATTTTCTATGGTTTAGTTCTAGGTTAAACGTTGTCTTGGAGATTAAATTTTCCACAAGGAACTTCCAGCAATTTGTGTTCCCCGTTGTAGTGATCCACAACATTTGATGTGCTATAGCAAATAAATCCATATGTTACAAGGGGAGTAAGGCGTAAATGGTTAATTAAGTGATGAACTATCGCTCACCTTTCACGTCCATGGCGAGCAGAGCTCCGTGCTCCTGCAGTCAGTAACTAGCGCCCGCTCCCCCTCTCCCTGTGCGCCTCCTTGCCGCAGCAGCAAGCTCAATCGACAGTGCACTTGCCGTGGTCGGGAGCTCAATCGACAACGCTGCCGCGCAGGCTCAATCGCCGAGGCCGCAGCTGCAAGATCCGTCGAGGCCGCCGCCACTGCAGCGAGCTCCGTCGAGGCCGCGCCGCGAGCTCAATCGCCAAGGCCGCGTCGCGAGCTCCGTCGAGGCCACCGCCGCGACCTCAATCGCCGAGGCCGCCGTCACGAGCTCCGTCGAGGCCGCCGCCGCGTGCTCAATCACCGAGGCCGCCGTCGCCATCTTCTCACTAAGCTCAGCTCGGTGTAGCAATGTGTGCCTCGAGCAGTCAGAACAAAAGTGAGGGGATAAGGAATGTTTTAGAAAAGAAAAAACGAAAATACATTATTGGAGAGGTGAGACCTGGCAGGACAGGTGTCTTTTAATTATTGGACCTGCAGGTGCGTGCAGGGCTCCCTGCAGGAGAGCCGACTACCATGTGTTGATGACTACCGTGTTTATCTCTGAATATTGAAAAGAGTAAATTCCATTTTTTACCCCTTAGTTTAGTATTGTTGACATCACTTACCCCATTTAACATAAATTCTTCGTGGTTACCCCATCTAGTGAAACTTGTGCCACTTTATACCCCATTTAAAATTGTATACTATGACCCCTTACGTTTTGTTTCGTCGGCACTTGTCTTTTCCCACGAGGTCATCATGTCCTCTCTCACTTGCATCATGACGGCCTCCCTTATCGACATCCTCGTTCGTCTGTGTGAATAACCCCACCATCTGGTGCTTCTGTCCATGGACGAAATACGTAAGCTTGTTTGTACGATGATCGATCTCAATCACCGCCATTGCCTTTGTTGAAACCGCCGCATCACAGCCTGTTCTATGACACAGGTAAACGACACTAGTAGTCAGCTAGCTAGCTAGAGCATGCTTTGTAGTAGTATACTGAAGTACCTCGTATAAAAGTGTGGTACTTGATTTCTAGTCAGTTATCCTTCTTCTTCTAGTACTAGCACATATATAGCATCGCAGCTTCCAGTAGCTTCGTCACGGTCAGAAGTGCCGACGGGTGGCATATTAGGTTCAGAAGGGCCTTCGGCTTGGCGGAGACGGTGGAATGGGAAAACCTATGTAGGGTTTTTGACCTACACCCGTTTAGCTAGGGCAGAGAGGTATCCTGGGGCCTGGAGGAGTCCGGGGACTTTTCGGTGAACTCCTTGTACTGCAGGCTGTCCATGGGGGCGGCAGTGACCCACTTCAAGGATGTCTGGAAAACTAGGGTTCCGCCCAAGATCAAGATCTTTCTTTGGCAATTGCTTCGGGGTAGACTGCCGGCAGGGGATCAGCTGGTCAAGCGACATGGCCCATCAGATGGGAGGTGTGCGCTTTGCGGGGAGGCAGAGGATTGTAATCACATATTCTTCGGCTGCCATCTAGCCAGGTTCATGTGGGCGGGGGTTAGGGAACTCCTGGGTTGTGATTGGAACCCTGCGTAGGCTAGTGTGGTTTACCTTTGCGGCACAAAGCTGGGCGCTTTAAAATATTAGAAATAAACTTGCTATAGAAGGGAAGATGATCAATAACCCGGCTGATGCTATACTACACATGTCAGATGGAGGGTTCTAGTCAGACCGAGGGATAGGAGGCTCCTGGACGAGGCGATGTTGGAGGTGCGCAGACTCCAGACGAGGGCGAGAGGCGACAACTGACCTGGTCGGATGCGTATGTGTGTGGGTCTTGTATGTTCGGTCTTGTAGCCGGTGTGGGCACTTGAACGTTTTTTTAGGTCCTGATTAGCGGTGTGGTGTTGATGTGGGTGGGCTCAGAGCCCGTGGCCGAACTATGTTGTCGGATGTTGGTGGCTTTATAAAGTAGCTTCGTCACACGCTTCAGCCAAGCGATCCATACAAAAAAAAGTGATATACTTCACCAAAGAAGAGCACCAAGAGACGAGTACACACGCCACACCACCGGCAGGAAAGAACGCGATGTGCGACGGTGGTGCAACAGAGATGTGCCAGAACTAGGATGATCACCGGGATTACGCCAAGACAAAATGTGCTGAGATATGTGAAGCTACATGGACAGGATGACCGTATCCAACCTAGTATAACGTTGTAAAAGTTTAAATGGGGTAAAAGTTGGCACAAGTTTCGCTAAATGGGGTAAACCGTAATATTTTTTGTTAAATGGGGTAATTATTGTCACAAATATCAAACATGGGGGTAAAAAATGGAATTAACTCTACTGAAAATAATGTGTTTTTCTTCTTGTCACAAGTTAAAGCGGTTCTCTTCTTGGTATCTTACTATCTTCTGCCTTCAGTAAATTTCGCCTGAACCAGTCACCTCAAATTGCGCACCACCAAGAAGCTAAAAATTCCTCTCCTAGATCACAAAGGAAGATCAGCATATTATACTTTCACAGTAGGATGGATCACCATATTGGCAGATTATTCGTGTGTTTTTTCTAGCTAGGCCTGGCAAGCTTCTCTCGCAGTGAGATCACCATATGGGCGGATAATTGGTGTCTTTTAAAAAAAGATCATCCTGCCGGTTTATTCAAACTATAAAAATTTGGGGAATACGAGAGGACAAGGTCAAATAAAATTGTCTCACTGCGAAAAGATGATGGTACATATATTTCTATTCAATCTGAATTACAAAACTTAGCTTCTAATTTCTACACTAGTCTTCTCACATCATAGGATCATACCTCCCTGGAGGTAATCACAAACTACGTAGCATAGAAAGTTATGCAAGATAAAACATGTGCTTCGTTTACAGCCTGGGAGATTGAGAAAGCTCTGTTTATGATGCACCCGAATAAGTCCCAGGACCTAGATGGTTTCACGGCTAGGTTAAATATCAAGCATTGAGATTTTTTGAAAGAGAGCGTATGTGATGTTATTACGAAATTTCTGGAAGGAGGAGATATGCCAGAGATTGCCAATAGTACATTGTTGGTATTGATACCAAAGATTAAGCAACCACAAGATCTTTCTCAATATCGGTTGATTGCACTATGCAATGAATTAGTACTATACGAAACTGCATCGAAGGTGTTTGCACTTTGGTTGATTCAGTTGAGACCGTTGTTGGAGGAGATTATCTCGAAGGAGCAGAGTGCGTTTGTCCCTAGTCGGTTAATTACTGACAAATGTCATTACGGCCTTCGAGAGTATTCACTATTTCAAGAGGAAGGAAGGTAAGAGTGGAGCATGTGCTATAAAACTCGATACGGCCAAAGTCTATGATCCGATGGAGTTATGGAGAAGCTAGATTTCTCCTCAACTTGGGTTAACTCGATCATGAACCTAGACCGTATCTTTTTTGGCAAGAGTTAATGGCCGGTTTTCTGAGTATTTTAAACCCACCACGGGTATTAGGCAGGGGGGCCTATTCCCCTTACCTTTGTCTACTATGTTCTGAAGACCTAAGCTCTCTCTTAAAATATTCTGGACCTCAATATTTGTCACCAGGTATTAGAGTCGGAATTCATGTCCCGTGGTTGTCACATTTGCAGTTAGTAGTTTACCGAGTGGTCTTTGCTCAAGCCTCAGCGAGCGGTGCTACTAGATTACAGAATATTCTTAAAACTTATAGAATTGGATCGGGGCAGCTGGTAAACCGAGCCAAATCAGTTGTATTCTTCAGCGCTAATTGCACTTATGAGATGAAGCCGGAGGTGCATGAACTATCTGGTATTGAAGCGGAAGCGCTGGTAGAAAAGTATTTGGGGTTACACGAGGAAGATCGAGTGATGATCAGTTTGAGTATATTATTACTAAGTTAAAGGATTTGGTGAATAGTTATGCGGCAAAGAATTTATGTGGAGCAGCGAGGGAAGTGTTGGTGAAGGCAATTTGCCAAGCAATTCAAACATATTCGGTGAGCTGCTTTCAGTTGTCAAAGAAGATGTGCAAAAGGATCACCAGTACTTGCTAGGTTCTGGTGGGGAGGATATGAGCAAAACAGGAGGGAAGAAATAGTCGGACATAGCAATTCCTAAAGCTTCAAGAGGGATGGGTTTTAGAGATTTTCAGTTGTTCAACCGGGCCATGCTAGCTAAGCAAGGGTGGCGTCTTATAACAAAACCAGATTCGTTGTGTGCCAAAGTTTTGCGAGGAAAATGTTACCATGGATCAGATTTCCTATCGGCTACAGAGAAGAAGAATTCTTCCCATATGTGGCGAGCTATTCTAGATGGCGAGAACTACTACCCTTTTATTTGGGACACATTATTTGTTTTGGATGACATGCCCAATAACACTGAAACGTCATTGAGAATTTAGGAGTGTAAACAAGTGAGAGTATTCATGCTTCTATTTCCTTCTTTTGTAAGGCCTTGTGCAAACATGTAAGGCCGTGTAGATCAAAACCGAATTAAATTGGCCTCAATGGTACAAAGCACGATAGCTCACTTGAACAGAAAAATCACGATCTAGCTTAGCATCTCCGGGTGTGAGGTGAGCACTAAACAACATGAACTGAATAACTAGCTCATAGTGCAGAGCTGGTCCCTGGAACGGTGCTAATTCGTCACTCATACTAGCTGGCTACTGAACTTTGCAGTGAACCGAGCACAAAAACTCTAGTGTTAATGTATTATTTTCTTTATAGTTATTGTATATTGTATTAGTTTCTTTATAGTGAAACAAGTTGGGAAGAAGTTGTTAATTAATAAGAAATTGCCCAAGGAAATAGGTAAAAGAAATTTCCATCCAAGATTTAATAACTGATCCATTCTCATCCTGAGCTTAAACAATACTTTCACTATTTACGCCATACAGCTTGTATAACACAATTTCTGGAGCACAAACGAGAGCCAAACCTTAAACAATTACTAATTTACTATGCAAATGATAACTGAGTCTTAATAGTTTCATACCAAGAAAAAATATACCTAGAAGCCGAAACTACCATATCCACGAGTCGAAGTAACATGATGCATTTTTTTTTTGCTAAACAAAACCATATTTAGGAACATATTCTAATCAGTTGATTCTCTTCCAGGTTTCCGCTAAGCACCAAGACTTGAACCTCATGAGCCAAGAAGTGCTTGAAGTTTAGGGCATGTTCCTGCGCTTGCACTTCATCCTGCAACATGAACATATACATACTTTACATTAAGTTCAATTCTATCAACTAGCGCACACAGCAAAACTAGGTAGTTATTTAGTAGTTTAGTACTAATAAGTAATAACTCCCAATTTTCTATAGTAAAAAAAAACGCCCAAGCGAACTTTCTGATCCAGTTTTTATACAACCGGGGCCCCAAATTGTGAAGCAAGCTGACATTCGCTATCAACATTGTGTTGGCATATTGCAGCCACTTGACCAAACCAAGCTCTTCACATCAGATCAGGAAAATGGAACTGAAGGAAGAATTGATAATATTGTTTTCATCTTAGGAAAGTGACAAAATGGAAAATCACACTATCTAGAATATGTGCTGTCATCCACAGTATATGTCAGAATTACCCTTTGTCTACTTCATGTTTGAACAAGCAGATTATGAATCCAGTGTGTGTAACTACCCAAACAAAAATCTGTTATGAGTAGCATCAACATCCATATCCAAGAGAATGGAAGGATTACCCTCACCCTGATACACATATAAATAAACAAATACAATTAAAATGCACCTAGTATTTGGATGCTTGGAAAGAGACATTAAAATGAAACTCTAGTATTTGGATGCCTGGAAAAAGGCATGCGTTAATCGAAAGAAGGTGCCATGATGTTGCTCTCCTAGGTGTGATAGAGACAAATGAAACTTTAGTATAACGGACAGCAACACAAAATCTGAATGTCTCATCGACAACTGAACTTCGAACGTGTACAACATTATTGTAAGACACTGATCTCATCATATGCCCAATCAAGCATTAATCTGACAGGACTCACATGCATCATACTACCTCCATGCCAGTTTACAGGGTATTACACATTTCGAGAAGAAAATTTGACTATAAATTTGGTCAACAAAATATAAGATATATGCCACAAAAATTATACCATTGGATTCATATTCAAAAGAAGTTTTCAATAGTATAATTTTTTTGATATATATCTTATACTTTTGTTGACTAAATTAGTAGTCAAAGTTTTGTCTCGAAATGCGTAATACCCCTGTAAACCGGTATAGAGGGAGTACCAACCTCTATTTATAAAAATAAATGCAAACAAAGTTCTTAGCAAATTCACATAAAACAAAAATATATACTACGGATTCATAAAACCTCTACTTTTGACCAGGTTGTACAAATGTTGGTATGAACTAATATCAATAACCACTAACTATCAAGAATAAATAGAGTTGGAGGCAAAGAGAAAATTACTTACATTGAGGCAGCTGAGATCCAAGCTTAGCCACTTCCTTCTTCAACCACAAACCACGGAGTCTTGATTCATAGCACAGAAAAAATTCTCGATTTTCTGCATCATTCAGAACATCGGAGGCAAGGACCTTGGTCTCATCGGACACATCATCCATGCCATGTAACACCTCCAGGCATCTTGAGATCGAGTACTGCTGTCCTTGCTGTGACGCTTTCTGTCCCATGAACATGGTGTCTTCAGTGGCTGGTATGGGTGTGGTAACCTTATGTTTCTTCTTGGATCTTCCACCATTCACACTCCCTGATTTTGCATGATCTTCACTTTTTTGTGTCATTGCATCTCCTTCACTGTCTTGAACGGGATATCGTTCATGATATTGTTGCAGTTTCAGATCCAAATCGTCAAGGTATTGCTGCATCGAGAGGGTCGGCATGTACTTCACAGAGGTACTTGCCCTCCTGTAGTAATGTAGTGGGGCCTCGTCATCATCATTTCCCAAAATAGCAGAATTCACACCCCAGGTCCTGTTCTTCACATAGGTAGTTGCCTTCTTGAAGGATCTTGGGGCCTCATATTCACCATTGCCAACAGCAACAGGATTCACAGCCGAGGGTCTATTCCCCACATAGGTACTTGCCCTCTTGAAGGATGATTGGGCCTTGCCATCATCGTTGCCAACAATAACAGGATTCTCAAGCGAGGCCCTGTTGTTCATAGAAGTCCATCGCGGAAGTATTGGCTCCTCGTCATCCTCAATCTCAGAAACAAAATGCCATTGCCTCGGAAGCGACATTGCTTCTTCACTGCGGCGGGATGGTGAGCAGCCACACCTGCGAGTTCAGCTCACCCGTGTAAGCAAACTGTAGATGAGACACTGTGCAATTTCAGAACAACGATACGCGCACAAGAATGATACAAAGAAAGCAGCTGTGGATTCAGATTCATGTCAACGGTGTCAAATTCTATTAATTAACTACCTTATAACTAAATTACAAAAAAAATACTATGGCCATCCGTTGGTTGTTGTCCTCCTCTAAATTGTTTTCTGTGAAATCTTTCTACGTTGCTATGCAAAACTATGGAGCAGTGCCTTTCAATTTTACGTGGAAGATTAAAATTTCAGTTCGGGTTAACACTTTCCTGTGGTTGATCCTAAAAAAAAGTATTCTCACCAGGGATATTTTGTTGAAAAGAGGTGGCAACTGTACTAAAACTTGCTTGTTTTGCGGACAGGATGAAAGCATAACCCATCTTTTCTTCTTATGCCCCCTAGCCAGATATGTTTGGAATGTTGTTGGGTGTGCACGGGTTTTAAGTGTCAGTTTACTAATGCAGATAACTGCCTCATATACTGGCTGGGCAGTTTTAAGAATAAAAAAAGAAAACTGTTGAGCGTGGGAGTTGCTGCGGTTTTCTGGGGGATTTGGAAAGCGAGGAATCAAGCTTGTTTCGAAAAAAAAATGGCCTTCTGAACCAATTGAGGTTTTGCATCAAGTAGCTTACTGGATTAACTTGCAGGGATCGGAGGACGCAAAGTTGGAGCTACAGTTGGACGCAAAGCTACTGGGACAGGTCGCGGGTGAGGTGTTCTCAGCGGCGAGAGGCTGGGCGATGTGGAGACCTAGGCTTGGAGGATGACTACAAAGCCATGGAAAATTAGTGTCGAATGTTGCTGTTGCTATTTTCTGGGGTGTAAGTTGGATGCTGGTAGTCTCTTCTGTTTTAGTTTAATGGCTTTGTGCGCAGTCATTTTGAAAACATTATCGGTTTCGAAAGTTTAGCATCTGGGAACTATGTGTTCGCTGGGTTCGTCCTTGGTGGTGTTGTGTTTTGGTGGAACTTTGTAGCCTGTGATTTCTTTTAATGAAAATCGGGGAGAAGTCCCTTTGCATCAAAAAAAAAAAAGGCCACCCATTGGTGTCAAACTGTCAGTTGACCGCGCCCTCGCGTCCGTGAACCATACAGTCCCACGGAGTAGTTCTTCTCGCCGCAATTATAACTGCCCTACTGAGAGTCTGAGATTTCCCCTCAGATCGACGACACCCCTCGCCGGAAACGAAACGAGAACGACTCCCTCGACCCTTCCCTGATATACTGCGAAGTCCCGTCGCATCGTCGGCGCACCCTGAGCCACGCAATACAGGCCCCGCCAGAGACGGTTAGAACTTAGAAGATCCAATGAGAGAGAATGAGACGCACCAAGATGCCGGGCGAACGTCGGCGAGTCCGGCCCCGGAGCGGAGCGAGGCGTCTCGCGAGTTCACGATCGACACTCCGGCAAGGCGGCGGGCTCTGTTTTCTTTTCGCGAGTTTGGGTTTTCCCCGGCTGACTCTGTTATGCTTTTCTAGTCTGAACCAAAGGCGGTTCAGATTTCGAACCGGACATTTGGTACACTCATTTTCTTTTCAGTCGACGACTCTAGGTATAATAGTTAGAAAGATACGCTAAACCGCAAACTCTAAACCCAACTATCCA
Organism: Lolium multiflorum; assembly: GCA_030979885.1. Taxonomy (NCBI): domain Eukaryota; kingdom Viridiplantae; phylum Streptophyta; class Magnoliopsida; order Poales; family Poaceae; genus Lolium; species Lolium multiflorum. The sequence continues at coordinate 43,356,212 of CM061752.1, read as the reverse complement.
GGGTAGCACAACGCAGTTTTGGGGTTCGACAAACGTGTACGCAGAGCAAACAAGACAGCATATTTTTAAAAAAAAAATTAGCCCAAGGTGGAATTGCGTTGCATTTGGACAGCTCATGAATACATATTGCTAAAATTCGAATACATTTAACAAAAAGCAACTTGATTTAGCTAAATTCCGGCGCCACGACAACCTAGAACTAAAAATTGGCTCCGGGATGCTCACCGGAGCCCTGTGCCGTGGCGGCGGCGCGTCGGCGGCCTCGTCACTCGCCGCCGCTGCTGAGGTCGACGAAGACCTTGCCCTGCTCCTCCGCGACGAGCCGCCACTCCTCCGCCTTGTCCGCATCGCGCTGGCTCGAGCGAGAGACGATCCCGACGACAGTGTCGAGGTGGCGCTCGTCGACGAAGTCTTCGGGCGCAAGCCCTGCATTCACGCCAAGCTGCGGGAGGAGGCGCTCCAGCTCCTCGTCGTCGAGGTAGTCGCCGGGTTTGAAGTTGGGTTGCGGGAGGCACTCCAGCTCCGCGTTGTCGAGGTAGTTGTCGGGCTTGAAGTTGGGCTGCGGGAGGCGCTCTAGCTCCGCGTCTTCCTCCATCTTCACCACCAACGGCGTTGACGGGCGTTGGTGGGAGCTCAACAACGAGGACGCCGCAGAAGGGGAGGAGGCACGATGGCGGTAGCGGTCGGACTCGCGCTTGGCGAAGGCGGGCAGCGCCGCGACGCCATAGTTGCGGAACCGGTAGCTCCCCTGGATCCGCGCCGCGTCGGAGCGGATCTTGTACGCCTCCATCTTCTCGTCGGCGAGAGGAAGGTTCGAGCTGCCACCGCGCCCAACCTGGCCGCCCCCGCGCCCGACACCATCGTGGACGACGGAAGGGGAGGAGGCTAGATGTACGCGCGCTGCTGGCGTGTAGTCAACACGTCCGTTGGGAACCCCAAGAGGAAGGTGTGATGCGCACAGCAGTAAGTTTTCCCTCAGTAAGAAACCAAGGTTATCGAACCAGTAGGAGCCAAGAAGCACGTGAAGGTTGTTGGTGGAGGAATGTAGTGCGGCGCAACACCAGTGAACCGGCGCCAATGTGGAACCCACAACACAATCAAAGTACTTTGCCCCAACGTAACAGTGAGGTTGTCAATCTCACCGGCTTGCTGAAAACAAAGGATTAAACGTATCGAGTGGAAGATGGTGTTTGTTTGCAAAGAACAGTAAAAGCAGTAGAATGTATTCAGATGTAAAAGAATGGACCGGGATCCATAGTTCACTAGTGGTGTCTCTCCAATAAGATAACTAACATGCTGGGTGAACAAATTACAGGTGAGCAATAGACAAATAAAGATTCAATACATATCAACGATAATTACTATGTCATTTAATCAGGGCATTACGACAAAGTACATAGACCGCTATCCAGCATGCATCTATGCCTAAATAATCCACCTTCAGATTATCATCCGAACCCCTTCCAGTATTAAGTTGCGAACAACAGATAATTGCATTAAGTATGGTACGTAATGTAATCAACACAAATATCCTTAGACAAAGCATCAATGTTTTATCCCTAGTAGCAACAACACATCCACAACCTTAGAACTTTCTCACTGTCCCAGATTTAATGGAGGCATGAACCCCCTATCGAGCATAATTACTCCCTCTTGGAGTTACAAGTATCAACTTGGTCAGAGCCTCTACTAGCAACGGAGAGCATGCAAGAACATAAACAACACATATATGATAGATTGATAATCAACTTAACATAATATTCTCTATTCATCGGATCTCACCAAACACAACATGTAGCATTACAAATAGATGATCTTGATCATGTTAGGCAGCTCACAAGATCTATAACAATGAAAGCACAAGCGGAGAAGACAACCATCTAGCTACTACTATGGACCCATAGTCCAAGGATGAACTACTCACGCATCAATCCGGAGGCGGGCATGATGATGTAGAGCCCTCCGGTGATGATTCCCTCTCCGGCAGGGTGCCGGAGGCGTTCGAATCCCGATGACCCACAAGTATAGGGGATCGCAACAGTCTTCGAGGGAAGTATTACCCAATTTATTGATTCGACACAAGGGGAGACAAAGAATACTTGTAAGCCTTAACAGCGAGTTGTCAATTCAGCTGCACGTGGAAACAGACTTGCTCGCAAGAGTTTATCGGTAGTAACAGTTTTATGTGGAAATAGTGAAATAACAGCGGTGAAATAAAGACAGAGTAGTGATTGTAGTAAACAGCAGGATTAAAACACTGTAGGCACAGGGACGGATTTAACGGGCGTTGCATGGATGAGAGAAACTCATGTAACAATCAAAGCGGGGGCATTTGCAGATAATAATAAAACGGTATCCAAGTACTAATCAATCAATAGGCATGTGTTCCATATTTAGTCGTACGTGCTCGCAATGAGAAACTTGCACAACATCTTTTGTCCTACCGGTGGCAGCCGGGCCTCTAGGGAAACTACTGGATATTAAGGTACTCCTTTTAATAGAGTACCGGAGCAAAGCATTAACACTCCGTGAACACATGTGATCCTCACATCACTACCATCCCCTCCGGTTGTCCCGATTCTTGTCACTTCGGGGCCATTGGTTCCGGACAGCGACATGTGTATACAACTTGCGGTAAGATCATAAACAACGAATATCTTCATGAATCAATAACATGTTCAGATCTGAGATCATGGCACTCGGGCCCTAGTGACAAGCATTAAGCATAACAAGTTGCAACAATATCATAAAAGTGACATCTACGGATACTAGGCACTATGCCCTAACAATCTTATGACTATTACATGACCAATCTCATCCAATCCCTACCATCCCCTTCAGCCTACAGCGGGGGAATTACTCACACATGGATGGGGGAAACATGGCTGGTCGATGGAGAGGCGTTGGCGGTGATGGCGGTGAAGATCTCCTCCAATTCCCCGTCCCGACGGAGTGCCGAACGGAGACTCGGCTCCCGCGACGGAGTTTCGCGATGTGGCGGCTCTCGGAGGGTTTCGCGACTTCGACTTCTCGTGCGTTTTCGGTCGAAACCAATAAGTAGTCCGAAGGGCGTCGGAGGCCGGGGGGCCACACCACATGGCCGCGCGGGCCCCCCGGGCGCGCCGCCATGTGGTGTGGGGCCCTCGGGCCTCCACCTCCTTGCCCTTCTCTCCGTCAATATTTTGGTAAAATAGGGCCTTCTGCATAAATTTCGAGGATTTTCCCGAAAGTTGGATTTCTGCACAAAAACGAGACACTGAGCAGTTCTGCGAAAAGCGTTAGTCCGTGTTAGTTGTATCCAAAATACACAAATTAGAGGCAAAACAATAGCAAAAGTGTTCGGGAAAGTAGATACGTTTTGGACGTATCAACTCCCCAAGCTTAGCTTATTGCTTGTCCTCAAGGAATTCAGTTAACAACTGAGCGATAAAAGAACTTTCACGAACACATTTGCTCATATGATGTATATATTCTCATGCTATGGCTAATACTTAAGCAGTTCATAATAAGATACATGCAAATAAGATCATCCAACAGCTATGTCAATCATGGAGAGGTACCAACAATTAATAATAAGCACCATGAATCATATATATAAGCAGGATTGCAATGTTCATAAGAGAATATGATAAAGTGGTATCTCGCTTGCCTGTATTTGATCGGCAAAACATAAATGCCGAGGCACCTCTGGAGTTCATAGAAAGACTAGAAGTAGTAATTGTCAAAGATAAAAGCATCAAAGTTATACCACAATCAATTATATTTTGAGACAAGCATATTATACTAAGAATGACAGTTGTGCTCTCAAGATAGTGCTCAAAGAAAGAATGGAGACACAACATAAAAGGTAAAAGATTGACCCTTCGCAGAGGGAAGGGATTAACATGCGCTAGAGCTTTTCATTTGTAAAGCAGGAGTAAAATTATTTTGAGAGGTGTTTGTTGTTGTCAACGAATGGTAAATGGTACACTAACTACCTCATCAACCGGACTCACAAGAGCGGCTCCCATTTTATTTATTTTTGGTTGGCACTCCTTCCAACCTTTTCTAAACCATGGCTATGGAATCCTTGGGTGCCTGCCAACAATCACATACCATGAAGGAGTGCCTTTTTATTTAAGTTTTATTATTATGATGACACTCCCCCAACCTTTGCTCACACAAGCCATGGCTAACCGAATCCTTCGGGTGCCGTCCAACAATCACAAACCATGGAGGAGTGTCTATTTAAGTTCTTAATTCAAGGGATGCAAAATCTTTTTGCAAATTATTAGATATGGATACCACTAGTCCATATGAGAGTGAAAGCTAAAAGGTTGTACATCTTCATGAGCTATGAAACATTAACACAAATTGAGAAGTATTTTGAAAGTTTTAAAGGTAGCGCATGAGAATTTACTTGGAATGGTTTGAAATGCCATGCATAACTACTATACTAAAGTGCAACAAACATCTTTTTTGTGAGAGTTTTGAATTTCGTTTTGGATTAACGATGAGTTGACACGTAAACTACTCTGTGATTGATTTCTGCAGTGTTTTTTGGGTGTTCAGTTTCGTTGCTGCATTGCAATTTAGAGTAACGTATCTTATGTCCTGCTGTTTTTGTGGTCGTTATTTTGGTGCGCCGTTTGGGTGGACATAGCTAAAACATGGGCGAAGCAGTGGTGGGCCAGTATGAACAATGTCTGTCGTTGGTCAAAGCGGTTCCGCGACACCCGTCCAGCGTTCGAGACAGCCAAATTGCTGCCGTGCAAGCCTTTTCCTCGGAGCCGCCGCCTTCCTCTTCCTCCGGCCGCCGCTACCTTCTATCCTCTCCCTGACACTCCATAACGCCTGTAGTTGGCTCCAGGTTCACCCTCGCTGGCAAAAATATCAGCAACGGGAGCGGCAAATGGGGAGGAGGGACATCTCGCCGAGTTCCCTAGGCTGGCCATGGCATCGCGGTGCCGCAAAGATCTGGCCTCCGCGCAAACTCGGGTAGGAGACGGGACGGTGGCGATGTTGTCAGCATGGAGGTGGGATGGCGAGCAGGGTGAGCTAGGTGGGGCACCTGGGAGCCTTCCGACGGCCACCAGGGAGCGGGGATTGCCGGCGTCGGAGCCGCTCCCACCGGCCATCGTCCTCCTCTGCTTTGTTCTTTGCTGGACCTGTTCAGCCTGCCGCTGCCCTCTGCTTTTTTTTTTATGTCTGGCCGCTTCCTATCTTTGCTTCTCTGTACATTTGCATTGCCCATCTTAGCTATTCCCTTCCGTAGATTGCATAAGGTACCTCCACCTCTTCCTTTTTTTACGCCCTACAATTTTACTGCTGCTATTTTCGATTTTACTGTTATCTATTAAATTTGGGGATTTAAGGTTCTCACACTGATCTCTGAACTCATCCATCTCTTTCAATGTGCAGGGATATTTGGACCTGATGAGAAGGTGGAGCGAAGCTAAAGTGTGGCCAGTTTGAGAGAAATACATGGATTTCAACTTGGCATCTCAACCTACATGTGACCAATAAAGTTGTGATGTTCCGTCAGTAGGCTTCAGAAACATCCTCACATTTTCTTCCAATTTGTCAATAGTGAAGAGTCTGTTCGTGTATATCTGTACCATTGTTTCACTTTTGCACGATTAGAGGTGTTTATGATGATTCAGTTGGACTTCGGAATTGCTACAGTATAATTTTGGTAGAACATGTAGATTTAGCTGAATAGTAATTATAGAGCTCCCACGTAGACCTCATTAGTTGAGCAGTAATTAAATAGCTCCCCTTTAGACCTCATTTTTCATGCCGATGATGATGAGGATGAGCAGATCGTTGAGCTGGATGATCAGTTGCTTCCTCCACTGGCTTCAAGGCTTCAAATACTTTTCTAGGAGTATTAAGATTTGTTCTATTCATGCATGGCTCATATCTGCTATCTGTTCATCAACGTCAAATGCTGACAGTGTATGTATTTTATTCAGCCTCAGCATACAGCAACAATATACTTGGAAGGCTGATCTGCACCTGCCAATCAGTGCTCTTCAGTATAGGAAGATGACAAATAATGCGGTACGTATTTCTTCAGATTACTTCAGAATTAATAACCTTACTATACCAGCTATTTGTATCTGGTGTTCAACATGTGAGAGGAAAATATTGGCCTCTTTTACGCAGTTTCCCGAAATTGCAAAAGAGGTTTTTCATTGCGATTCAGTAGTATCTAGGATTATTTACAACAATACCTTTGTAGATCAGGATTTATTGTACAATGCTTCAACATGAAAAGGGGAATATCTCATTAGTTTGCTTCTCCTAAAGTAAGAGGATGTATCCAACTTTGGAATCTATGGCCAGATGTACATTTTCAACCATGGATCCGCAACTCATTTAGTCATTTTCATGCTACAAAGTACAAACCCTTCAAGGTGAAAATTGTTCGCATGGCTCCACCTAGACATGAAGGTGTCGACGACTCACATGCTGACTATCAGAGGGTGTGATTACAACCATGCATGTTGCATTACCAACAAAGAGTTTCTGCCTTTATGGTAGAAAAAATATTCCAAATGTATAATGTCTTTAGTGTAAGGTTTCATTACAATGCCTGTGCAGTAGATGCCTTAGCATACCATTGTCCTTTGGCTTCAAATTTTATGTTGGACAGAACAAACTTCAGCTGTTATATTTTCCTCTGGTTGCAGGCATTAGGTAGTGAATTCATTTTCAAATCAGCCCATGACCATGGAGTTTTCTCCTATGAAAGGATGACAGTTTCTTTCTTATTTTTCTTGGGATCAGCTTTAAATGTTGTACCTTCAGGACAAAATAAAGAAGCAGATTGCAGAGTATTCAGTATGTTATGCTTCCAGTTGTGGTACATGTTAATGTTACTGGTCCATTAAGCTAATTACCGAAGGGGGTAGTGCTAAGCAAAACTGGTTCGGCATGGTTACTTCATTTAATTTGGTAGCATCTTCTAACTATTACTGTATACTAAGCAATTGTGTTTTCATTCAGAGTAGTGTAGATACCGGTTCTTTAATTTTATCTATAGTATATACAAGTTAGTACTTAGTTTATTTCGCAGTCAGTTAACATGCTAAAAAAAATTCATCCGCTTGATCCGTTTTTGTGCGTATTGAATTAATGTGAGCTTTGCACCCAAGTTCAGATGGTATGTACGACTCCTGAAGGTATTTATTTTTTGACAACCTTCATCATGTTTTCTGTATTCTTTGATTTATAGGTTATATTATATTGAAAATCATATCAAGAGAAGCATCAACGTATATTTCTTCAGTTCAAAGTTGGGCTATCTCTTATTCCAGGTTATCAAAATACAAATGGCTAATGTATGTAATCTAGAGACAGTTGGATTTAGGGGGGAAAAGGCTAAATTATTCACTATATTTTCCATTTGTACCGATGGGATTCTGATTATATCTTTACTTGCAAGCGAAGGCATGTCAGGTACGGTTGTATGCACTTATTCAGATATCCTTTTCTGTTTGTAAAATATTACTATATTATTCAGTGAATTGCATGCTTATTTTCTGAATTTCTGCTTCTGTTCACTGGCCTATACATCTAGATAGACCAGGGATTTGGTGCTACCTCTTTTGAGTATATGTACAGTACGGAGTCTAATGCTTATATATCAACTATGTGTTAGCTTGGTTGTTCAGGCTCTTTGGTATGCTTCCCAATTGATGTCGTTTGGTCTTCATTATCCATGCCTAATTCCCCAAAGTTTAGATGTTTCTACCTTTCGATGTGTTGTTTTTGGTATGTGCAAATTATAGTGGTTGGTATATTCAGGACGGAGCATCAATGCTCATTTATGCACCATTTGTTCACACAAAACAATTTCAATCGGAGCTTGATTATTAGTATATTATGCTCATAATATGAGATTTGGTAAATTGCAGGTATATAAAGCGACAAGGAGATAGAGAGGGTGTCAACGCTGGACCTAGAGTCAGGAGGCTCTTCCACTTCCAGCAGGGGTGTCCCATACCGCTGCCAGAGGGTTACGTCGACAATGCAAGTGCATGGATGTTCCCAGGCTGACAAGGAGCACAACGTACTCAAAAGGTGTGAATGTCATTCCAGTATTGCACATAATTCAGTCCGAGTTTCTGAAACTGCAGTGCCTCTTAGTACTTGACTTGGATATTTAGTTTACTTATTGAGGGAAAGAAACTTATGTGATATCTAGATGACAACAGTATGCATACCAATGTTGTGTGAGCATGTTTTGGATTCAGTGCTTGGTGGTGGTCCAGGATTATTCTGTTCAGATAAGACAATATTGATTGTCATGGTATGATGTTTCTTAACTTGGAATTGGTCGCATCTTTTAGTGAAGTTTTGGCTCCGTTCTTGATACTGGATATTGTTGCATGTTTCTTAGCTTCACATTGATGGTTACTTGCAGCTATGGAGTTGATGAATCATTCAACGCATTTGCAAGATTTGAAATTTCTTTCTTACTATCTTTTGTTTCCACAAGTGTCTATCTTTGGTATTGACTGTCTTGCTGTTTTAATTCTGTATTGATCCGTTACATGAGATGAAATGATGAACTGTACTTGGTCACATGAAATATCTATCTTGGTTTAATTTCTATGATCATCTCTTATATGTGGATATGAAGCGATGAATTATACTTTGTCACATGAAATATCTATCTTGGTACGTATCCGTTGCTATATTAGTTCTGTGATCATGTGTTCCACACACGGATAAATCTGATCACTTCAATTATCTACCTATGGTATGTGTCTTTGGTATTTTAGTTCTGTAATGATCTCACTTGATGTATGAAATAGAAGATAGCAAGCGTAGAAAGTTTTATACAAAAAATAAGGGACAACAACAATTTGATACTCTGTCCCCAACCCATTTTACGATGAATTCATCCGAGCATGTAACACGTTCAAGTTTGTGGTTAGCTGATTGCGACAATATTCCCACCGTTCTTCCTTTACATTAAGTTCTTGATACTTCTCTTATGATGACACGATAAATTTTGTATCATCTGCTCTTTTATCGCCTTGACCATAGCAGAAAATATCTCAAGGGTGTTAGAGAAACATTTAATCACGATTATGACAGAACTGTGTGTGTGCTTCCAACTGCAGTAACTCCACCATGAAGTTGAGGCCATTACTCTTGGCTAGATGTAGAAACTGAAGCTGGCCTTTTGAGAAAGACTTTATTCAGTTCTATGACTCAGGGATTCAGATACATGTAAAGGGGAAATCTGAAGCTATAACACTTAAGAAGTCTCAGGTATGGTACAGATGCTTATGTAATTTGTAATCTTCTTTTAGTACATGGAAAGTGTTTCGACCTTTGTTACATCTCCGTGCACGAGAAGTTGGTTCTTTATCTTGAAGCTCTATGGTTGTCAGATGAATCTTAGCAAGCTGCATCCTCCGTAGATGGGTAGTTAGTAAGACCCAATTGTTAACAAGTACGATCTAAATATTCTTTATATGATCACATAAAAAAGGAAATTTAAATAGATAGTCAGTACACTTTTATGACCTAATTGTTAATAAGATATTATTCCATTGTTTTGTAGTGTGCATGTTTGCCTTGAGATCTGGAGCACTTCTCCGGCTTGAACTCCATGGGAGGTTGGTCCAACCGTCAATGTCTGCCCTTTCATCCCGCCGCCGCCCCTGAATCAGCGAGTGGCAGGCTTAAGCACCCGACATCTGTCTGCTATAAGGACCTGCAGCAGCAGGATGCACTGAAGCCCCGACTGACAACTGCTCACGACCCATTCCCGCCGCCAAAACTGCCTGCTGATCAGGCGTCCCCTCCTAAGTTTTTTTTTCAGCAAATGGAAAGTGCATCATTATGTTTGTTCTCAACCCAGTTAGCCGATTCCTGTGCGTATGATTTCCAAGCCCATATCAGCATGACACCAAAGGTTCTGTTTTGTACAACTTAAGAGTTGTGTTCTTTTCTATGGGATGTAGCACATGAGAATTGCTCCCAAGAAGTGTTTGCGTAGTAATACAATATGAACTGTATGTAATTTTGTACTATGATGTACCCTTATTTTTCTTGAAGCATAGACCTGTATGTAATTTTGTCCACTGCTGTACCATCATTTTTCTTAAAGAGCATGTAAGCTCAGTACAGACCTTTGATCTTTGAAATTGAATCAATGTTGTCTGTCATGTTATGTTGTTGGTGAGCGATGCTAGCTTTCTGAATTATGGCTATCACAAAATGTTAGGCGATTGATTTTTTGAGATTGTGTGTATTAGTGTGTGCCTCCGCGTGAGATATGCTACATCTTGCTAGCTAGATGTTCAATAAAACTTTCTTTTAATCGTCCAGATGGTTTGTACCCTACACTGTGCTGGTATGTACAACTTGAGAAAGAAGTATCCAAGCTGATGAAACAAAAATTCTGTTTAGAGATGTCAACCCTGTCTACACCTGCCATTCAAGTTATGTACGTACCTATGGACACCATCAATATATCATAATATTAAGCTCTTCAGTATCCATGTAAAATATTTATACCTCTACCTACCGTTCGAGACATTGGTGTTGTTCTCACATTAATAAGAAAGGTAGCTCTCAGAAAACACTAAACTCTCCGCCCTAATGGATAAGAAAGAAAAATTCATCATTAAGCTTAAATTTTGATGCACCTTATTTCAGCAATCACTATATACAAATCCATAACCATCCATCTTGAAACCTAGCTGTTTAAACAAGAAAATAGTGATTACTTTCATTAATTTAAATAGTCTTAAAAATATTACAACAATCACATCACAACACAAGATAGGCGCGGCGTGCCGCCGCGCCCATCCACTGCTAGTAGGTACTTATGGTGGACACTTTTGGAACAACTTGGTTTTCAGGTGTTTGGAAGCACGAGCGGCGTTCCCGCTCAGTACAAGTAAAGGCTAGCAAAAGACTAGGGAGCGACAAATCAAGAGAGCAGTAACTGTCATAATCATGCTTGCGGCAAAATAAATTAACGGAGGCATAAAAGTGATACAAGAACTCTGAAGCAATATAAATCATCGAGGCTTAATTGACTTTGTTCAGTCATATGCATGCGTGAGCATGTGCCAAGTCAATATAAATGAATTATTCAGAGGAGGATACCACAATGCCATACTTACTTATGAATAAAACAATGCAAGCAAACATCCACGACATGCTACTCATATTAATAAATTGGAACTAAACATGAGAGATCATGAGCTACTAGACTTTCTCAAATAACATATACCTCACATGAACCAACTAAGCATGCTCATATGGATGAGTATATGTACAAAAATGAAAGCAAATAGAGTTCATACCAGCCTCTCACCACAATCAGATTGTCGTAGATCGTCATTATTGCCTTTTCACTTGTGTAGCTTGGATAATATGAAATGAAAACCACGCTCCAGCCACCGAAGACCATTGAACCCATGATGAACTTTACAAACCAAAGAAGAACAGCAAATATTTTTTGTGTTTTCAAATTAGAAACAAGAGCGAAAGAAAACAAGCAAACAAAGTAAAAATCTTTTTGGGTTTTCTTATAGCAAACTAACGATAGCAAATAAAGCAAACTAAGAGCAAGGAACCAAATAAACAAATGGTGAAGAGAAACAACAGAAATATTTTTGGTCTTTTTGTGTTTTGGGAAAGAAACAAAATGAAAACAAAAGAATGCAAACTAACAGAAACACAGAAAAGCAGGATGACAGAAATCTGCCAAATCCTGACAGCAGTACAGAAATCGAAATTAACAAAAATCTTCCATTGCTCAGACCAAAAAGTGTTCAACTAATGAAAGTTAGATAACAACCTGGGGAACATGCTCAAAAATTGGCAACTCAAAATAACGTTCTGGCTGTGCGTACGAATTTTTTGGTAACAGCACAGAATCTGTTTTTGGACAGCACTTTCCCAAATATCATCTCTCTCTCATTAGAAAACCACTCTAAGAGACTAAACAAGTATGTACAAGTATCCAGCAACCATAATATGCAAAGAATGAGTGATGCCGGTATACCTCCCCCAAGCTTAGGCTTTTGGCCTAAGTGGAGTTCATTCCCAACGAGGGTCGGAGTTCCACGCCGGTGGATCATACATGGAGTGGTAATAGGGCCCCTGTGCAGAAGAATATCGTGGAGGTTCCACATGCCCATGATGTTGATATGAGGAGCTCGCTGCATCGGATGAAGAGTCGGGATGCTCCTCGGCCTCCTCCACATCTTCCCTTGCACGACGGCTTTCCCTCTCTATGTATGCGTTTAGCTCATTTTCTGTGATCGACCACCCGTCCCTGGCATCAAGGTTAAACAAAGCAGGTGCAGGCAAGCGTACTAATTTTTCAATTTTCTTAGTTTTGCTCCAACTTTTCTTATACAAAGTTATCCTATAATGCAGGTTGTTCAAATTAGATGCATCTGAAATAAACTCATGCCTGATCATGGAGAAAACATCAAGTTTCTCTATAGAAAGCGGAATATCTAAATGGTGAGGACCTACACCATGCATAGCTAATAAGCGAGAGGCGATAAGACCTCCACAAATTCCTCCTTTCTCACGGTTAGTAGCAAGTCTACAAGCTATTAAAGCACCCAAATTATAAGTCCTATCCTGTTGCAAAGCAGCAGCTAAGAAAGCCAAATCTTGGACAGATAATTTACCTCCAGTCCTTCTCGCAAGAACGCACTTTGTAATGAAATAGGCAAAGTAGCGGATGGCTGGATGTTGAATGCTACTAATCTTACCACCATCATTGGAGAAGCTCCTCCCATTACAAATCCTTGTATAAAGATTTGAGAGCTCCCGCGGTGTTCCCCTGATCTTCTCGCAGGATCCCCACTGCGGCACTCTAATCGCTGTGCAAAAATCACTGAAAGGCAAGTCAATAATTTTGTTATAAATCTTATACCGGACCATGGGGTCAGTTCGAGACCGGTGAAATTTGAAATCCTGCACAACCGACACCGTTAGTTTAGCATATTGGTGAGGTTCACCAACAGCAAAATTTCCCAATCCTGCATTGGAAATTAGTGTTTGCACATCTTGCAGGATTCCTGCATTCCGCATAAAGTCCGTGCATGGGTAATAAGAGGGGTATACTCCCTCTTCACGATGGACTCTCATAACTTGCTGTACCTCCAACTCTTCTTGGTTAAGTTGGTGCACGCTCCCTTCCATTTTCTGAAATTTTTCAACAATCATTATAAAATTTGATTTCAAGGTGTGTAATTGAAGGGAACTACTATAGGAACTTGCTAGAGTACTAAACATGCATCAAAACTAATTTCTTCCACTTAGAACAAGCATGCAAGCTCACTAAACATGTTATCCACAGCAGCAAAATATTCAAGATATACTCAACCAAATGAAATTCTAATTGGACAATCAAAGGAGTCACATACCAAGGAGTAAATGTGCCAAATTTCAGACAGAAATCTGGGCTGAGCAAGGAGATCGAAAAATCGCGAGTTCTTGAGCAGAAACACGAGTGAGAGGAACTTGGTACGAGCTTTTTCGGGAGAGAGAAGGTGCTGGGAGGAAGAGATGATGTAGTGGGGCAAGGGGTGGCCACACCACAAGGTGGCGCGGCCCCCTTGCTGGCCGCGCCGGCCTGGTGTGGCACCCCCTGGTGCCCCACAGGTCATCCTCTGTGCTCCCAGGTGCCTCGTCGAAAAATAGGACCAACGGTGTAATTTTTGTAATTTTTAGAGAACTTTGAAAAATGCACATTTCTGGGTATTAAATTAATTATTACTGCGCAGGAAAATGATTTCTAAAATCTTAAATGACTAGAGCATATTGCAAAACAAAAGTGCTACAGCAAGTAAAATAGGTGGAGGGAAAAAGAAAGAAAGAAATGTTGTTTAGCTCCCTTATGCATTAAAATATACTTGTTAACAAGGTTGATCAAGTCTTGCTACCAAATAAATTTTATATGACATAAGAAGAAATAAACCTCAAATCAATCATGTTACCTTATATTGAATTGATATGGATCCAATCACAAGAGTTTGATATTCTTCTTTAGGCTCATATATAGGACAATCAATGGATCCCACTTTGATAGTTTTCACATTAAAAATTGTATTGACTCCACATACTTTATCAATCCTCTTGGGAAAATAGACGGTGTGTTCCTTATCATCAACATTGAAAGTAACCATGCCTTTATTGCAATCAATAACAGCCCCTGCAGTATTAAGAAAGGGTCTTCCAAGAATAATGGACATATTATCATCTTCAGCATTTCCAACACAACAAAATCAGTTAATATCAAGCAATGCTGAGTAACTTGCACAGGAACATTTTCACATAAACCAACAGGAATAGCAGTAGATTTATCAGCCATTTGCAAGGATATATCAGTTGGTATCAATTTATCTAAATCAAGTCTCTTATAAAGAGAAAAAGGCATCACACTCACACCTGCTCCCAAATCACATAGAGCAGTTCTAACATAATTATTCTTGATAGAACAAGGAATAGTAGGTATACCTGGGTCTCCAAGCTTCTTTGGAATCTTACCATTGAAGGAGTAATTAGCGAGCATAGTGGAAATTTTCTCATTGGGGATTTTCCTTTTGTTAGTAACAATATCTTTCATATACTTTGAATAAGGAGGCAATTTAATAGCATCAGTCAAAGGGATTTGCAAAAATAAAGGTTTCATCCAATCACAAAATTTATTATAATGTTCCTCCTCCTTTGATTTAAGTTTCTTAGCAGGAAAAGACATTTGCTTTTGAACCCAAGGTTCTCTTTCATTACCATGTTTCTCTGTAATAAAATCTTCTTTAGTGTACTTTTTATTTTTAGCATGCTTTTCAGGTTCTTTTTCAATTTCTTCTTTATCAGGAGTATCATTCTTATCGTTATCTTCCTCATGTTCATTACCACTTTCAGTTTCAGCATCGAAATAGAAATACTATTAGGATCATTAACAGGTTCAGAGGATTCTACAACATTCTTATGTTTCTTTTTCTTTTTCTTAGATGGAGCACTAGTTTTAATTAGTTGAGAATCTTGTTCAACTCTTTTGGGATGCCCTTCAGGATATAGAGGATCCTGGGTAGAAACACCACCTCTAGTTGTTACTTCACAAGCATGTTTTTCTTTAGAATTATTTCCCAACAAGTCATTTTGCACTTTAGTAAGTTGATCAATTTGAGTTTGAACCATTTGAAAATGTTTAACAAGTATCTTAACATCATTGGAGGTTCTCTCCACAATACCATGCAATTCACTAATAGCTCGGGAATTTTCCATTAAATGATTCTCTACTCTCATATTAAAGTTTTCTTGATTAACAATATAATTATCAAATTCATCTAAGCATTGAGCAGGAGATTTTGAATACGGAATATCTTCCCTAGTAAAGTGTTGAAGCGAGTGTACCTCAATCATGGATGAAGGGGGAATTGTCTCACATATATCTTCTATAGGAGGTAAATTCTTCACATCTTCGGGTTTAATACCCTTCTCTTTAAGAGACTTCTTGGCTTCCCTCATATCTTCATCATTTAATTTAATCATACCCCTCTTCTTCACTATCGGTGTCGGGGTTGGTTCAGGTGTAGACCAATCATCATGATTCCGGCCTATTTTAGCCAATAATTCTTCAGCTCGTCTGGAGTTCTTTTCCTGAAAACACACAACTATCCAGGTATGCCCTAGACTCAATAGTTAGTCCACTATAAAATATATCAAGTAAATCATGCTTTTCCAAATCATGGTCAGGTGAGCTCTAATAAGAGAGCAAAATCTCGCCCAAGCCTCAGGCAATTTCTCTCCATCTTCCTGGTCAAAATTATAAATTCTCTGCAAAGCACTAGCAGGAAAGTATTTTCGAAAGAAAACATCACGCAAGTCGGTTGGACTTTTAATAGAACCAGAAGGCAAATTATTATACCAAGTTTTAGCATCATCCTTTAATGAGAACGGAAAATTTTAGCGACAAAATAAGTACGCATCTTGACATCATCGAAAAACACGCCACTAAGAGTAGATAACTCAGTCATGTGTTCAACAACACTTTCTTTTTCAGTACCACAAAAGGGTGTTTTCTCAACAATAGCTATATGAGATAGATCAAGAGAAAAATCATAATCTTTATCCCTAATGTTTATAGGGGATGTGGCAAATTTAGGATCGGGAGATGGTTTATATCTAACAGCATGTTCTGCAAGCAACTTTTTAATTTTTCTTGCATCAGTAGCATTGCATTTTTCAATAAAATCATCATCAAGCTCTACATAATCTTCATCAAGATCATCACTAGAATAATCAAGTTCAAGTGATTTAACAGGTGTAGTAGCATTTTCATTAGGAGTTTCAGTATTTTCAATTTGTCTAGACTTAGCAATTGTAGCATCTAGAAAAGATCCTAACGAACCATCATTATCAAGCACAGCAGAAGCATCATCATAATTATGAGAAGAAATTTCAGATTCAGCAGAAGTACCAACATTTGAAGTTTGTGGTGGTGAAACAAGTTTACTTATCACGGATGGTGAATCAAGAGCAGAGGTACTAAGAGTTGTACCTTTTCTTGTAGTGGATGGTAATATGGCGATCTTAGTATCGCGAGGTTTACCCATAATGGAGAATTTGCAGCGAACAATATCAATCCAAGTGAACTTCCAAATAAAGCTATGCTCCCGGCAACGGCGCCGAGAAAATAGTCTTGATGACCCACAAGTATAGGGGATCGCGTCGAGGGAAGTATTACCCAATTTATTGATTCGACACAAGGGGAGACAAAGAATACTTGTAAGCCTTAACAGCTGAGTTGTCAATTCAGCTGCACGTGGAAACAGACTTGCTCGCAAGAGTTTATCAAGAATAGTTTTATGCGTTAAAATAGTGAAATAACGGTGAAATAAAGACGGAGTAGTGATTGTAGTAAACAACAGGATTAAAATACTGTACAGGGACGGATTTAACGGGCGTTGCATGGATGAGAGAAACTCATGTAACAATCAAAGCAGGGGCATTTGCAGATAATAATAAAACGGTATCCAAGTACTAATCAATCAATAGGCATGTGTTCCATATTTAGTCGTACGTGCTCGCAATGAGAAACTTGCACAACATCTTTTGTCCTACCGGTGGCAGCCGGGCCTCTAGGGAAACTACTGGATATTAAGGTACTCCTTTTAATAGAGTACCGGAGCAAAGCATTAACACTCCGTGAACACATGTGATCCTCACATCACTACCATCCCCTCCGGTTGTCCCGATTCTTGTCACTTCGGGGCCATTGGTTCCGGACAGCGACATGTGTATACAACTTGCAGTAAGATCATAAACAACGAATATCTTCATGAATCAATAACATGTTCAGATCTGAGATCATGGCACTCGGGCCCTAGTGACAAGCATTAAGCATAACAAGTTGCAACAATATCATAAAAGTGACATCTACGGATACTAGGCACTATGCCCTAACAATCTTATGACTATTACATGACCAATCTCATCCAATCCCTACCATCCCCTTCAGCCTACAGCGGGGGAATTACTCACACATGGATGGGGGAAACATGGCTGGTCGATGGAGAGGCGTTGGCGGTGATGGCGGTGAAGATCTCCTCCAATTCCCCGTCCGACGGAGTGCCGAACAGAGACGGCTCCCGCGACGGAGTTTCGCGATGTGGCGGCTCTGGAGGTTTCGCGACTTCGACTTCTCTCCGTGCGTTTTCAGGTCGAAAGTCCGAAGAGGGCGTCGGAGGCCGGCCGAGGGGCCACACCACATGGCCGCGGCGGACCCACCCGCGCCGCCATGTGGTGTGGGGCCCTCGGGCCTCCACCTCCTGCCCTTCTGGCTCTGTCAATATTTTGGTAAAATAGGGCCTTCTATAAATTCCGAGGATTTTCCCGAAAGTTGGATTTCTGCACAAAAACGAGACACAGTTCAGTTAGTCCGTGTTAGTTGTATCCAAAATACACAAATTAGAGGCAAAACAATAGCAAAAGTGTTCGGGAAAGTAGATACGTTTTGGACGTATCATCCCCCGAGATGGGATTCGCGGCGGCGGCCTCTCAGTAATGTTTTCCGTATCGTGGCTCTCGGTACAAGGGGTTTCGCGACGGAGGCTTTAAGTAGGCGGAAGGGTAGGTCAAAGGGCGTCACGAGGTGGCGACACCACGCCGCGCGGCCAGGCCCGCCGCCGCCCTGGTGTCTGGCCACCTCGTGGCCCCGTCTCCTCTTCGGACTTCTGGAAGCTTCGTGCAAAAATAGGACCCCTGGCGTTGATTTCGTCCAATTCCGAGAATATTTTCTTACTAGGATTTCGAAACCAAAAACAGCAGAAAACAAAATCGGCACCTTCGGCATCTTGTTAATAGGTTAGTGCGGGAAAATGTAAAATAATGTTGTAAAGTATGTGTAAAACACTCAAGTATTGTAATAAAAGTAGCATGGAACATAAGAAATTATAGATACGTTTGAGACGTATCAAGCATCCCCAAGCTTAGTTCCTACTCGTCCTCGAGTAGGTAAATGATAACACAAATAATTGAGTGACATGCTACCAACATAGTCTTGATCAACATTATTGTAAAGCATATGAGATGAATGGAGTGATCTGAACAAAAGATTGCTAACAAAGATAATGACTAAACAAATGAATCATATAGCAAAACTTTTCATGAATAGTACTTTCAAGACAAGTATCAATAAGACTTGCATAAGAGATAACTCATAAGCAATAAATTCAAAGTAGAATGAATTGAAGCAACACAAAGGATGATTAAGTTTCAACAATTGCTTTCAACTTGTAACGTGTATATCTCATGGATATTTGTCAATATAGAATAATATAACAGGTGCAATAAGTAAACATGTAAGAATCAATGCACACAGTTAACACAAGTGTTTGCTTCTAAGATAGAAGGGAATGGGTAAACTGACTCAACAATAAAGTAAAAGATTGGCCCTTCGCAGAGGGAAGCATTGATTACTATTTTTGTGCTAGAGCTTTTTGTTTTGAAAACATAGAAACAATTTTGTCAACGGTAGTAATAATTCATATGTGATATGCATAATACTTCCTACAAGTTGCATGTCTCATGCATAGAGTACCAATAGTGCTCGCACCTTGTCCTACTATCTCGGAAAACACGGATTCTCATCGCATAACATATGCTTCAACCAAGTGTCACAAAGGGGTACCTCTATGCCGCCCGTACAAAGGTCTAAGGAGAAAGCACGCATTGGATTTCTCGCTTTTGATTATTCTCAACTTAGACATCCATACCGGGACAACATAGACAACGATAATGGACTCCTCTTTTTAATGCTTAAGCATTCAACAATAGTTAATATTCTCATAAGATATTGAGGTTGTATGTCCAAACTGAAACTTCCACCATGATACATGGCTTTAGTTAGCGGCCCATTGTTCTTCTCTAACATATGCATACTCAAACCATTTGATCATGAAATCCACTACTTCAGACAAGACGAATATGCATAGCATCTCACATGATATCCAACAAAGATAAAGTTGATGGCGTCCCCAGAAAACATGGTTACCGCTCAACAAGCAACTTATAAAAATTAAGACACATAACTACATATTCATCACCACAATAGTTTTTAAGCTATTTGTCCCATGAGCTATATATTGTAGAGGTAGAGGAATGAAATTTTAAAGGTAGCACTCAAGTAATTTACTTTGGAATGGCAGAAAAATACCACATAATAGGTAGATATGGTGGACACAAATGGCATGGAGTTTGGCTCAAAGTGTTTGGATGCACGAGAAGCATTTCCTCTCAGTACAAGGTTTGGGCTAGCAAGGTTGTTTGAAGCAAACACAAGTATGAACAGGTACATCAAAACTCACACAAGAACATATTGCAAGCATTATAAGGCTCTACACTTGTCTTCCTTGTTGTTCAAAACACTTTACCCGAAAATATCTAGACTTAGAGAGAACAATCATGCAAACCAAATTAAACAAGCTCTACAGTAGTTCTTCATTAATAGATTAAACTACATGATGCAAGAGCTTAAACATGATCTATGAGAGCTCAAACAATTGCCAAATTGTCAAACCATATGCATCATTTTCCAATTCCAACCATATAGCAATTTAACGAAGCAATAAGCTTTCGCCATGAACATTAAAGCACAATTAAGAACACAAGTGTTCCATAAGAAAAAGCGGAGCGTAATATCTCCAATATAAGAATGGCGAGATCCAACTTTAGTCAAAACAAAACAAAAATAAAAACAAACCGACGCTCCAAGTAAAGAACATAAGGATGTGACGGAATAAAAATATAGTTTCACTAGAAGTGACCTGATGATGTTGTCGATGAAGAAGGGGATGCCTTGGGCATCCCCAAGCTTAGATGCTTGAGTCTTCTTAAAATATGCAGGGATGAACCACCGGGGCATCCCCAAGCTTAGACCTTTCACTCTTCTTGATCATAGTATATCATCCTCTTCTCTTGACCCTTGAAAACTTCCTTCACACAAACTTCAAGCAAACTCATGAGAGGGTTAGTGCATAACCACAAATTAATATATTCAGAGGTGACACAATCATTCTTAACACTTCTGGACATTGCACAAAGCTTCTGAAAGTTAATGGAACAAAGAAACTCATTCAACATAGCAAAAGCGGCAATGCGAAATAAAAGACAGAATCTGTCAAAAACAGAACAGTCCGTAAAGATGCATCTGGACTGGGCACTTAACTTGCTCAAATGGAAAAACTCCAAACTAATGAAAGTTGCATACATATCTGAGGATCACGCTCGTAATTTTGCAGATGTTTTCGAATTTTTTGGAGACTTATGCCAGAATTCGTGACAGACAGCAATGCTGTTTCTGCGCAGATCCCAAATATAACATCAACTTTAGCATAGAAACTTTACTTGGCACAAAAACATGATAAGGAGAGGTTGCTACAGTAGTAAACAACTTCCAAGACTCAAATATAAAACAAAAGTGCTGTAGTAAAATAAACAGATGGGTTATCTCCCAAGAAGTTCTTTCTTTATAGCCATTAAGATGGGCTCAGTAATTTCAATGATGACGCTCTCATAAGGATGAGAGTCGCAGCAAAGAGAATATCAAAAAGCAAATTCAAAACACATTTAAGTCTAACCCACTTCCTATGAAAAGGAATCTTTTAAATAAACAAGTCATATAAGCATAATGCAATAAGCATAGAAAGGCAACACAAGCGCAACTTCAAGATTCTCAACATAAAGAGGGGAAACTTAATATTATTAAGATGCATATAACCATGTTTCCCTCTCTCATAATAACTTTCAGTAGCATCATGAACAAACTCAACAATATAACTATCACATAAAGCATTCTTGTCATGAGCTACATGCATAAAATCATTACTCTAAGCATAATCATTTATATTAATTGTAGTGGGAGCAAATTCAATAAAGTAGCTATTGATGCGCGTAAATGTACACGTTCGTTGGGAACCCCAAGAGGAAGGTATGATGCGCACAGTGGCAAGTTTTCCCTCAGAAAGAAACCAAGGTTTAATCGAACCAGGAGCCAAGAAGCACGTTGAAGGTTGATGGTCGCGAAATGTGATGCGGCGCAACACCAGGGATTCCGGCGCCAACGTGGAATCCGCACAACAAAACCAAAGTACTTTGCCCCAACGAAGCAGTGAGGTTGTCAATCTCACCGGCTTGCTGTAACAAAGGATTAAGCGTATCGAGTGGAAGATGTTTGCAAAGAAAACAATAAAACACAATTGCGATTGTATGCTATGTAAAGAATAGGACCGGGGTCCATTCACTAGAGGTGTCTCTCCCATAAGATAAAAGCATGTTGGGTGAACAAATTACAGTCGGGCAATTGACAAATAGAGAAAGGCATAACAATGCATATACATGATATGATAAATATAGTGAGATTTAATCCGGGCATTACGACAAAGTACATAGACCGCCATCCAACTGCATCTATGCCTAAAAAGTCCACCTTCAGGTTATCATCCGAACCCCATTCAGGTATTAAGTTGCAACACAGACAATTGCATTAAGTATGGTGCGTAATGTAATCAACAACTACATCCTTAGACATAGAATCAATGTTTTATCCCTAGTGGCAACAACACATCCACAACCTTAGAACTTTCTGTCACTGTCCCAGATTTAATGGAGGCATGAACCCACTATCGAGCATAAATACTCCCTCTTGGAGTTAAGAGTACAAACTTGGCCAGAGCCTCTACTAATAACGGAGAGCATGCAAGATCATAAACAACACATAAACAATAGATTGATAATCACCATAATCATAGTACTCTCTATCCATCGGATCCCGACAAACACAACATATAGAATTACACATAGATGATCTTGATCATGTTAGGCAGCTCACAAGATCCAACAATGAAGCACAACAAGGAGAAGACGACCATCTAGCTGCTATGGACCCATGGTCCAGGGGTGAACTACTCACTCACTCCGGAGGCGATCATGGCGATGAAGAGTCCTCCGGAGATGAATCCCCTCTCCGGCAGGGCTGGACGATCTCTGAATCCCCGAGATGGGATTCGCGGCGGCGTCTCGGAAGGTTTTCCGTATCGTGGCTCTCGGTGCTGGGGGTTTGCGACGGAGACTTTAAGTAGGCGGAAGGTCAACGCGGGGGCCACACGAGGGGCCCGGGGGCCCGCGCGGCCAAGGGCCGCGCCGCCCTATGCCCTGGCCTCGTGGCCCCACTTCGTTATCTCTTCGGTCTTCTGAAAGCTTCGTGCAAAAATAGGACCCTGGGCGAAAGTTTCGTCCAATTCCGAGAATATTTCCTTACTAGGATTTCGAAACCAAAAACAGAAAACAGCTCTTCGGCATCTTGTTAATAGGTTAGTTCCAGGAAAATGCATAAATATGACATATAATGTGCATAAAACATGTAGGTATCATCAATAAAGTAGCATGGAACATAAGAAATTATCGATACGTTGGAGACGTATCAGCATCCCCAACTTCCTGCTCGTCGGCGAGTATAACAAAGATAATTTCAAGTGACATGCCATCATAATCTTGATCATACTATTTGTAAACATATGTAATGAATGCAGCGATCAAAACAAAGATAATGACATGAGTAAACAACTGAATCATATAGCAAAGACTTTTCATGAATAGTACTTCAAGACAAGCATCAATAAGTCTTGCATAAGAGTTAACTCATAAAGCAATAAATCAAAGTAAAGGTGTTGAAGCAACACATAGGAAGATTAAGTTTCAGCGGTTGCTTTCAACTTATAACATGTATATCTCATGGATATTGTCAACATAAAGTAATATAACAAGTGCAATATGCAAGTATGTAGGAATCAATGCACGTTCACACAAGTGTTTGCTTCTTAAGGTGGAAGGAGATAGGTAAACTGACTCAACAATAAAAGTAAAAGAATGGTCCTTCAAAGAGGAAAGCATCGATTGCTGTATTTGTGCTAGAGCTTTTATTTTGAAAACATGAAACAATTTTGTCAACGGTAGTAATAAAGCATATGAGTTATGAAAATTATATCTTACAAGTTGCAAGCCTCATGCATAGTATACTAATAGTGTCCGCACCTCGTCCTACTTAGCTTGGACTACCGGGTCTTTGCATGCCATGTTTCAACCAAGTGTCACAAAGGGGTACCTCCATGCCGCTTGTACAAAGGTCTAAGGAGAAAGCTCGCATTTTGGATTTCTCGCTTTTGATTATTCTCAACTTAGACATCCATACCGGGACAACATGGACAACAGATAATGGACTCCTCTTAAATGCATAAGCATGTAGCAACAATTATTATTCTCATATGAGATTGAGGATATATGTCCAAAACTGAAACTTCAACCATGGTTCATGGCTTTAGTTAGCGGCCCAATATTCTTCTCTAACAATTTTGCATGCTCCAACCACTAAAATGATAGATCCTTCAGACAAGACGGACATGCATAGCAACTCACATGATATTCAACAATAGTTGATGGCGTTCCCCCGAAACATGGTTATCGCACAACAAGCAACTTAATAAAAGATAAAGTGCATAAGTACATATTCAATACTACGATAGTTTTTAAGGCTATTTTGTCCCATGAGCTATATATTGCAAAGGTGAATGATGGAATTTTAAAGGTAGCACTCAAGCAATTTACTTTGGAATGGCGGAGAAATACCATGTAGTAGGTAGGTATGGTGGACACAAATGGCATAGTAGTTGGCTCAAGGATTTTGGATGCATGAGAAGTATTCCCTCTCGATACAAGGTTTAGGCTAGCAAGGTTATTTGAAGCAAATTCAAGGATGAACAGGTGCAGCAAAACTCACATAAAAGACATATTGTAAACATTATAAGACTCTACACCGTCTTCCTTGTTGTTCAAAACTCAATACTAGATATTATCTAGACCTTAGAGAAACCAAATATGCAAATCAAATTTTAGCAAGCTCTATGTATTTCTTCATTAATGGGTGCAAAGTATATGATGCAAGAGCTTAAACATGAGCACAACAATTGCAAAGTATCACATTATCCAAGACATTTTAGAATTACTACATGTAGCATTTTTCAATTCCAACCATATAACAATTTAACGAAGAAGAAACTTCGCCATGAACATTATGAGTAAAGCCTAAGGACACATGTGTCCATATGCAACAGCGAGCGTGTCTCTCTCCCACAAAGTGAATGCTAGGATCCATTTTATTCAAACAAAAACAAAAACAAAAACAAACCGACGCTCCAAGTAAAGAACACAAGATGTGATTGAATAAAAATATAGTTTCAGGGAGGAACCTGATGATGTTGTCGATGAAGAGGATGCCTTGGGCATCCCCAAGCTTAAACGCTGAGTCTTCTTAAAATATGCAGGGGTGAACCACGGGGTCATCCCCAAGCTTAGAGCTTTCACTCCTCTTGATCATAGTATATCATTCTCCTCTCTTGATCCTTGAAAACTTCCTTCACACCAAACTTCAAGCAAACTCATTAGAGGGTTAGTGCACAATTAATAATTCACTCATTCAGAGGTGACACAATCATTATTTTCACTTCTGGACATTGCATAAAGCTACTGGACATTAGTGGATCAAAGAAATAAATCCAACATAGCAAAAGAGGCAATGCGAAATAAAAGGCAGAATCTGTCAAAAACAGAACAGTCCGTAAAGAATTTAAAGCTGGCACCAGACTTGCTCAAATGGAAAAACTCAAAACTAATGAAAGTTGCGTACATATCTGAGGATCACACTCGTAAATTGGCAGATTTTTTCGAATTTTCTACAGAGAACTGTGCAGATTCGTGACAGACAGCAATGCTGTTTCTGCGCAGCGATCCAAAATATAACATCAACTTTGGCATAGAAACTTTACTTGGCACAAAAACATGATAAGGAGAGGTTGCTACAGTAGTAAACAACTTCCAAGACTCAACAAAACAAAAAATTGCTGTAGGTAAAAACATGGGTTGTCTCCCATAAGCGCTTTTCTTTAACGCCTTTCAGCTAGGCGCAGAAAATGCAAATCAAGTAACATCGAGAGTAGAAGCATCAACATCATTACCGGGGGTATTGGGAGTTTTCTCAACAATGCATTGTATCTGGTCTATATAAGTAACTCTCTCTCATTGCTCCTAGGCTTACTATTCTCATCAAACAAATTTTCAGAACAAGCCAAGCATAGTTATTTTCCAAAGCTTCATGCATCCCTAGTAGTTTACTAGGTATTGGCGCTTTAATTTCCCTACCATCATTATCATTATTAGTATACTTAATTCTATCCATATCCATCTTTTCAAGTATTTGTTTAAAATTAGGAAAGAAACCAAGCCTCTTATGCTTAATAAAAACTTTTCTAGCTTCTTTAACTATATCCTCAAATTCTCTAACAAGGACTTTTAAAACAAAATTTCTCTTTTCCCCCATCTCCATATCCGAAAGTGTAAGAAACATATGTTGTATTATAGGATTGAGATTAACAAATCTAGTTTCTAACATGTGTATCAAACAGGCAGAAGCACTTTCATAAGTAGGAGCAGTTTTTAATAATGGTATATCTTCAAAATCTTCATCCATACTAACATGAGTGAAAAATTCTTCTATATTATCTCTTCCAATGATACACCCTCGTCCTACCGGTATCTCTTCCAAAGTAAACTTAGGATTAAGCATGATGAAATAAGCAAAAAGTAAACTAGGCAAATAAAATAAAGACAGGTAACTAATTTTTTGTGTTTTTGATATAGCAAACAAGATAATAAATAAAGTAAAACTAGCAACTAATTTTTTTGTGTTTTGTTTAGGTGCAGCAAACAAAGTAGTAAATAAAATAAAGCAAGACAAAAACAAAGTAAAGAGATTGAGAAGTGGAGACTCCCCTTGCAGCGTGTCTTGATCTCCCGGCAACGGCGCCAGAAAACAGGCTTGATGCGCGTAAATGTACACGTCCGTTGGGAACCCCAAGAGGAAGGTATGATGCGCACGGTGGCAAGTTTTCCTCAGAAAGAACCAAGGTTTAATCGAACCGGGAGGAGCCAAGAAGCACGTGAAGGTTGATGGTCGCGAAATGTGATGCGGCGCAACACCAGGGATTCCTCGCCAACGTGGATCTGCACAACAAAACCAAAGTACTTTGCCCCAACGAAACAGTGAGGTTGTCAATCTCACCGGCTTGCTGTAACAAAGGATTAAGCGTATCGAGTGGAAGATGTTTGCAAAGAAAACAGTAAAACACAATTGCAGTAGATTGTATGCTATGTAAAGAATAGGACCGGGGTCCACAGTTCACTAGAGGTGTCTCTCCCATAAGATAAAAGCATGTTGGGTGAACAAATTACGATCGGGCAATTGACAAATAGAGAAAGGCATAACAATGCATATACATGATATGATAAATATAGTGAGATTTAATCCGGCATTACGACAAAGTACATAGACCGCCATCCAACTGCATCTATGCCTAAAGTCCACCTTCGGTTATCATCCGAACCCCATTCGGTATTAAGTTGCTAAGCAACAGACAATTGCATTAAGTATGGTGTGTAATGTAATCAACAACTACATCCTTAGACATAGAATCAATGTTTTATCCCTAGTGGCAACAGCACATCCACAACCTTAGAACTTTCTGTCACTCCCGATTTAATGGAGGCATGAACCCACTATCGAGCATAAATACTCCCTCTTGGAGTTAAGAGTACAAACTTGGCCAGAGCCTCTACTAATAACGGAGAGCATGCAAGATCATAAACAACACATAAACAATAGATTGATAATCACCATAATCATAGTACTCTCTATCCATCGGATCCCGACAAACACAACATATAGAATTACACATAGATGATCTTGATCATGTTAGGCAGCTCACAAGATCCAACAATGAAGCACAACAAGGAGAAGACGACCATCTAGCTACTGCTATGGACCCATGGTCCAGGGGTGAACTACTCACTCATCACTCCGGAGGCGATCATGGCGATGAAGAGTCCTCCGGGAGATGAATCCCCTCTCCGGCAGGGTGCGAGATCTCCTGAATCCCCCGAGATGGGATTCGCGGCGGCGGCGTCTCTGGAAGGTTTTCCGTATCGTGGCTCTCGGTGGGGGTTTCGCGACGGAGACTTTAAGTAGGCGGAAGGTCAACGCGGGGGCCACACGGGGCCCCGGGGCAGGGCCGCGCGGCCAAGGGCTGGCCGCGCCGCCTATGCCCTGGCTGCCTCGTGGCCCCACTTTGTTATCTCTTCGGTCTTACGGAAGCTTCGTGCAAAAATAGGACCCTGGGCGAAAATTTCGTCCAATTCGAGAATATTTCCTTACTAGGATTTCTGAAACCAAAAACAGCAGAACAACAACTGGCTCTTCGACATCTTGTTAATAGGTTAGTTCCAGAAAATGCATAAATATGACATATAATGTGCATAAAACATGTAGGTATCATCAATAAAGTAGCATGGAACATAAGAAATTATCGATACGTTGGAGACGTATCAGCTATCATTATTATTCTCATCACCATAATCATCATATATAGGAGGCATATTGTAATCATAATTAATTTTCTCCTCAATAGTAGGTGGATTGAAAATATCATATTCATCATTGCAAGCATCATATATAGGAGGTAAAGTATCATCAAAGTAAATTTTCTCCTCCATGCTTGGGGGACTAAAAATATCATGCTCCTCGAAACCAGGTTCCCCAAGCTTAAATTCTTTCATAGCTTTAGCAATAATGGTGTTCAAAGAGTTCATGCTAATAACATTGCTACAACTATTTTGCAAACAAATTTCCATGGGTTTTTTAATTTTCTCTTCAAACACATCATGTCCTAACTCAAGATAAATACTATAAAGATCTCTAATTTTGTTGTTGTTTTCCATTAAGCCTAACTAGTGAAAATAAAAACAAGTACAGAACTAGACATGATAACAAAATAAATTAAATGCAAGTAACTATTTTTTTTGTGTTTTTGATATAGAACTAGTAAATAAGACAGAAAGTAAAGTAACTAATTTTTGTGTGTTTTTAATATGAAACAAACAAGACGATAAAATAAAGTAAAGTAAAGAAAGACAAAAACAAAGTAAAGAGATTGGAAGTGGAGACTCCCCTTGCAGCGTGTCTTGATCTCCCGACAGCAGCGCCGAGAAAAAGTCTTCTGGCGTGTAGTCAACACGTCCGTTGGGAACCCCAAGAGGAAGGTGTGATGCGCACATGAAGGTTTTCCCTCGAAGAAACCAAGGTTATCGAACCGAGGGAGCCAAGAAGCACGTGAAGGTTGTTGGTGGAGGAATGTAGTGCGGCGCAACACCAGTGAAACCGGCGCCAACGTGGAACCTGCACAACACAATCAAAGTACTTTGCCCCAACGTAACAGTGAGGTTGTCAATCTCACCGGCTTGCTGAAAACAAAGGATTAAACGTATCGAGTGGAAGATGGTGTTTGTTTGCAAAGAACAGCAGTAGAATGTATTCAGATGTAAAAGAATGGACCGGGGTCCACAGTTCACTAGCGGTGTCTCTCAATAAGATAACTAACATGCTGGGTGAACAAATTACAGTTGAGCAATTGACAAATAAAGATTCAATACATATCAACGATGATTACTATGTGATTTAATCAGGGCATTACGACAAAGTACATAGACCGCTATCCAGCATGCATCTATGCCTAAATAATCCACCTTCAGGTTATCATCCGAACCCCTTCCGGTATTAAGTTGCGAACAACAGATAATTGCATTAAGTATGGTGCGTAATGTAATCAACACAAATATCCTTAGACAAAGCATCAATGTTTTATCCCTAGTAGCAACAGCACATCCACAACCTTAGAACTTTCTGTCACTGTCCCAGATTTAATGGAGGCATGAACCCACTATCGAGCATAATTACTCCCTCTTGGAGTTACAAGTATCAACTTGGCAGAGCCTCTACTAGCAACGGAGAGCATGCAAGAACATAAACAACACATATATGATAGATTGATAATCAACTTAACATAATATTCTCTATTCATCGGATCTCACCAAACACAACATGTAGCATTACAAATAGATGATCTTGATCATGTTAGGCAGCTCACAAGATCTATAACAATGAAAGCACAAGCGGAGAAGACAACCATCTAGCTACTGCTATGGACCCATAGTCCAAGGATGAACTACTCACGCATCAATCCGGAGGCGGGCATGATGATGTAGAGCCCCTCGGTGATGATTCCCCTCTCCGGCAGGGTGCCGGGGCGATCTCTGAATCCCCGAGATGGGATTCGCGGCGCGACCTCTCGGTAATGTTTTCCGTATCGTGGCTCTCGGTACGGGGGTTTCGCGACGGAGGCTTTAAGTAGGCGGAAGGGTAGGTCAAAGGGCGTCACGAGGTGGCGACACCATAGGGCCGCGCGGCCCCGAGCCGGCCCGCCCGCCTGGTGTCGGCCACCTCGTGGCCCCACTCGTCTCCTCTTCGGACTTCTGAAGCTTCGTGCAAAAATAGGACCACTGGCGTTGATTTCGTCCAATTAGAGAATACTTCCTTACTAGGATTTATGAAACCAAAAGCAGAGAAAAACAGCAACGGCACTTCACATCTTGTTAATAGGTTAGTGCCGGAAAATGTAAAATAATGCTGTAAAGTATGTGTAAAACACTCAAGTATTGTAATAAAAGTAGCATGGAACATAAGAAACTATATATACGTTTGAGACGTATCACGCGCCGATACCGATTGCTCGCCAGCGGGTGTGCGATTTGTCGTCGGCGGGATGCGGAGAGGCGGAGGAGCGGATGGGGTTTGGCCCCCATTCGCCTCGCCGACCGCCAAATATGCGGGATTTTGGTGGGTTTAGGCAATGGCATGGATCCGTTTTCCAGGCTAGACCACCGATGTGGGGTATGGTCTGGCCCAAAAAACGGCTGAAAACCCCATTCGGCCCAAACTTGCGTTTCCAGACCGATATGGGGTATCTGCTAGAGATGGTTTTACTCGGTACATCTTTTCCGAACCGGCTCTTAGGGCATCCCAGCTGGCCAGCCCAAATCGACGATCCAAACAGTCCATTTTTTTCGTTTGGGTCAGCCCGCAGACAAAATGCGTCTCGTGGCCCATCCGGCCTAGACAGTGTGCCCAGCGATTGACTCATTCGGTGCGGTGTTGGGAAAATCTTGCATAGAAAAATCTCAAATTGCATACATATTTGAAGATTTGCTTGAAGCAAATTGATAGAACTTAATAAAAACATAGTAGAAGACTACATCGTCTTTATGTTTCCGTCTCTTAATCGTCCTCGTCGGTGTGGTAGTGGCGGCGGCACATGGTCTCGTCGAAGACCTTGACGCTGAAGTCTTCATGGATGTCGTACTTGATGAAGACAAAGTGCCTAGCCTCAACGGTATGCGAGCGGGCGCAGCGCCTCCAGCCGTTGTGGAGGAACATCTGCCCTTCGCCGTCGAACATCACCTTTGCGGGCCACATGCCAGTCGCGGCGCCGGACACACACATGAAGACATGGTGGGGCTCTTGCCCATCGATGATCGAGGCGAACCTCTGGGCCAGGTGGAGCCTGTCCCAGCTCATGCCCGGTTGGAGGGTCACACCGAACTCGAACCGAAGAGATCGATGGCCATGGATGGGGCCGAGCAACGATGGTGGCGATGTCGATGGGGACGGTGGTGGCTAACTCTGGCCTCTCCTGCTACTCCTTCCTCGGCGGCCTTGGCCATGCCCACAGTTCGGAGGCCGTCCTAGGCGCCCTCCCCTCGAGCCTATGCCGCCAGCCATTGCTACGGATATGCCTGTGGCGGTGGTGGTGGTGGTGGGGAATGGAAGAAGTGAGGTTGTGGAAGAAAATGTCCGCTGCTGGGCTGCTTGAAAAGGGCCAACATTGGATGCCGACGTGTAGAACGAAATGCAAGCATTGATGAACAGCAGGCGGCGCGACCAGAGCAGGAGCGCATGTGTCGGGCGGCAGCCAAAGCAGAAGCGCAAAAGTCAAGCTACTTCCATTAATGACCAGACGAAGAAGGCCGTTGGGCTGCTTCCATGCGGGCCCTAGGTCCACGCGGGCGGACATGGGAGGATGCTTGATGTCTACGGGTGCTTCTATTCTTGTAGACAGTGTTGGGCCTCCAAGAGCAGAGGTTTGTAGAACAGCAGCAAGTTTCCCTTAAGTGGATTACCCAAGGTTTATCGAACTCGGGAGGAAGAGGTCAAAGATATCCCTCTCAAGCAACCCAAAATCACAAAGCAAAAGTCTCTTGTGTCCCCAACACACCAAATACTTGTCAGTGTATAGGTGCACTAGTTCGGCGAAGAGATAGTGAAATACAAGTAATATGGATGTATATGAGTGGTAATAGCAATCTGAATAAAATATGGCAGCGAGTAAACATGCAACAACAGTAAATAAACGGTGTTTTCAGTATTGGAAACAAGGCCTAGGGATCATACTTTCACTAGTGGACACTCTCAACATTGATCGCATAATAAATACTTCTTCTCATATGTGCTACATACACTCTTGTTTGATAATGAACATCATTCGTTGCGTAGGATTACACGAACCCTCAATGCCGGAGTTAACAAGCTCCACAACATTCGATATTCATGTTTAAGTAACCTTAGAGCATAATAGATCATTGCAAAATAAACCAAGAACTAACATAGCGCACACACTGTCCACATTACACTATGAAGGAGGAATAGATCACATCAATACTATCATAATGACAATTAACTCCACAATCTACAAGAGATCATGATCATAGCCTACGACAAGAACCACACGGTGCACACACGCACCTTTACACCATGCGGGAGGAATAGACTACTTTAATAACATCACATGAGTAGCACACAACTAGTAGCGATACAAAGCTCATCATATGGATCTCAATCATGTAAAGCAGCTCATGAGATCATTGTATTGAAGTACATAGGAGAGATTAACCACATAGCCACAGCCCAGAGCCTCGATGGAGAACTACTCCCTCTTCATGGGAGCAGCGGCGGTGATGAAGATGGCGGTGGAGATGGCGGCGGTGTCGATGGAGAAGCCTTCCGGGGGCACTTCCCCGCTCCGGCAGGGTGCGGGAGCAGAGACTCCTGTCCCCCAGATCTTGGCTTCGCGATGGCGGCGCTCTGGAAGGTTTCGCGTGCCGTGGCTTCCTCCGTAAGGGTTTCGATCAGGGGGCTTTATATAGGCGAAGAGGCGGCGCGGGAGGGCTGACGGCGGCGACACCATAGGGGCGCGGGCACCCCGAGGCGCGCCGGCCTATGGTGCGTGGGCACAGGGCCCCCGGTCCTTCCGGGTGTTGGAAGCTTCGTGGAAAAATAGGAACCTCGGCGGTGATTTCGTCCAATTCGAGAATATTTCTTTACTAGGATTTCAGAAACCAAAAACAGCAAAACAGAGCGCTTCGGCATCTTGTTAATAGGTTAGTTCCAGAAAATGCGTAATAATGACATATAATGTGTATAAAACATGTAGGTATCATCAATAAAGTAGCATGGAACATAAGAAATTATCGATACGTTGGAGACGTATCAGCATCCCCAAGCTTAGTTCTGCTCGTCCCGAGCGAGGTAAAGCGATAACAATGATAATTTCTTAAGTGACATGCCATCATAACCTTGATCATACTATTGTAAAGCACATGAGATAAATGCAGAGAGATTCGAAGCAATGATGAAGATAATGAGTAAACAAATGAATCACATAACAAAGACTTTTCATGAATAATACTTTCAAGACAAGCATCAATGAGTCTTGCATAAGAGTTAACTCATAAGCAATAAATTCTTAGTAGAAAGCTTTGAAACAACACAAAAGAAGATATAAGTTTCAGCGGTTGCTTTCAACTTTAACATGTATATCTCATGGATAATTGTCAACACAAAGTAATATAACAAGTGCAATAGGTAAACATGTAAGAATCAATGCACACAGTTCACACAAGTGTTTGCTTCTAAGATAGAAAGAATAGGTAAACTGACTCAACAATAAAGTAAAAGAATGGTCCTTCAAAGAGGAAAGCATCGATTGCTATATTTGTGCTAGAGCTTTGATTTTGAAAACATATAGAGAGCATAAAAGTAAAGTTTTGAGAGGTGTTTGTTGTTGTCAACGAATGGTAGCGGGTACTCTAACCCCTTGCCAGGCAAACCTTCAAAGAAGCGGCTCCCATTTTATTTTGTTTTTGGGTGGCACTCCTTCCAACCTTTCTTTCACAAACCATGGCTAACCGAATCCTCGGGTGCCTGCAACAATCTCATACCATGAAGGAGTGCCTTTTTATTTTAGTTTTATTATGATGACACTCCTCCCCACCTTTCTTTCTCAAGCCATGGCTAACCGAATCCTTCGGGTGCCGTCCAACAATCACATACCATGGAGGAGTGTCTATTTTGTTAATTAATTTGGAACTGGGAATCCCATTGCCAGCTCTTTTGCAAAATTATTGGATAAGCGGATGAAGCCACTAGTCCATTGGTGAAAGTTGTCCAACAAGATTGAAAGATAAACACCACATACTTCATCATGAGCTATAAAACATTGACACAAATAAGAGGTAATAACTTTTGAATTTGTTTAAAGGTAGCACTCAAGCAATTTACTTTGGAATGGCGGAGAAATACCATGTAGTAGGTAGGTATGGTGGACACAAATGGCATGAATATTGGCTCAAGTATTTGGATGCATGAGAAGTATTCCTCTCTACAAGGTTTAGGCTAGCAAGGTTATTTGAAGCAAACTCAAGTATAAAATGGTGCAGCAAGACTCACATATAAACATATTGTAAGCATTATAAGACTTTACATCGTCTCCTTGTTGTTCAAACACCTCAACCGAGAAAATATCTAGACTTAGAGAGACCAATCATGCAAACCAAATTTTAACAAGCTCTATGTAATTATTCATTAATGGGTACAAGGTACATGATGCAAGAGCTTAACCAAGATCTATATGAGCACAACAATTGCCAAGTTTCACATTATTCAAGACATTATACCAATTACTACATGTAGCATTTCCCGTTTCAACCATATAACAATTAACGAAGCAGTTTCAACCTTCGCCATGAAAATTAAAAGCTAAGAACACATGTGTTCATACGAACCAGCGGAGCGTGTCTCTCTCCCAAACAATCATTTATTCAAACAAAAACAAAAACAAAAGCATACGGACGCTCCAAGTAAAGTACATAAGATGTGACCGAATAAAAATATAGTTTCACTAGAAGAAACCTGATAAGTTGTCGATGAAGAAGGGGATGCCTTGGGCATCCCAAGCTTAGATACTTGAGTCTTCTTAAAATATGCAGGGATGAACCAGGGCATCCCCAAGCTTAGACCTTTCACTCTTCTCGATCTCATTATATCACCCTCTTCTATTGACCCTTGAAAACTTCCTTCACACCAAACTTCAAGCAAACTCATTAGAGGGTTAGTGCACAATCAAAATTCACATGTTCGGAGGTGACACAATCATTCTCAACACTTCTGGACATTGCATAAAGCTACTGGACATTAATGGATCAAAGAAATGAATCCAACATAGCAAAAGAGGCAATGCGAAATAAAAGGCAGAATCTGTCAAAAACAGAGACAGTCCGTAAAGACAAATTTAAAGTTTGCAGACTTGCTCAAATGGAAAAACTCAAAACTAATGAAAGTTGCGTACATATCGGGGGATCACGCTCGTAAATTGGCAGATTTTTTAGATTTTCTACAGAGAACTGTGCCCAGATTCGTGACAGACAGCAATGTTGTTTCTGCGACGATCCCAAATATAACATCAACTTTGACATAGAAACTTTACTTGGCACAAAAACATGATAAGGAGAGGTTGCTACAGTAGTAAACAACTTCCAAGACTCAACAAAACAAAAATTCTGTAGTAAAATAAACACATGGGTTATCTCCCAGAAGTTCTTTCTTTATAGCCATTATTAAGATGGGCTCAGCAGTTTTAATGATGCACTTGCAAGAAATAGAAGTTGAAGCAAAAGAGAGCATCAAGAGGCAAATTCAAAACACATTTAAGTCTAACATGCTTCCTATGCATAGAATCTTGTAAATAAACAAGTTCATGAAGAGCAAAGTAACAAGCATAGAAAGATAAAACAAGTGTAGCTTCAAAAATTTCAGCACATAGAGAGGTGTTTTAGTAACATGAAAATTTCTACAACCATATTTTCCTCTCTCATAATAAATTTCAGTAGCAACATGAGCAAACTCAACAATATAACTATCACATAAAGCATTCTTATCATGAGTCTCATGCATAAAATAATTACTACTCCCAACATAAGCATAGTCATTCTTATTAATTGTAGTGGGAGCAAATTCAACAAAGTAGCTATCAAATATAGGAGGTATATTGTAATCATAATCAAATTTATCCTCCATAACAGGTGGTAACAAAAGACTACTATCATTATAATCATCATAAATAGGAGGCAAAGTATCATCAAAGAAAATTTTCTCCTCAATGCTTGGGGGACTAAAAATATCATGCTCATCAAAGCAAGCTTCCCCAAGCTTAGAATTTTCCATAGCATTAGCAACAATGGTGTTCAAAGCATTCATAGTAACAACATTCCCATTAGCATGCATATAAAGTTCCATGGGTTTCTTAATTCTTTCTTCAAACACATCATGTCCTAATTCAAGATAAAGTTCATAAAGATCTCTCATATTTTTGTTGTTTTCCATTATGCCTAACTAGTGTAAACAAGAAACCAAATGTCGCGATTGCAGAGTCTAAAGGAAATAGCTCCGAGCACAAACACAATGGCGCCCGAAGAAGTGCTGGAAGAAGTGTGAGTACCTTTTACCTTTCCTCCACAGCAACGCCGAGGAAAAGTGCTTGGCGCGTAGTTGACGAGGGAGGAAAAGTGCTTAGTTGCCGGGCTTGCCAATGTGTGAGTGCCGTTTACCTTCCCTCCCGACAGCAACGGCAGGAAAAGTGCTTGATGTCTACGGGTGCTTCTATTCTTGTAGGCGTGTTGGGCCTCCAAGAGCAGAGGTTTGTAGAACAGCAGCAAGTTTCCCTTAAGTGGATTACCCAAGGTTTATCGAACTCGGGGAGGAAGAGGTCAAAGATATCCCTCTCAAGCAACCGTAATCACAAAGCAAAAAGTCTCTTGTGTCCCCAACACACCAAATACACTTGTCAGGTGTATAGGTGCACTAGTTCGACGAAGAGATAGTGAAATACAAGTAATATGGATGTATATGAGTGGTAATAGCAATCTGAATAAAATATGGCAGCGAGTAAACATGCAACGAATAGTAAATAAACGGTGTTTTCAGTATTGGAAACAAGGCCTAGGGATCATACTTTCACTAGTGGACACTCTCAACATTGATCGCATAATAAATACTTCTTCTCATATGTGCTACATACACTCTTGTTTGATAATGAACATCATTCGTTGCGTAGGATTACACGAACCTCAATGCCGGAGTTAACAAGCTCCACAACATTCGATATTCATGTTTAAGTAACCTTAGAGCATAATAGATCATTGCAAAATAAACCAAGAACTAACATAGCGCACACATGTCCACATTACACTATGAAGGAGGAATAGATCACATAAATACTATCATAATGACAATTAACTCCACAATCTACAAGAGATCATGATCATAGCCTACGACAAGAACCACACGGTGCACACACTAGCACCTTTACACCATGCAGAGGAATAGACTACTTTAATAACATCACATGAGTAGCACACAACTAGTAGCGATACAAAGCTCATCATATGGATCTTAATCATGTAAAGCAGCTCATGAGATCATTGTATTGAAGTACATAGGAGAGAGATTAACCACATAGCTACCGGTACAGCCCCAGCCTCGATGGAGAACTACTCCTCCTCATGGGAGCAGCGGCGGTGATGAAGATGGCGGTGGAGATGGCAGCGGTGTCGATGGAGAAGCCTTCGGGGCACCCGCTCCCGGGTCGGGCCGAGACTCCTGTCCCAGGATCTTGGCTTCGCGATGGCGGCGGCTCACGGAAGGTTTCGCGTACGTGGCTTCCTCGTAAGGGTTTTCGATGCGGGGGCTTTATATAGGCGAAGAGGCGGCGCGGAAGGGCTGACGAGGCGGCGACACCATAGGGGGCGCGGGCCACCCCCGGCGCGCGGCTATGGTCAGTGGGCCTGGGGCCCCCTGCGGTCCTTCCGGGTGTTACGGAAGCTTCGTGGAAAAATAGGAACCTCGGCGGTGATTTCGTCCAATTAAGAATATTTCTTTACTAGGATTTAGAAACCAAAAACAAGAAAACATGAAGCGGCACTTCGGCATCTTGTTAATAGGTTAGTTCCAGAAAATGCGTAATAATGACATATAATGTGTATAAAACATGTAGGTATCATCAATAAAGTAGCATGGAACATAAGAAATTATCGATACGTTGGAGACGTATCAGAGGACACGCGTGCTGTCCGCATCGATGCATTGGTTCCCCAAATTTGGTGCGCCGATGGGTCGAGGTGGGCGGGTCGGTCCGTTTGGGTCGCTCTGCTGGAGCGTGCGTGGCCGGTCCGTCTTTGCACGCGGACCAATTCGGACGCGCCATGACCAGATGGGTCGGCCCGTTGGAGATGCCCTTACCTCGTGACCAGAGACTCGGTTAACGCCTCACATGCGGTAACTACATTGGCCCAACCTTATCTCTCCTCTCCTACCGTCTTCCTCCCGTGGCTCTCTTTCCAGAAATTTCCTAAGACTATTTATAGTAGAAAGTAACATAGAGTAGTAACATCGCTCTATGTCACTAGCTTCATAGCGGGTAGTACCATATGTATGGTGTCATGCAAAGTCATAATTTATTATGTTGTAGACTTATCTTGTTTTACCACTCACTCTTTTTCTTCATTTATTAACATGCCATGTCACCAAAACTTATTAGAATGTGTGATGTTACTACCTATATTACTCCCATTATGAGTAGTCTAAGCCCCATCTCGCACCACGGCGACTTCGACAAAGAAACATTACGTCACCTCCTCTCCTCTTTCCTCTGTGTTACCTCTCTCACCGGAAGCGGCGGCGCCAGCGTAGGTGAGGTAGAAAACTTAGGGGTGCGGGGTGAGGGCCGCCGGTGCCAGTGCCGGAGATGAAGGTGGTAGCATCGGGGTTCAGAGGGATGACCAGGGCGGCGGAGGATCGGCGGAGGGGGAGATTGGGGCAGGGCGGGGTGGCAAGGCGCCGCGGTAGCGCGCCGGCCGCGGGTGAGAGGACTTCCTCGTCTCCGGGGAACGGCGGTGGTGCTTCATCTCTTCTTCCTCACCTCTAATCATCTTCTTCCACAAAGTCCCGACAGCTATGTCTGAATTTTTCCCGTGACCATGGGTAGCCGTAAACTAGCAGCGCCGCATCTTTTCTTTCTTTAACAGAGTACACGACCAAGGGTTGTCTTGACATGAAGAAATATTTTATAATGCGTACTATGAAATTGTGTTTCATACATGAATTGCTGGTTTTTATGTTGGCTCGTCAAACTTAGGGCATCTCCAGCGGCGCGACGCAAATGGTCGTTTTCGTCCGCTGTGACCGGAAATGCGTCTGCCACCCTCTCCAGCGGGGCGACGCAAAGTGACCGGGCCGTTCGCGGAGACGCATACAGCCCAAATATGCGCCTCGGATGCGTCTCCACGGACTGCGCGGACCGAAAGTGTCCAATGTCCGGACGTTTCGTCGACCCGCTGGCAGCGACCCTGCATCGATGCGTCTTCTCAAACGTGCCAGCGACTGGCGCCGCTGCGTTGTTTCGGCAGTCTGCGCCACGTTAATGGCGATGCCTCGGCTGCCGAGCGGCCGCATCCCACCTCCGCCAACCACGTTAATGGCGTCGCCACACGTCCTGCGGCCACCGCATGCCTCCGGCCTATATAAAGGGGCCGCGCCTTCTTCTTCCTCATCCACTCCTCCATAGAAACCCTAGCCGCCACAAAGCTCCAGCGTTCCGCCGCCTAGGTGTTCCTGCGACGCAGCCAGGCCCTCGAGGAAGACCATGGCGGGTCCTGGTGGCCGGTGATACGTCCAAAACGTATCTACTTTCCTGAACACTTTTGCTATTGTTTTGCCTCTAATTTGTGTATTTTGGATACAACTAACACGGACTAACGTTGTTTCAGCAGAACGGTGTCTCGTTTTTGTGCAGAAATCCAACTTTCGGGAAAATCCTCGGAATTTATGCGAGAAGGCCTATTTTACCAGAATATTGGAGCCGGAAGGGCAAGAGGTGGAGGCCCGAGGGCCCCACACCATAAGGCGGCGCGGCCTAGGGGGCCGCGCGGCCTATGGTGTGGCCCCCTCGGCGGCCTCCGACGCCCCCTCGGACTATAGGGTTCGACCTAAAAGCACGGAAAGAAGTCGAAGTCGCGAAACCCTCCAGAGAGCCGCCACATCGAAACTCCGTCTCGGGAGCAGTCTCCGTTACGGCACTCACGGACGGGGAATTGGAGGAGATCTTCACCGCCTCCTTACCGCCAACGCCTCTCCATCGACCAGCCATGTTTCCCCCATCCATGTGTGAGTAATTCCCCCGCTGTAGGCTGAAGGGGATGGTAGGGATTGGATGAGATTGGTCATGTAATAATCATAAGATTGTTAGGGCATAGTGCCTAGTATCCGTAGATGTCACTTTTATGATATTGTTGCAACTTGTTATGCTTAATGCTTGTCACTAGGGCCCGAGTGCCATGATCTCAGATCTGAACATGTTATTGATTCATGAAGATATTCGTTGTTTATGATCTTACAAGTTGTATACACATGTATTGTCCGGAACCAATGGCCCCAAGTGACAGAAATCGGGACAACCGGAGGATGGTAGTGATGTGAGGATCACATGTGTTCACGAGTGTTAATGCTTTGCTCCGATGCTCTATTAAAAGGTACCTTAATTTCCAGGTAGTTTCCCTAGAGGCCCGGCTGCCACCGGTGGTAGGACAAAAGATGTTGTGCAAGTTTCTCATTGCGACACGTATGACTAAATATGGAACACATGCCTATTGATTGATTAGTACTTGGATACCGTTTTATTATTATCTGCAAATGCCCCTGCTTTGATTGTTACATGAGTTTCTCTCATCCATGCAACGCCCGTTAATCCGTCCCTGTGCCTACAGTATTTTAATCCTGCTGTTTACTATAATCACTCTGCTGTCTTTATTTCACTATTCTTTGTTATTTCACTATTTCCACTGCCATAAAACTGTTACTCTTGATAAACTCTTGCGAGCAAGTCTGTTTCCAGGTGCAGCTGAATTGACAACTCATTGTTAAGGCTTACAAGTATTCTTTGTCTCCCCTTGTGTCGAATCAATAAATTGGGTAATACTTCCTCGAAGACTGTTGCGATCCCCTATACTTGTGGGTCATCAAGACTATTTTCTGGCGCCGTTGCCGGGAGCATAGCTTTATTTGGAAGTTTACTTGGATTGATATTGTTCGCTGCAAATTCTCCATCATGGGTAAACCTCGCGATACTAAGATCGCTATATTACCATCCACTACAAGAAAAGGTACAACTCTTAGTACCTCTGCTGCTCTTGATTCACCATCTATGATAAGTAAACTTGTTTCACCACCACAAGCTTCAAATGCTGGTACTTCTGCTGAATTTGAAAATTTCTCTCATAATTGTGATGATGCTTCTGCTGTGCTTGATAATGATGGTTCGTTAGGATCTTTTCTAGATGCTACAATTGCTAAGTCTAGACAAATTGAAAATACTGAAACTCCTAATGAAAATGCTGCTACACAATTCACCTGAGTCTATTGAATATTCTAGTGATGATCTTGATGAAGATTATGTAGAGCTTGATGATGATTTTATTGAAAAATGCAATGCTACTACGATGCAAGAAAAATTAAAAATTGCTTGCAGAACATGCTGTTAGATATAAACTATCTCCTGATCCTAAATTTGCCACATCTCCTATAAATATTAGGGATAAAGATTATGATTTTCTCTTGATTTATCTCATATATCTATTGTTGAGAAAACACCCTTTTGTGGTACTGAAAAAGAAAGTGCTGTTGAACACATGACTGAGTTATCTACTCTTAGTGGCTTGTTTTTGATGATATTAAGATGCGTACTTATTTTGTCGCTAAAATTTTTCCTTTCTCATTAAAGGATGATGCTAAAACTTGGTATAATAATTTGCCTCCTGGTTCTATTAAAAGTCCAAAAGAATTGCTTGATGTTTTCTTCCGGAAATACTTTCATGCTAGTGCTCAACATGCTGCTTTGCGAGAGAATTTATAATTTTGACCGGGAAGATGGAGAGAAATTGCTGAGGCTTAGGCGAGATTTTGCTCTCTTATTAGAGCTCAGCGACCATGATTTGGAAAAGCATGATTTACTTGATATATTTTATAGTGGACTAACCATTGAGTCTAGGGCATACCTGGATAGTTGTGCTGGTTGTGTTTTGGGGAAAAGAACTCCAGACGACCTGAAGAATTATTGGCTAAAATAATGGAATCATGATGATTGGTCTACACACGAACCAACCCCGACACCGATAGTAAAGAAGAGGTATGATTAAATTAAATGATGAAGATATGAGGGAAGCCAAGAAGTCTCTTAAAGAGAAGGGTATTAAACCTGAAGATGTGAAGAATTTACCTCTATCGAAGATTTATGTGAGATAACTCCCCCTTCATCCATGATTGAGGTACACTCTCTTCAACGCTTTACTAGGGAAGATATTCCGTATTCAAAACCTCCTGCTCAATGCTTAGATGAGTTTGATAATTATATTGTTAAGCAAGAAAACTTTAATATGAGAGTAGAGAATCATTTAATGGAAAATTCTCAAGCTATTAGTGAATTGCATGGTATTGTGGAGAGAACCTCCAATGATGTTAAGATACTTGTTAAACATTTTCAAATGGTTCAAACTCAAATTGATCAACTTACTAAAGTGCAAAATGACTTGTTGGGAAATAATTCTAAAGAAAAACATGCTTATGAAGTAACAACTAGAGGTGGTGTTTCTACCCAGGATCCTCTATATCCTGAAGGGCATCCCAAAAGAGTTGAACAAGATTCTCAACTAATTAAAACTAGTGCTTCATCTAAGAAAAAGAAAAAGAAACATAAGAATGTTGTAGAATCCTTGATGATCCTAATAGTATTTCTATTTCTGATGCTGAAACTGAAAGTGGTAATGAACATGATAAAGATAATGATAAGAATGATACTCGATAAAAGAAGAAATTGAAAAAGAACCTGAAAAGCCTGCTAAAAATAAAAAGTACACTAAAGAAGATTTTATTGCTGAGAAACATGGTAATGAAAGAGAACCTTGGGTTCAAAAGCAAATGCCTTTTCCTGCTAAGAAACTAAAATCAAAGGAGGAGGAACATTATAATAAATTTTGTGATTGGATGAAACCTTTATTTTTGCAAATCCCTTTGATGATGCTATTAAATTGCCTCTTTATTCAAAGTATATGAAAGATATTGTTACTAACAAAGGAAAATCCCCAATGAGGAATTTCCACTATGCTAGCTAATTACTCCTTCAATGGTAAGATTCCAAAGAAGCTTGGAGCCCCGGTATACCGACTATTCCTT
This sequence comes from Lolium multiflorum, assembly GCA_030979885.1. Classification (NCBI taxonomy): domain Eukaryota; kingdom Viridiplantae; phylum Streptophyta; class Magnoliopsida; order Poales; family Poaceae; genus Lolium; species Lolium multiflorum. The sequence continues at coordinate 43,313,119 of CM061752.1, read as the reverse complement.
GTTCCATCAAGAATAATTATGTTAGAACTGCTCTATGTGATTTGGGAGCAGGTGTGAGTGTGATGCCTTTTTCTCTTTATAAGAGACTTGATTTAGATAAATTGATACCAACTGATATATCTTTGCAAATGGCGATAAATCTTGCTATTCCTGTTGGTTTATGTGAGAATGTTCCTGTTCAAGTTACTCGGCATTGCTTGATATTAACCGATTTTGTTGTGTTGGAAATGCAGAAGATGATAATATGTCCATTATTCTTGGAAGACCCTTTCTTAATACTTGCAGGGGCTGTTATTGATTGCAATAAAGGCATGGTTACTTTCAATGTTGATGATAAGGAACACTGTCTATTTTCCCAAGAGGATTGATAAAGTATGTGGAGTTAATACAATTTTTAATGTGAAAACTATCAAAGTGGGATCCATTGATTGTCCTATATATGAGCCTAAAGAAGAATATCAAACTCTTGTGATTGGATCCATATCAATTCAATATAAGGTAACATGATTGATTTGAGGTTTATTTCTTCTTATGTCATATAAAATTTATTTGGTAGCAAGACTTGATCAACCTTGTTAACAAGTATATTTTATTGCATAAGAGAGCTAAACAACATTTCTTTCTTTCTTTCTCCCTCCATTTGTTTTACTTGCTGTAGCACCTTTTATTTTGCAATATGCTTTAGTCATTTAAGATTTTAGAAATCATTTTCCTGTGCAGTAATCATTAATTTAATACCCAGAAATGTGCATTTTTCGAATTTCTCTAAAAATTACAAAAATTACACCGTTGGTCCTATTTTTCGACGAGGCACCTGGGAGCACCGGAGGATGACCTGTGGGGCACGGTGCCACACCACGGCTGGCGCGGCCAGGAGGTGGGCGCGCCACCTGTGGTGTGGGCCCCTCTTGCCCCACTACATCATCTCTTCCTCCCAGCATCTTCTCTCTCGAAAAACTCGCACCAAGTTCCTCTCTCGTGTTTCTGCTCAAGAACTCGCGATTTTTGATCTCCTTGCTCAGGATTTGTTTGAAATTTGGCACATTTACTCCTTGGTATGTGACTCCTTTGATTGTCCAATTAGAATTTCATTTGGTTGAGTATATCTTGAATATTTTGTTGTTGTAGATAACATGTTTAGTGAGCTTGCATGCTTGTTCTAAGTGGAAGAAATTAGTTTTGATGCATGTTTAGTACTCTAGCAAGTTCCTATAGTAGTTCCCTTCAATTACATACCTTGAAATCAAATTTTATAATGGTTGTTGAAAATTTCAGAAGAGGAAGATGAAGAAATTCAAATTTGGAGAATTGTTCAAGAAAGGAACAACCAGCACCGGTAGGCCCTCGAGGGCATCCACTCAGATTAGGCGATCCTACAATGAGGATGTCATCGCGCCTAGCTTCGCGCCCGAGGAGGACAATGGGGCTCCTAATGCTTCATCCTTCCCATGTTATGATTTTCTGACAAATGCGGGGATATTGGATGACTTCTTCACCCTTGTCAACGGGAGCTTAGCCACCTACGTGGAAGATGAAAGGGAGCAATACTACATGCTCACCAAAATTTCGTTGAGAGCTTCAAGTTCCACAACTCGCAATTTGAGCCGACAGTTGCATTCAAGATCTATGATATTCCTGTTACTATGGAATTGGAAGAATTTTGTCGTGCATTGGATATTGCCCCTGTAGGTACAACAAGGAGGATTGATGACAACCCCGAGACTGTTGGAGCTCTGAGGGATCAAGGGATGATTGCCGCACTATCCAGCGAGGGAAGATAAGAAACATTCAACTCCCCGCTATTAAATATTTTGCTAAAGGAACATTATTTGGATCAACATTAGATCTACCATTCACAAGCATAGACATAATCACATCAATCTTATCACTCAAGGAAGAGGTTTCTTCAACAGAATTTACCTTCTTACCTTGTGGAGCTCTTCCGTGTGCCATTCGAGTAATTTATCATCATATCATCAAGAAGTTTTGTAGCCGCCCCCAATGTGATGGACATAAAGGTACCTCCAGCAGCTGAATCCAATAAATTCCGCGAAGAAAAATTTAGTCCTGCATAGAAGGTTTGGATGACCATCCAAGTAGTCAGTCCATGGGTTGGGCAATTCTTTACCAAAGTTTTCATTCTCTCCCATGCTTGAGCAACATGTTCAATATCTAATTGTTTAAAATTCATTATGCTACTTCTCAAAGATATAATTTTAGCGGGAGGATAATATCTACCAATAAAAGCCTCCTTGCATTTAGTCCATGAATCAATACTATTCTTAGGCAAAGATAGCAACCAATCTTTAGCTCTTCCTCTTAATGAGAAAGGAAACACTTTCAATTTAATAATATCACCATCTACATCTTTATACTTTTGCATTTCACAAAGTTCAACAAAATTATTGAGATGGGCAGCAGCATCATCAGAACTAACACAGAAAATTGATCTCTCATAACCAAGTTCAGTAAAGCAGGTTTAATTTTAAAAAGTCTGTGTAGCCGGTGGAGCAATAGGTGTGCATAGGAAATCATTATTATTTGCATTTGTGAAGTCACACAACTTAGTATTTTCAGGAGTATTCATTTTAGCAACGGTAAATAAAACAAACTAGATAAAATAAATGCAAGTAACTAATTTTTTGTGTTTTTTATACTATGGAATTGGAAGAATTTTGTCGTGCATTGGATATTGCCCCTGTAGGTACAGCAAGGAGGATTGATGACAACCCAGACCTGTTGGAGCTCTACGAGGATCACCGGGGATGATTGCCGCACTATCCAGCGAGGAAGATAAGAAACATTCAACTCCCGCTATTAAATATTTTGCATATTACATTGCTACTAGCATTTTGGGTAGAGAAAATACTAGCAATATCTCTAGCTACCATCTTGCTTTCTTGAACGCTGCACTTACTGGAGAAACATCTTATCATCTTGGTTCTCTTATTGCTCGCCTGTCTAGCAGGGGGCCTATTTTTGGAGGAACTATTGCACTGCGCATTTTAACACATCTAAAGATTCCTCTTGATTCTAATGATGTGCCATTAACCCCTAGGAGACTAGATATTGCTGCTATGAAGAGCCATCATTTTGTTACTACCGACTCCACTATAGATAATATGGTCTATAGAATGTTGTTTGCTGATGGGAATGAGAAGGAAATCCCTCTTCCCCAGCAGGTTTGTTTAATATTGACAAGCAATCATGGTCGCTCACTAAGGAGGCGGTGGAGGAACATATGAAGATACAAGAATTCCACAAACATGACTCAGAAACGCCGAGCCTCCTACGACTACACCGTCACATACCCGACGTTTCCTCAAATACACAGGCCGGGTCGTTCTTCATCGTACTACGGAGACACCACTTCATGGGGACCGTGGGAATGAACTCCACTTAGGCCAAAAGCCTAAGCTTGGGGGGGGGTATACCGGCATCACTCATTCTTTGAATATTATGGTTGCTAGATACTGATACGTCTCCAACGTATCGATAATTTCTTATGTTCCATGCTACTTTATTGATGATACCTACATGTTTTATGCACACTTTATGTCATATTCGTGCATTTTCTGGAACTAACCTATTAACAAGATGCCGAAGTGCCAGTTCCTGTTTCTGCTTTTTTTGGTTTGAGAAATCCTAACGAAATATTCTCGGAATCGGACGAAATCACCGCCCGGGTTCCTATTTTTCCGGGAAGCTTCGGATCGAGAAGAGGGCCGAGAGATGGGCCGGGGAGGCCCACACCACACTTGGCGCGGGCTAGGGCCGGCGCGCCACCTGGTGGTGGGGCACCCTGGTGCCCTCGAGCTCCCCTTCGCCTATTTAAAGGTCCTGACCTAAAAACCCCGGGAGAAAGCCACGGTGCGCGAAACCTTCAGGCGCCGCCATCGAAGCCAAGATGCGGGGACGAGGAGTCTCTGTTCGGCACCCTGCGGACGGGGAAGTGCCCCGGAAGGCTTCTCCATCGACACCGCTGCCATCTCACACCATCTTCATCACCGCTGCTGCTCCCATGAAGAGTAGTTCTCCATCGAGCTCGGGGCTGTACCGGTAGCTATGTGGTTAATCTCTCTCCTATGTACTTCAATACAATGATCTCATGAGCGCCTTACATGATTGAGATTCATATGAGTTTTGTATCACTATTCATCTATGTGCTACTCTAGTGATGTTATTAAAGTACTCTATTCCTCCTCCACGTGTGTAAAGGTGACAGTGTGTGCACCGTGTGAGTACTTGGCGTAGGCTATGATTGTGATCTCTTGTAGATTGCGAAGTTAACTATTGCTATGATATATTGATGTGATCTATTCCTCCTACATATGCATGAAGGTGACAGTGTGTGCATGCTATGTTAGTACTTGGTTTAGTCTTTTGATCTATCTTACACTATAAGGTTACTAAAATATGAACATTAATTGTGGAGCTTGTTAACTCGGCATTGAGGGTTCGTGTAATCCTACGCAATGTGTTCATCATCCAACAAAAGTGTAGAGTATGCATTTATCTATTATGTCATGTGATCAATGTTGAGAGTGTCCACTAGTGAAAGTCTAATCCCTAGGCCTTGTTCCTAAATTTTTGCTATCAGCATTCTTGTTTCTTGAATTACTACGCTGCGTTATTACTGCTTGTTTACTTCCTACAATATTACTATCATCAACCACGCGCTATTTCTGGCGCCGTACTACTGCTCATATTCATTCATACCACTTGTATTTCACTATCTCTTCGCCGAACTAGTGCACCTATTAGGTGTGTTGGGGACACAAGAGACTTCTTGCTTTGTGGTTGCGGGGTTGCATGAGAGGGATATCTTTGACCTCTTCCTCCCGAGTTCGATAAACCTTGGGTAATCCACTTAAGGGAAACTTGCTGTTCTACAAACCTCTGCTCTTGGAGGCCCAACATCTACGGGAAGGAGGGGGAACGTAGACATCAAGCACTTTTACGCGCCGCCGGGGAGGGAAGGTAAACGGCACTCACACATTGGCAAGCCGGCAACTAAGCACTTTTCCTCCTCGTCAACTACGCACCAAGCACTTTTAGCGCTGTTGCCGGGGAGGAAGGTAAAAAGGCACTCATACTCCGGTTCAGGTGTACTTTTCAGCGCCATTGTGTGTGTGCTCGAGCTATTTCCTTTAGACTGCAATTGCGACATTTGGTTTCTTGTTTACACTAGTTAGGCATAATGGACAACAATGAACTTCTTATTCTATTTCCTGATTTAAGACATGGATGGTTTGATGCGAAAATTAAAAAACCCATGGAACATATTAATATGAATGCTTTGAACACTATTGTTGCTAATGCTATGGAAAATTCTAAGCTTGGGGAAGGTGGCTTTGATGAGCATGATATTTTTAGTCCCCCAAGCATTGAGGAGAAAATTTACTTTGATGATACTATGCCTCCTATATTTGATGATGAGAATAATAATGATAGCTACTTTGTTGAATTTGCTCCCACTACAACTAATAAAATTGATTATGCCTATGTGGAGAGTAATAATTTTATGCATGAGACTCATGATAAGAATGCTTTATGTGATAGTTATATTGTTGAGTTTGCTCATGATACTGAAAGTTATTATGAGAGAAAAATATGGTTGTAGAAATTTTCATGTTACTAAAATGCCTCTCTATGTGCTGAAATTTTTGAAGCTACACTTGTTTTATCTTCCTATGCTTGTTACTTTGCTCTTCATGAACTTGTTTATTTACAAGATTCCTATGCATAGGAAGCATGTTAGACTTAAATGTGTTTTGAATTTGCCTTTTGATGCTCTCTTTTGCTTCAACTTCTATTTCTTGCGAGTGCATCATTAAAACTGCTGAGCCCATCTTAATGGCTATAAAGAAAGAACTTCTTGGGAGATAACCCATGTGTTTTTACTACAGTACTTTGTTTTATATTTGTGTCTTGGAAGTTGTTTACTACTGTAGCAACCTCTCCTTATCATGTTTTTGTGCCAAGTAAAGTTTCTATGTCAAAGTTGATGTTATATTTGGGATCGCTGCGCAGAAACACATTGTCTGTCACGAATCTGGGCACAGCCTCTAGAAAATTCGAAAAATCTGCCAATTTGAGCGTGATCCTCGGATATGTACGCAACTTTCGTTAGTTTTGAGTTTTTCCATTTGAGCAAGTCTGGTGCCATCTTTAAATTCGTCTTTACGGACTTTGTTGTTTGTGATTACGCCTTTTATTTCGCATTGCCTCTTTTGCTATGTTGGATTCATTTCTTTGATCCATTAATGTCCGGTAGCTTTATGCAATGTCCAGAAGTGTAAAGAATGTTTGTGCCACCTCTGAACATGTGAATTATTAATTGTGCACTAACCCTCTAATGAGTTTGCTTGAAGTTTGGTGTGAAGGAAGTTTTCAAGGGTCAAGAGAGAATGATATACTATGATCAAGAGGAGTGAAAGCTCTAAGCTTGGGGATGCCCCGTGGTTCACCCCTGCATATTTTAAGAAGACTCAAGCGTCTAAGCTTGGGGATGCCCAAGGCATCCTTCTTCATCGACAACATCATCAGGTTCTCCCCTGAAACTATATTTTTATTCGGTCACATCTTATGTACTTTACTTGGAGCGTCTGTGTGCTTTTATTTTTGTTTTGTTATCTTAGTTCTCTGAATAAGTTCATCCTTGTGTGGGAGAGAGACATGCTCCGCTGGTTCGTATGAACACATGTGTTCTTAGCTTATAATATTCGAAGTTTCTTCTTCGTTAAATTGTTATATGGTTGGAATTGAAAATGCTACATGTAGTAATTGGTAAAATGTCTTGGATAATGTGATACTTGGCAATTGTTGTGCTCATGTTTAAGCTCTTGCATCATATACTTTGCACCTATTAATGAAGAAATACATAGAGCTTGCTAAAATTTGATTTGCATATTTGGTCTCTCTAAGGTCTAGATAATATCTAGTATTGAGTTTTGAACAACAAGGAAGACGGTGTAGAGTCTTATAATGTTTACAATATGTCTTTTATGTGAGTTTTGCTGCACCGGTTTATCCTTGAGTTTGCTTCAAATAACCTTGCTAGCCTAAATCTTGTATCGAGAGGAATACTTCTCATGCATCCAAAATCCTTGAGCCAACTACTATGCCATTTGTGTCCACCATACCTACCTACTACATGGTATTTCTCCGCCATTCCAAAGTAAATTGCTTGAGTGCTACCTTTAAAATTCCATCATTCACCTTTGCAATATATAGCTCATGGGACAAAATAGCCTTAAAAACTATCGTAGTATTGAATATGTACTTATGCACTTTATCTCTTATTAAGTTGCTTGTTGTGCGATAACCATGCTTCTGGGGAACGCCATCAATTACTCTTTATTGAATATCATGTGAGTTGCTATGCATGTCCGTCTTGTCTAAAGGATCTATCACCTTAATGATTAGAGCATGCAAATTGTTAGAGAAGAACATTGGGCCGCTAACTAAAGCCATGAATCATGGTTGAAGTTTCAGTTTTGGACATATATCCTCAATCTCATATGAGAATAATAATTGTTGTTACATGCTTATGCATTTAAGAGGAGTCCATTATCTGTTGTCCATGTTGTCCCGTATGGATGTCTAAGTTGAGAATAATCAAAAGCGAGAAATCCAAAATGCGAGCTTTCTCCTTAGACCTTTGTACAGTGACAGGTACCCCTTTGTGACACTTGGTTGAAACATGGCATGCAAAGATCCGGTAGTCCAAGCTAAGTAGGACAAGGTGCGGGCACTATTAGTATACTATGCATGAGGCTTGCAACTTGTAAGATATAATTTACATAACTCATATGCTTTATTACTACCGTTGACAAAATTGTTTCATGTTTTCAAAATAAAAGCTCTAGCACAAATACAGCAATCGATGCTTTCCTCTTTGAAGGACCATTCTTTTACTTTTATTGTTGAGTCAGTTCACCTATCTCTCTCCACCTTAAGAAGCAAACACTTGTGTGAACTGTGCATTGATTCCTACATACTTGCATATTGCATTTGTTATATTACTCTATGTTGACAATTATCCATGAGATATACATGTTACAAGTTGAAAGCAACCGCTGAAACTTAATCTTCCATTGTGTTGTTTCAATGCCTCTACTGTGAATTATTGCTTTATGAGTTAACTCTTATGCAAGACTTATTGATGCTTGTCTTGAAGTACTATTCATGAAAAGTCTTTGCTTTATGATTCGAGTTGTTTACTCATGTCATTACCATTGTTTTGATCTTGCATTCATTACATATGCTTACAATAGTATGATCAAGGTTATGATGGCATGTCACTTAAGAAATTATCTTTGTTATCGTTTTACCTGCTCGAAAGCAGAACTAAGGGGATGCGATACGTCTCCAACGTATCGATAATTTCTTATGTTCCATGCTACTTTATTGATGATACCTACATGTTTTATGCACACTTTATGTCATATTCGTGCATTTGGAACTAACCTATTAACAAGATGCCGAAGTAGTTCTGTTTTGCTGTTTTGGTTTCAGAAATCCTAGTAACGAAATATTCTCGGAATCGGACGAAATCACCGCCCGAGTTCCTATTTTTTCCGGAAGCTTCCAGATCACCGAAGAGGGGCGAGAGATGGGCCAGGGAGGCCCCACACCACACTTGGGCGCGGGCCGGGGGCACAGCGCGCCACAGTGGTGAGGGCACCCGTGCCCCTCAGAGGCTCCCCTTTCGCCTATTTAAAGGTCTGACCTAAAAACCCGGGAGAAAGCCACGGTCGCGAAACCTTCCGAGCCGCCGCCATCGAAGCCAAGATACGGGGGACGGGGTCTCATTCCGGCACCTGCCGGACGGGTGCCCCGGAAGGCTTCTCCATCGACACCGCTGCCATCTCCACCGCCATCTTCATCACCGCTGTTGCTCCCATGAAGAGGTAGTTCTCCATCGAGGCTCGGGCTGTACCGGTAGCTATGTGGTTAATCTCTCTCCTATGTACTTCAATACAATGATCTCATGAGCTGCCTTATGATTGAGATTCATATGAGTTTTGTATCTCTATTCATCTATGTGCTACTCTAGTGATGTTATTAAAGTACTCTATTCCTCCTCCGTGTGTAAAGGTGACAGTGTGTGCACCGTGTGAGTACTTGGCGTAGGCTATGATTGTGATCTCTTGTAGATTGCGAAGTTAACTATTGCTATGATATATTGATGTGATCTATTCCTCCTACATATGCATGAAGGTGACGGTGTGCATGCTATGTTAGTACTTGGTTTAGTCTTTTGATCTATCTTACACTATAAGGTTACTAAAATATGAACATTAATTGTGGAGCTTGTTAACTCCGGCATTGAGGGTTCGTGTAATCCTACGCAATGTGTTCATCATCCAACAAAAGTGTAGAGTATGCATTTATCTATTCTGTCATGTGATCAATGTTGAGAGTGTCCACTAGTGAAAGTCTAATCCCTAGGCCTTGTTCCTAATCTGCTATCATTCTTTGTTTCTTTGAATTACTCTTTGCTGCGTTATCTTTGCTTGTTTACTTCCTACAATATTACTACCATCAACTGCACGCCAGCGAGCTATTTTCTGGCGCCGTACTACTGCTCATATTCATTCATACCACTTGTATTTCACTATCTCTTCGCCGAACTAGTGCACCTATTAGGTGTGTTGGGGACACAAGAGACTTCTTGCTTTGTGGTTGCGGGTTGCATGAGAGGGATATCTTTGACCTCTTCCTCCACGAGTTCGATAAACCTTGGGTAATCCACTTAGGGAAACTTGCTGCTGTTCTACAAACCTCTGCTCTTGGAGGCCCAACACTGTCTACAGGAAAGGAGGGGGAACGTAGACATCAGATACTTGTACATACTTGTTTAGTCTCTAGAGTGGTTTTCTAATGAGAGGGAGATGATATTTGGGGAAGTGCTGTCCAAAAACAGATTCTGGCTGTTACCAAAAAAATTCGTACGCACAGCCAGAACGTTATTTTGAGCTGCCAATTTTTGAGCATGTTCCCCAGGTTGTTATCTAACTTTAATTAGTTGAACACTTTTGGTCTGAGCAATGGAAGATTTTTGTTAATTTCGATTTCTGTACTGCTGTCGGATTTGGCAGATTTCTGTCATCTGCTTTTCTGTGTTTCTGTTAGTTTGCATTCTTTTGTTTTCGCTTTGTTTCTTTCCTAAAACACAAAAAGACCAAAAATATTTCTGTTGTTTCTCTTCACCATTTGTTTATTTGGTTCTTTGCTCTTAATTTACTTTATTTGCTATCGTTGTTCTATGAGAAAACCCAAAAGATTTTGCTTTGTTTGCTTGTTTTCTTTTGTTCTTGTTTCCAATTCGAAAACACCAAAATATTTGCTGTTCTTCTTTGGTTTGTAAAGTTCATCATGAGTTCAATGGTCTTCGGTGGCTGGAGCGTGGTTTTCATTTCATATTATCCAAGCTACACAAGTGAAAGGCAATAATGACGATCTACGACAATCTGATTGTGGTGAGAGGCTGGTATGAACTCTATTTGCTTTCATTTTTGTACATATACTCATCCATATGAGCATGCTAGTTGGTTCATGTGAGGTATATGTTATTTGAGAAAGTCTAGTAGTTCATGATCTCTCATGTTTAGCTCCAATTTATTAATATGAGTAGCATGTCATGGATGTTCGCTTGCATTGTTTTATTCATAAGTAAGTATGGCATTGTGGTATCCTCCTCTGAATAATTCATTTATATCGACTTGGAACATGCTCACGCATGCATATGACTGAACAAAAAGTCAATTAAGCCTCGATGATTTATATTGCTTGAGTTCTTGTATCACTTTTATGCCTCATTGTTTGACAGTTAATTTTCGCTCAGTGTTTCACTTTCCTATGATTCCAAAAATGCTGTTGTTTCAATTTGATTTGTCTAGCTCCTTTTTGATTTGAGTTTTTGCCCCTTTTACACATGCGAAACCCATGCGCTGAATGAGGAATGTTCCCCAAGCTAAGATAACACTCCTCATGCTTCATTTCAACCACCTCAGAAGTGGGTCCCATCTTTAGCACGCAAGCCGGGGGAATGATTGGTACCATATGGCAATTCCACTACCTTTAAACTTTCAAAATGCAATTTGTGTTATGTTTCATAGCTCATGAGGAAGTATGTGGTGTTTAGCTTTCAACCTTGTCATTTACCACTCTCATATGGACTAGTGGCATTCCAATAATTTTGCAAAAGAGCTTGGGATTCCCAGTCCCGAATTAATTAACTTAAATAGACACTCCTCCATGGTTTGTGATTGTTGGACGGCACCCGAAGGATTCGGTTAGCCATGGCTTGTGTGAGCAAAGGTTGGGGGAGTGTCATCATCATAATAAAACTTAAATAAAAAGGCACTCCTTCATGGTATGTGATTGTTGGCAGGCACCCGAGGATTCGGTTAGCCATGGTTTGTGTAAGAAAGGTTGGAAGGAGTGCCACATGAACATACAAATAATTCATGGGAGCCGCTCTTGGGAGTCCGGTTGGTGAGGTAGTTAGTGTACCCATTACCATTCGTTGACAACAACAAACACCTCTCAAAATAATTTTACTCTGCTTTACAAATGAAAAGCTCTAGCGCATGTTAATCCATGCTTCCCTCTGCGAAGGGTCAATATTTTACTTTTATGTTGTGTCTCCATTCTTTCTTTGAGCACTATCTTGAGAGCACAACTGTCATTCTTAGTATAATATGCTTGTCTCAAAATATGATTGATTGTGGTATAACTTTGATGCTTTTATCTTTGACAATCACTACTTCTAGTCTTTCTATGAACTCCAGAGGTGCCTCGGCATTTATGTTTTGCCGATCAAATACGGGCAAGCGAGATACCACTTTATCATATTCTCTTATGAACATTGCAATCCTGCTTATATACATGATTCATGGTGCTTATTATTAATTGTTGGTACCTCTCCATGATTGACATAGCTGTTGGATGATCTTATTTGCATGTATCTCATTATGAACTGCTTAAGTATTAGCCATAGCATGAGAATATATACATCATATGAGCAAATGTGTTCGTGAAAGTTCTTTTATCGCTCAGTTGTTAACTGAATTGCTTGAGGACAAGCAATAAGCTAAGCATGGGGGAGTTGATACGTCCAAAACGTATCTACTTTCCCGAACACTTTTGCTATTGTTTTGCCTCTAATTTGTGTATTTTGGATACAACTAACACGGACTAACGCTGTTTTCAGCAGACTGCTCGGTGTCTCGTTTTGTGCGGAAATCCAACTTTCGGAAAATCCTCGGAATTTATGCGAAGGCCCTATTTTACCGAATGCCGGAGCCAGAAGGGCAAGAGAGGTGGAGGCAGGGGGCCCCACACCAAGGCGGCGCGCTAGGGGGGCCGCGCGGCCTATGGTGTGGCCTCGGCTGGCCTCCACCCCCGGGACTACTTACGGGTTCGACCTAAAACGCACGGAAAGAAGTCGAAGCAGAAACCCTCCGGAGAGCCGCCACATCGCGAAACTCCGTCTCGGGAGCCGAAGTCTCCGTTCGGCACTCCGGGACGGGGAATTGGAGGAGATCTTCACCGCCTCCTTACCGCCAACGCCTCTCCATCGACCAGCCATGTTTCCCCCATCCATGTGTGAGTAATTCCCCCGCTGTAGGCTGAAGGGGATGGTAGGGATTGGATGAGATTGGTCATGTAATAGTCATAAGATTGTTAGGGCATAGTGCCTAGTATCCGTAGATGTCACTTTTATGATATTGTTGCAACTTGTTATGCTTAATGCTTGTCACTAGGGCCAGGTGCCATGATCTCAGATCTGAACATGTTATTGATTCATGAAGATATTCGTTGTTTATGATCTTACATGCAAGTTGTATACACATGTCGCTGTCCGGAACCAATGGCCCCGAAGTGACAGAAATCGGGACAACCGGAGGGGATGGTAGTGATGTGAGGATCACATGTGTTCACGGAGTGTTAATGCTTTGCTCAGGTGCTCTATTAAAAGGAGTACCTTAATTTCAGTAGTTTCCCTAGAGGCCCGGCTGGTTGGTAGGACAAAAGATGTTGTGCAAGTTTCTCATTGCGACACGTACGACTAAATATGGAACACATGCCTATTGATTGATTAGTACTTGGATACCGTTTTATTATTATCTGCAAATGCCCTGCTTTGATTGTTACATGAGTTTCTCTCATCCATGCAACGCCCGTTAATCCGTCCACTGTGCCTACAGTATTTTAATCCTGTTTACTATAATCACTCTGCTCTTTATTTTTCACTTCTTTCTTTGTTATTTCACTATTTCCATTTAGCTTACTCTTTGATAAACTCTTGCGAGCAAGTCTGTTTCAGTGCACTGAATTGACAACTCCTTTGTTAAGGCTTACAAGTATTCTTTGTCTCCCCTTGTGTCGAATCAATAAATTGGGTAATACCGCGATCTCCTATACTTGTGGGTCATCGGCCGGCGAGGCGGTGAGGCGACTGACGGCCCCGGGGACGGGGCGAGGGCTGCCGTGGTGGAGCAGCTACGGCCCCGCGCTCGCCTGCACCCTCTTCGTCTTCCTCCGACGTGGAGGGACGCTGCTCGAGTTCCTCCTCATCGACGACGACCCGCTCGGCATCAGCGTCTCCGGACAAGTTCGCGGTTCGTCGACGGCGTCGAGCAGCGCATTTGCAGCTACGGGAGGCCATTGCAACCACGTGGACCGTGGAGGTCTGTTGTTGGCAGGGCAAGATGTACTTGCACACCGGGTGGGGCAAGTTCGCCGGTGACCTGGCGCTCGAGCCCGGCTGCCACTCACCTTCCTCTACGAGGGAGACGGTGAGATGGTCATCAAGGTCTTCGACGACACGGCCTGCCGCAGGCACTACCACACCGGCGAATCCGCGTCGGACTCCGATAGTTAGAACGTGGAGTGTTCTTTCTTTGCGGCGAATCGGCTACGGCCAGGAAGCCGAGTGGAAGGTTCTGTTTGTTCGCCTGTCGGTAGAACCAACAAGGGCACCGTCAATCCTCCCGCTGGATTTTCCAGTTTGGGTGACTGGGTGTGCCCTCGAATGTTCTTTCTTGGCAGCGAACATACCAACACAACTGGTTTCTATTTTTAAAATATTTATATTTGTGTCCACCATGGTACAAACTATGTATTAGTTTGTGTAAACCATGTTCCAAACTATGTATTAGTTTGTGTAAAATAATCTTTCAATTTGTAATATTTGGAAGTATGTTGAAATGAAAAGGAGAAAAAAAATGCGTCGGGCCGCTGGAGCCAACCCCAGACGCAAACGGACACGCGGACGAAAACGGTCATTTCAGCGTCCATGCGGAACGGACGGCACGGAAATGCGTCACGCCGCTGGAGATGCCCTTAACACAAACCTCCTTCTTTATTCAGATTTGGGACCGGCTATTTCTAAAAGACATAGGCCAAGCTGAGGGAGTAGATGCCCCTAAAAATTTAACTCTTGATAAGACCGCATGAAAATCAACATTCCATGTGCTGGAATATTAGTTTATTTGTTTATTTTTCACTCTCCTTGTACTGGTTTCCAAATGTTTCCGTTAAGTTTAATATCTAAGCCACTTGTTTGGAAAAAAGGCTTTAATGTTGTTGTTATTGAGCTACTAAATTGTATGCCACAAATAGTAAATAGCTACTACCTCCTTTTTATCGTGACCAGCAGTTGGACACTTGGACTTAGTTGAATCGTTGTGTTATTAGTTGGCGACAACCTTTTCCACATGGAGTAGTAGGTAGATTTATGTCGTGTTTTGTATCGTGGTGGACTATGATAATCGAGTTTATCTAATAGGTTTCTTTCTTGAAGTGTTTTTAATTTCCCTAAATTTACCTATTTGTGTGTGCTATTTTCAAAAGCAAATTTTGAATAAACACATCATAACACTACTTAACACAACCACAAAGTAAGCCCTAACCTGAACTTGTGGTACGGGTTAATAATTATGTCTGCCCAACCAGGTTTTACTATATTTTTGCCTAGTTTTCATCACAAATTATAATATAAGAACCGCGCAACACAAATAAGCAACCATAAACCAATTTGGTATTAGGTAAGTTATGTTAATCAAGCTTCTTAACATGAGTGCTGAAGGCTTGTTATACCTGCGTTCCAATGTTTTATTGTTATAAGTTAATTGATATTTTTTCGTCATATCTCTTTTACTAAACCATAAATCGTGACATGTCTTCATTAATCACTCAATTTCACCGTTAAATAAATACCCATGTCCCATAATATTAACAATTTTTTTGTAATTGCACCTTATATATATTATTAAATGAAGGAAGTACTTTCAAAAGTTAAAAGTGTAGGTGAAAATTACTTCGACAATATTTTTGAAATGTATAAGTGGATTGAACTAGTATTTCTATCAGTTCGAACGTTTGATTGCATTGTCTAATGCATGAAACTTGAAACGCTATTAGAACGTAAGTTCTCAAGTTTGAGTCATGGCTTTCGTAATGTGTGCTGAAGTTATTGTTGCCCCTTAGTGTCCATGTATAGGCAACCTCTGAGTTACCGGTCCACAAGGCCTCTTGAGCTTACCTTTGAGTCTCTACACATGTTAAGTTGTCTCCTAGTCACACATGAGTGGGGTGTTGAACTATATAAGTGAATTGCACTATCACTATCCATTGGTTGCAACTTTGATTGTGTTTGCTAGTGCATATATAGAACTTGACAAATACTCCCTCCATTCCAAAATATAAGACGCAAAAGTTTTAGTCAAAAGTCAACATATTTTAAGTTTGACCAAATTTATACGTAAAAATATAAACATTCATAATGTCAAATCAATATTAATAGATTCACCAGAAAAGTATAATTTCTCAAAATGTCCATTTAATAATGTAGTATCCATATTTTTTCGTATAAACTTGGTTAAACTTAGAAGATGTTAACTTTTAGTTAAAGATTAGGCGCCTTATATTTTAGGATAGAGGGAGTATAACACAATCAAGCAGAATTAGAACACTAACTAATGTCCAATTGATCGACATTGATTGCTATCACACGTCGATTAGAAAACAACAACCCAAATGTATATTTTATAAACCGGATGCATGCAAATCAATGAGGGCTGGTTATTTTGCTTGTACTCCCTCAATATCGGTTTATTAGTGTTACACGTGTATCTATGTGGTCAATTTAACCTATATAATATAAATTATATAACACAAAATTTAAACATTAGGAAATATAACATCTAATGTTTATAGTGATTTTTTTTGTAACATATACCTAAATTTTGTTAGTCAAACAGATAATCTAAAGCTATGCATGAGAATAATAAATCGATATGGATGAAGTAGGACATTTAGAATAAGTTAATTCACTGATCCTATCCACAAGGCATCTTATCTTGTTAAAATAATCACCAATTCTTCACCCGCAGAACAATCATCGTGTGTCAGTGTGTGTACTTGTTTACTGCTATATAATGATCAGTGGGGGAACAAGTTTGCTTCTAAATAACCTAATCCGTTGGTGGTGGCAGATTGTAGCATTATAGAACAACAACATGTCTCCTTCGCATCGGTTTCATTTTTCTACGTACTATTTTTTAAATATTTCATTGGTTCCATTTTGCTATTAATACTTCATCTGTATATACTGCATTCTAGGTCATGTAAAATATAAAATTAATATTATTTGGAACATTATAAAATACATTTCAAATTATGTATATATATCTTGTATTATAGATGTTGATATTGTTCTTTATATGCTTGCATAAAATTCAAGGTAATTATGGATAGCGCGAGTAAGTGCAAACAACTAATTTGCACCATATTTTCTTGCGACCCACAATATTTAGCAGTGATGATAATTTCCATTATGAACTGTGGAATATCTATTCTTGGCACCAGTAATCTTTTCATGGATGTTAATTGTTCTACAAGAAACCCCATCCATTATCAAGATAGAAAAACTTCTAATCCTAAACTAGGAAAGTAAAATCAGAAAATTCTAGTAAAATTGCAGATTGTTCTTGAAGGATCGGCGATCACCACGGCTCCAAGTCATACTCTTTTGTTATTAGAGCGAAATATCTAGCAATTTCTAGCGCGGTTGGATGACACTAGACGTGCCAACGATAGCTGGTCGACAGGGATCAAAGGAAAATTTCATGGCTAAGAAAACGAACAAGACGAAGACAATTTCAACATACAAGCTGGATAAGCATTGCTGGCCATACGCGTCAGTGACGCTGACAAGCGAGCCGCCTAACGGCCACCAACCGAAACGGGCGCAAACGGAGCCGCCACCCCCCCTTCTCGAACCCTCCGTACCGTTCCTTTGCCGCGTCGGATACGTCCAGGAAATTGCGTGGTGGAGACGGGCCCACCGAACAGACGGAACCGTCACGGCGCGGGATTCCTTCCCCACCTCGGTCCGACCCGAGCCGCCATAAATATCGCCCCCCGCCTCTCTTCCGATCCTCACCACCGCTCCAAGCAACGGACCCAAAAATTCCCCAACCAATCTCCTCTCCGATCGCCTCGAGGCTCGTCGAATCCTCCTCCCCCGCCGCATCAAGGTACCGCGCCTCCTTCCCCCGTCCTCCTCTCGTCTAGATCTACGTTTCTGAGGTGCTTCGCGTGTCAATCGTTGGGTACCTCGAGGTGGTGTGCCGTCGGATTCGGTCAATTCCTGCTCGTAGATGTTAGATCTGATGTTACGGTGGCGCAGACTTGGCTTTCGATCTGTTCGGTCATGTTAGATCGGTGATGCGGTAGCTATTTTCGTAGGGATTCTACAGGCTCATTTCGCGCTGTCTCCGCGAATTTGTGGAGCTGTTCTTGTTTAGATCTGTTCGTGTTCCTGCCGAGTTCTAGCCCGTAATAGTCTCCTGGTAATCTATGCATGTTAAATCCACGCGGTTTCGTCTGGTAATCTATCCATGTCAAATCAAAACTAGCTACTCCGTTCCTGCTTGTTGCCTACACGATGAGATAGGTTTGTAGCTTGCAGGTCTGTAGCTTATGAGCCATGATTCTGTTATCTAGATGTGTACTGCTTGATCTATTGCTCTTGACTGGATAATCTTCACTGTGAGAAGCCATGCTTAACACGATGAGATAGGCTTTTAGCTTGCCGATCTGTAGCTTATGACCCATAATTTTGTTAAGATTCGAAACATGCCGTTTGATCTGTTCGCCTGTGTCAAATCGGTGACGTATTAGCTATTTCCCATGGATTCTACAGTTTAGTTTCCACTAGTTTGTGAAATTATTGCTGTTTAGATCTGTCCGCGGTCGTGCTGAGGCCTATGACGTATGGTCTCTGTTAATCTATGCATGCTAAATCCGCTAGGTCTCCTATGTTAATCTATGCTTGTTAAATCCAACGGGTCCTCCTGTTCCTGCTTGTTACGCTCGTGCCGAATCTGGTAGTAGCTTGTGAGCCATAATTCTGTTCTTGATCCGTTGCTCCTGATTTGATATTTTATCACTGTGAGATGAGAATCTTTGCTGAAGTAGATGAGATAGGCTTGTAGTTTGCAGATCTGAGCTTAGATGCTATATATGCTCGTCAGCTGTTGTCTCGAGATGGATGGTATATTAGATTTTGTGGGGTTAGATGTAGAATCCTCAGGCCTGTAGACATCTTTTTGGTCAACTTAGCTTCTACTTGTGGTTACGTGTCCTGTTCTTCTATTGCTAATTATTAATTCTCTAGCATCGATGATGCCTATTTATTACAGATTAATATGTCATTGTGTTTGATCCTGTACTTCTTGTCTGATCTTGAGGCTTACCATCCTATTTGGTTATTGCTCTATGCAGATGCAGATCTTTGTGAAGACTTTGACCGGCAAGACTATCACCCTTGAGGTGGAGTCCTCTGACACCATCGACAACGTCAAGGCAAAGATCCAGGACAAGGAGGGCATCCCTCCGGACCAGCAGCGCCTAATCTTTGCCGGCAAGCAGCTGGAGGACGGCAGGACCCTTGCTGACTACAACATCCAGAAGGAGTCCACCCTCCACCTTGTCCTCCGTCTTCGGGGTGGCATGCAGATCTTTGTTAAGACCCTCACTGGCAAGACAATCACCCTTGAGGTCGAGTCCTCTGACACCATCGACAATGTCAAGGCAAAGATCCAGGACAAGGAGGGCATCCCTCCGGACCAGCAGCGCCTCATCTTCGCCGGCAAGCAGCTCGAGGATGGCAGGACCCTTGCTGACTACAACATCCAGAAGGAGTCCACCCTCCACCTGGTGCTCCGCCTCCGTGGTGGTATGCAGATCTTCGTCAAGACCCTGACTGGCAAGACTATCACACTTGAGGTGGAGTCCTCCGACACCATCGACAACGTCAAGGCTAAGATCCAGGACAAGGAGGGTATCCCTCCGGACCAGCAGCGCCTCATCTTCGCTGGCAAGCAGCTCGAGGATGGCAGGACCCTCGCTGACTACAACATCCAGAAGGAGTCCACCCTCCACCTGGTCCTCCGTCTCCGGGGTGGTATGCAGATCTTCGTCAAGACCTTGACTGGCAAGACCATCACCCTTGAGGTCGAGTCCTCTGACACCATCGACAACGTCAAGGCTAAGATCCAGGACAAGGAGGGTATCCCTCCGGACCAGCAGCGCCTCATCTTCGCTGGCAAGCAGCTCGAGGATGGCAGGACCCTCGCTGACTACAACATCCAGAAGGAGTCCACCCTCCACCTGGTGCTACGCCTCCGTGGTGGTATGCAGATCTTCGTCAAGACCTTGACTGGCAAGACTATCACCCTTGAGGTAGAGTCCTCCGACACCATTGACAACGTCAAGGCCAAGATCCAGGACAAGGAGGGCATTCCCCCGGACCAGCAGCGACTCATCTTTGCTGGCAAGCAGCTGGAGGATGGCCGTACCCTCGCTGACTACAACATCCAGAAGGAGTCTACCCTTCACCTTGTCCTCCGCCTACGTGGTGGTATGCAGATCTTCGTGAAGACCCTGACTGGGAAGACCATCACTCTGGAGGTTGAGAGCTCCGACACCATTGACAATGTCAAGGCCAAGATCCAGGACAAGGAGGGTATTCCCCCGGATCAGCAGCGCCTCATCTTCGCTGGCAAGCAGCTGGAGGATGGTCGCACCCTTGCAGACTACAACATCCAGAAGGAGTCTACCCTCCACCTGGTGCTCCGTCTCCGTGGTGGTCAGTAAGTGTCTTGGTGTTGGAGCTGCTTCTGGTGGGCTGCCTTGTTGTCGCCCTTGAAATTGTGTTGTCTCGTTTGAAGTACTGTGTCTGGTTTAATGGACCGTCGAGTCCCCCTATTTGTGTTGGTTTCGTGAAGAACAGTTGCTGGTACAGCAGTCCCGTTCAAATATGAATAAATGAACTTCGAAGTTTCCTGTGATCAATTACATGTACCATCTCATATCTTCTGTTTGATTGTGTACTTCTTTTTTCTGTCAATGCTGTTTACAGTTCGTTATTTCCTGTAATGCATGTTGTCGTGAAATCGTTCTGGAGCTAACTCCTGATCCGTTCTGCAGATGAACTGTATCTTTTATCTGGCCAAGTAATCCTATGAATCCTAAGTCTGCCAGTGGATCATTTCTTTAAATTAAAACGAAACAGGCAGGAGGATGGATATCCTCGCTCCTTTTGTTGGCCAACGCAATATTCTGATGCTAAATCCAAGCGATTGGTTTTGCAACATTCACTTTGGCATCGAAGGTACGGCCTCTATGATGAGGAATAGAAGTATAGTACATAATGTAGCATGCACAGTGTGTAATGTTGGTTAGAAAAAAGTGTAATATTTCGCTTCAGGAAATATTTCGCTTCAGGAAATATTTGTGTGATGTTGGTTAGAAAAAAGTGTAATGGCTGTGAAACCCATCTTCCGTTACCTTGCAGACGATGTTGTTCTTCGTTTCTGGTGGTCTTTGCGCCGGCAGGAGGTTCTTTTTAGGTTGTTTAGGATGAAGAGGTGGCGGATATCCTTGCTCTGGTGGTGCGCCTAGCGCCAACGGAGGACGTGCCAGTCTGTTTTCGTGTTCGTCATTGTGGCTATAGGTTCGGCTCTTGTGATCTACGATTTTATTTGGGGTCTTAGCACGATGATTTTCCGTGTGTTTACTACAATAAGCTCTACTTCGACAAGCTTTGCTCGACTCCGATGATGGAGGAGCTAGCATGGCGAGCGGTTTTGACTCGGTCTAGTGCTCGTAGTATTCGTTAGGTGGTTCAAAAAAAAGGAGAAAATGAATTGGATATTGTGACATGATTGCGTCAGTTAGGGAGATAGGAGAGAAGTTGAAGTTTGATTTTTACGCTTGAGTTAGAAAACAGGTCTTTCGTCAAGCCCCTATAGTCCTGGCCGTATTTTGGGTCGGGACTAAAGGCTTGGCTACGTCGCCCTGAATCCGTCCAAGCGTACAACACCTATTGGTCCCGATTTGTTAGAAATCATTTGTCCTGGTTTGAGATACAAAGCGGAACTAAAGGGTTCTGTGGTCCGCTGGGCCTACTGACATCCCATTTAGTCTCGGCTGGCACGAGCCGGAAATGAAGTCAAACCGTTCGTTCCCGCGAGGAAGCCGATCGCTGTCGCCATTACTAGCGCGGAAATCAATCGTCATGCGCCAGCCGGCCACGGGAATTTGGATCGCCGGCACCGGCGGCCAGCCACGAGAATTGATCATCCGGTGGCTGGCCTGTTCATCTTCACCTCCCTTACCTTTATATGCTTCACATCTCCTCTATTTGCCACATCTGTTCACATCTCCATTAGCCATCTCTCCAAAAAAAGCTTTGTCTCATCGACGTCCCGGCCCCAATGGAGCACCTCGCACGCGCCCCGGCTACTCGATCTCGGGTGTACTACCTCACGGCCGAAGGGATGCACTTCAAGATCATGGACATTCTTCGTGCATCAAGCATGGAGAGGTGGATCCACGCCGTCAAGAGGGATTTTCTCGACGCCGCACCAATCAAGTGCGTGGGCTTGGACTGCGAGTTCACCAACCCTCGCGGGGGTAATCAGCGCGCCGCCGTCCTTCAACTCTCGGTGGCGACCGAGAATTTGGTCTTCCAAATTTGCTGGGGTGATGAAGTGCCACAAGTTCTCAAGGATTTTTTGCAGGACAAGACCATCAGTTCTGCGGCGCGGCTATCTGATACGCGTAGATACACACGTCCGTTGGGAACCCCAAGTGGAAGGTATGATGCGTATAGAAGCAAGTTTCTCTCAGTATGAAACCAAGGTTATCGAACTAGTAGGAGCCAAGAAGCACGTGAAGGTTGTTGGTGGAGGAGTGTAGCGGCGCAACACCGTGAAACCGGCGCCAACGTGGAACTGCACAACACAATCAAAGTACTTTGCCCCGAGGTGAGGTTGTCAATCTCACCGGCTTGCTGAAAACAAAGGATTAAACGTATCGAGTGGAAGATGGTGTTTGTTTGCAAAGAACAGTAAGAACAGTAATGTATTCAGATGTGAAAGAATGGACCGGGGTCCACAATTCACTAGTGGTGTCTCTCCAATAAGATAACTAACATGCTGGGTGAACACATTACATGCAGGCAATTGACAAATAAAGATTCAATACATACCAATGATGATTACCATGTGATTTAATCAGGGCATTACGACAAAGTACATAGACCGCTATCCAGCATGCATCTATGCCTAAATAATCCACCTTCAGGTTATCATCGAACCCCTTTCGGTATTAAGTTGCAAACAACAGATAATTGCATTAAGTATGGTGCGTAATGTAATCAACACAAATATCCTTAGACAAAGCATTGATGTTTTATCCCTAGTAGCAACAGCACATCCACAACCTTAGGACTTTCTGTCACGTCCCAGATTCAATGGAGGCATGAACCCACTATCGAGCATAATTACTCCCTCTTGGAATTACAAGTATCAACTTGACCAGAGCCTCTACTAGCAAACGGAGAGCATGCAAGAACATAAACAACACATATATGATAGATTGATAATCACCTTGACATAATATTCTATATTCATCGGATCCCACAAACACAACATGTAGCATTACAAATAGATGATCTTGATCATGTTAGGCAGCTCACAAGATCTAAACAATGATAGCACATGCGGAGAAGACAACCATCTAGCTGCTGCTATGGACCCATAGTCCAAGGATGAACTACTCACGCATCAATCCGGAGGCGGGCATGATGATGTAGAGCCCCTCGGTGATGATTCCCTCTCGGCAGGGTGCCGGGGGCGATCTCCTGAATCCCCGAGATGGGATTGACGGCGGCGTCTCTGGAAGGTTTCCGTATCGTGACTCTCGGTACGGGGGTTTCGCGACGAAGGCTATTTGTAGGCGGAAGGGTAGGTCGGGAGGCGACGCGAGGGCCGGACCACGGGGCCGCGGCCGGGCCTGGGCGCGCCGCCTATGGTCCGGCCACCTCGTGGCCCCCTTGTTATCCCTACG
This sequence comes from Lolium multiflorum, assembly GCA_030979885.1. Taxonomy (NCBI): domain Eukaryota; kingdom Viridiplantae; phylum Streptophyta; class Magnoliopsida; order Poales; family Poaceae; genus Lolium; species Lolium multiflorum. The sequence goes on along the minus strand of CM061752.1, from coordinate 43,289,683 downwards.
GTCTTGGAAGCTTCGTGGAAAAATAGGACCCTGGGCGTTGATTTCGTCCAATTCCGAGAATATTTTCTTACTAGGATTTCTGAAACCAAAAACAGCAGAAAACAGCAACTAGCATTTCGGCATCTTGTTAATAGGTTAGTGCCGGAAAATGTATAATAATGGTGTAAAGTATGTATAAAACATTCAAGTATTGTCATAAAAGTAGCATGGAACATAAGAAATTATAGATACGTTTGAGACGTATCAAGCATCCCCAAGCTTAGTTCCTACTCGCCCTCGAGTAGGTAAACGATAACACAAATAATTACTGAAGTGACATGCTACCAACATAATCTTGATCAACATTATTGTAAAGCATATGAGATGAATGGAGTGATCTGAACAAAAGATTGCTAACAAAGATAATGACTAAACAAATGAATCATATAGCAAAACTTTTCATGAATAGTACTTTCAAGACAAGCATCAATAAGAGTTGCATAAGAGCTAACTCATAAGCAATAAATTCTAAGTAGAATGCATTGAAGCAACACAAAGGATGACTAAGTTTCAGCAGTTGCTTTCAACTTGTAACATGTATATCTCATGGATATTTGTCAATGTAGAGTAATATAACATGTGCAATAAGTAAACATGTAAGAATCAATGCACACAGTTAACACAAGTGTTTGCTTCTAAGATAGAAAGAAGTGGGTAAACTGACTCAACATAAAGTAAAATAATGGCCCTTCGCAGAGGGAAACACAGATTACTATTTTTGTGCTAGAGCTTTTATTTTGAAAACATAGAAACAATTTTGTCAACGGTAGTAATAATTCATATGTGCTATGCATAATACTTCCTAAAAGTTGCATGTCTCATGCATAGAGTACTAATAGTGCTCGCACCTTGTCCTAATCAGCTCGGAAAACACGGATTATCATCGCATAACATATGTTTCAACCAAGTGTCACAAAGGGGTACCTCTATGCCCTGTACAAAGGTCTAAGGAGAAAGCACGCATTGGATTTCTCGCTTTTGATTATTCTCAACTTAGACATCCATACGGGACAACATAGACAACAGACTCCTATTTTAATGCTTAAGCATTCAACAACGATTAATATTCTCATAAGAGATTGAGGTTGTATGTCCAAACTGAAACTTCCACCATGATACATGGCTTTAGTTAGCCGCCCAATGTTCTTCTCTAACATATGCATACTCAAACCATTTGATCATGAAATCGCACTTAGGACAAGACGAACATGCATAGCATCTCACATGATATCCAACAAAGGTAAAGTTGATGGCGTCCCCAAAAACATGGTTACCGCTCAACAAGTAACTTATAAGAACTAAGACACATAACTACATATTCATCACCACAATAGTTTTTAAGCTATTTGTCCCATGAGCTATATATTGCAAAGATAAAGGAATGAAATTTTAAAGGTAGCACTCAAGAAATTTACTTTGGAATGGCAGAAAAATACCACATAGTAGGTAGATATGATGGACACAAATGGCATGGATTTTGGCTCAAGATGTTTGGATGCAGGAGAAGCATTTCCTCTCAGTACAAGGTTTGGGCTAGCAAGGTTGTTTGAAGCAAACACAAGTATGAACAGGTACAACAAAACTCACACAAGAACATATTGCAAGCATTATAAGACTTTACACTGTCTTCCTTGTTGTTCAAACATTTTACCCGAAAATATCTAGACTTAGAGAGACCAATCATGCAAACCAAATTTAACAAGCTCTGCGATAGTTCTTCATTAATAGATAAACTACATTATGCAAGAGCTTAAACATGATCTATGAGAGCTCAAACAATTGCCAAGTTACCAAACCATATGCAGCATTTTCTGATTCCAACCAAATAGCAATTTAACGAAGCAATTTCAGCCTTCGTCATGAACATTAAAGCACAATTAAGAACACAAGTGTTACATATGAAAAAGCGGAGCGTAATATCTCCAATATAAGAATGGTGGGATCCAACTTTATTCAAACCAAAACAAAAATAAAAGCAAACCGACGCTCCAAGTAAAGAACATAAGATGTGATGGAATAAAAATATAGTTTCACTAGAAGTGACCTGATAATGTTGTCGATGAAGAAGGGGATGCCTTGGCATCCCCAAGCTTAGATGATTGAGTCTTCTTAAAATATGCAGTGATGAACCACCGGGGCATCCCCAAGCTTAGACCTTTCACTCTTCTTGATCATAGTATATCATCATCTTCGCTTGACCCTTGAAAACTTCCTCCACACCAAACTTCAAGCAAACTCATTAGAGGGTTAGTGCATAATCAAAAATTCACACATTCAGAGATGACACAATCATTCTTAACACTTCTGGACATTGCACAAAGCTTCTGAAAGTTAATGGAACAAAGAAACTCATTCAACATAGCAAAAGCGGTAATGCGAAATAAAAGGCAGAATCTGTCAAAAACAGAACAGTCCGTAAAGACGAATCTGGCAGGGGCACTTAACTTGCTCAAATGAAAAAACTCAAAACTAATGAAAGTTGCGTACATATATGAGGATCACGCTCGTAAATTTTCAGATTTTTTCTATTTTTTTACAGAGAGCTCTGCGAGAATTCGTGACAGATAGCAATGCTGTTTCTGCGCAGCAATCCAAATATAGCATCAACTTTAGCATAGAAACTTTACTTGGCACAAAAACATGATAAGGAGAGGTTGCTACAGTAGTAAAAAACTTCCAAGACTCAACAATACAGTAAATAAAATGAAACTTGGGTTATCTCCCAAGAAGTGCTTTTCTTTAACGCCTTTCAGCTAGGCGCAGAAAGTGCAAATCAAGTATTTTCAAGAGATGAAGCAAAAGAGAGCATCAAGAAGCAAATCCAAAACACATTTAAGCCTAACCCACTTCCTATGAAAAGGAATCGTGTACACAAATAAATTCATGAAGAACAAAGTGACAAGCATAGGAAAACAAAACACGAGTAACTTCAAGATTCTCAACATAAAGAGGGGAAACTTAATATTATTAAGATGCATATAACCATGTTTCCCTCTCTCATAATAACTTTCAGTAGCATCATGAACAAACTCAACAATATAACTATCACATACAACATTCTTATCATGAGCTACATGCATAAAATTATTACTCTCCACATAAGCATAATCAATTTTATTAGTTGTAGTGGGAGCAAATTCAATAAAATAGCTATCATTATTATTCTCATCACCATAATCATCATACATACAAGGCATATTGTAATCATAATTAACTTTCTCCTCAATAGTAGGTGGACTGAAAATATCATATTCATTATTGCAAGCATCATATATAGGAGGTAAAGTATCATCAAAGTAAATTTTCTCCTCCATGCTTGGGGACTAAAAATATCTTCCCCAAGCTTAAATTCTTCCATAGCATTAGCAATAATAGTATTCAAAGAGTTCATACTAATAACATTGTCATTAGCATGCATATAAAGCTCCATAGGTTTTTTTAATTTTCTCTTCAAACACCTCACGTCCTAATTCAAGATAAAGTTCATAAAGATCTCTAATTTTTTTGTTGTTGTTTTCCATTAAGCCTAACTAGCGAAAATAAAAACAAGTACATGACTAGACATGATAACAAAATAAATTAAATGCAAGTAACTAATTTTTTGTGTTTTTTATATAGAGCTAGTAAATAAGACAGAAAGTAAAGTAACTAATTTTTTTGTGTTTTTAATATGAAGCAAACAAGACAGTTGATAAAATAAAGTAAAGCAAGACAAAAACAAAGTAAAGAGATTGGAAGTGGAGACTCCCCTTGCAGCGTGTCTTGATCTCCCCGGCAACGGCGCCAAATTTATGTTGCCGTGGGAGGCAATTCTGTGGTGTAACTTTTCTTCGGTTCCCGGCAACGGCGCCAGAAATTTAGCTCGATACGCGTAGATACACACGTCCGTTGGGAACCCCAAGTGGAAGGTATGATGCGTATAGAAGCAAGTTTCCCTCGGTATGAAACCAAGATTATCGAACCAGGAGCCAAGAAGCACGTGAAGGTTGTTGGTGGAGGAGTGTAGTGCGGCGCAACACCGGTGACCGCCAACGTGGAACTTGCACAACACAATCAAAGTACTTTGCCCCAACGTAACAGTGAGGTTGTCAATCTCACCGGCTTGCTGAAAACAAAGGATTAAACGTATCGAGTGGAAGATGGTGTTTGTTTGCAAAGAACAGTAAAGAGTAGAATGTATTCAGATGTAAAAGAATGGACCGGGGTCCACAGTTCACTAGTGGTGTCTCTCCAATAAGATAACTAACATGTTTGGTGAACAAATTACAGGCGGGTAATTGACAAATAAAGATTCAATACATACCAATGATGATTACTATGTGATTTAATCAGGGCATTACGACAAAGTACATAGACCGCTATCCAGCATGCATCTATGCCTAAATAATCCACCTTCAGGTTATCATCCAACCCCTTCAGTATTAAGTTGCAAACAACAGATAATTGCATTAAGTATGGTGCGTAATGTAATCAACACAAATATCCTTAGACAAAGCATTGATGTTTTATCCCTAGTAGCAACATCACATCCACAACCTTAGAACCTACTGTCACGATCGCAGATTCAATGGAGGCATGAACCCACTATCGAGCATAATTACTCCCTCTTGGAGTTACAAGTATCAACTTGGCCAGAGCCTCTACTAGCAACGGAGAGCATGCAAGAACATAAACAACACATATATGATAGATTGATAATCAGCTTGACATAATATTCTATATACATCGGATCCCGCCAAACACAACATGTAGCATTACAAATAGATGATCTTGATCATGTTAGGCAGCTCACAAGATCTAAACAATGATAGCACATGCGGAGAAGACAACCATCTAGCTACCGCTATGGACCCATAGTCCAAGGATGAACTACTCACGCATCAATCCGGAGGCGGACATGATGATGTAGAGCCCCTCGGTGATGATTCCCCTCTCCGGCAGGGTGCCGAGGCGATCTCCTGAATCCCCCGAGATGGGATTGACGGCGGCGGCGTCTCGGAAGGTTTTCCGTATCGTGGCTCTCGGTACGGGGGGTTTCGCGACGAAGGCTATTTATAGGCGGAAGGGTAGGTCGGAGGCGACGCGAGGGGCCGGACCACCGCGGCCAGGGCCGGGCCGCGCCGCCCTATGGTCTGCCACCTCGTGGCCCCCGTTATCCCTCCGATCTTGGAAGCTTCGTGGAAAAATAGGACCCTGGGTGTTGATTTCGTCCAATTCGAGAATATTTCCTTACTAGGATTTCGAAACCAAAAACAACAGAAAGAACTTTCGGCATCTTGTTAATAGGTTAGTGCCGGAAAATGTATAATGCTGTAAAGTATGTATAAAACATTCAAGTATTATCATAAAAGTAGCATGAAACATAAGAAATTATAGATACGTTTGAGACGTATCACTATCAACAAAGATGTGGAAATGCTGAGTTCCTACAAAATTGATATTACGTATGCGTTCGACCTCTAAAAGATAATCCCGAACCCCACCAAAAATCCCATTCGAAGTCTGTATGATCTGGCAAATTCTACTATTGGGACAAAACTTGAGAAGAAGAAGAGGAAGAGGAACAAGAAGAAGAACAAGAAGAAGGACGACGCGGAAGAAGAAGAAGATGAACTGATTTTTGGATGGGGCAATGTTCCATTGAGCTATGAGTAAGTGCACTATGCCGCTCTATACGCTCGCTTGAGCTTTGAGATGGCTAGGAGGTATTGGAGGCTACTTGGCTACAATAGCTATGTTGATCGTCTCAATTTTTAAAGATGATGAGTATATGGTGGTGTGGTGTGTGGTGTGTGTCTTCTATATTTGTATGAACCTATGAATCGTCTCAATATATCGAATCTTTCTATTGTTATTCATATTCCTCATATTTTTTAATTGCGGGTTACAGATTCCTCACATATTAATTATATCGTATTCAAATTCCCCACATTATTTGGCCATATTATATGAATAATGCATATATTATTTGATAATAATAATAATAAATGAATAAAACAAAATTATGTCGTATTCAAATTCCCAAATTTTTCTAACTATAATGCATATATTATTTATCCAATTGCGGTTTACATATTTAAAGGTATTAATTATTTGGCCATATTATATGAATAATACATATATTATCTGATAATAATAATAGAAAATGAATATTTTTTATTTTGTAATCAAATTCCCCACATTTTTTCTAATAATAATGCATATATTATTTGTCCAATTGCGGTTTACAAATTTAAAGATATTAATTATTTGACCATATTATATGAATAATGCATATATTATTTGATAATAATAATAAAATGAATAAAAAGGAAATTATTTCATATTCAAATTCTCACATATTTCTAATAATAATTCTTATACTATTTTTCCAATTGCGGTTTACAGGTTTAATTAAAGATATTAATTATTTGGCCATATTATATGAATAATGCATATATTATTTGATAATAATCATAAATTAAAAATAAAGTTATTTCATATTCAAATTCCTCACATTTGTCTAATAGTAATGCAAATATTATTTGTCCAATTCCGATTTACAGATGTAAAGATATTAATTATGCCGTAATATATGAATAATGCCAATATTATTTGATAATAATAATAATAATAATTAATAAAAACAATATTGTTTTAGATTCAAATTTCTCACATTTTTCTAATAATAATGCATATATTATTTGTCCAATTGCGGTTTATAGATTTAAAGATATTAATTATGCCATAATATATGAATAATGCAACTATTATTTAGTAATAATAATAAATGAATAAAAACAAAATTAGTTCATATTCAAATTATTCACATTTTCTAATAATAGTGCATATATTATTTGTCCAATTGTGCTTTATAGATTTAAAAATATTAATTATTTGGCCATATTATATGAATATTCCATAAATTATTTGATAATAATAAAAAAATAGTTTCATTACTGATTTTATTTTCATTGGAATTTAATATTATTATGTTATTCATTATTGTTACTTACATAATTGTTTTTGGTTTCAAAAAATACAGAAATGTGACACAATGGTATAAGGACTTAATAGGATTGATATGATAGTATTTACAACAAGGTACAATCACATTTACGGGAGCATATCAGGAAAGAACCGAGGAGTTAAGCGTGCCGAGGGTGGAGTAGTGTGAGGATGGGTGACCGACCGAAATGTGACCAAGTCTAAAATTTAACTAAAGATCAAGTGTATTTAGTCTTAAATATGGTCTAAGTTGGGCTTACGAGCCGGGACTAAATGTCCTCCAGCCCAAACGCAGTATCGTAGCCACGTGGAGGGCCATTTGTCCCGGCTGGTAATCGGACCGGGACTAAAGGGTTCGTCTTTAGTCCCGCTTGGATAATCCCGGTTGGCCAACCGAGACTAAAGCCCGTTACGGACCGGGACAGAAGGGCATGTCTCCACTAGTGGGTATGGTGCGAGGAGACTGTACATTGTAAGCATTCTTGCTACTTCCAAACCGTTTAAAAAAACCACTTACTTATGAACCTCACTTTTAAACCGTAGCAGAAAAACGTGTTTCGAAGTTTCAGAAAATTTCGAAATAAATCGCATTACCTTGAAATTTACACTGCAAAATTTCAACTTAAACGCCTGCACAAATAAAAGAAAATGGAACTTGCACAGAGAAATATATAGATGGATGTAATTTTCCTTGACCACTTTGTCTTCTTTTGCACAAGTTACATATACTTGTATTTAAGTTCAGAATTTGGTATGCACATACTTGTATATCTTGTCTACATGCCAATGGTGCCATGTTTGCGCTAGGACAAGCCACTACGAAGGTAAGGTGTCGGTGGAAGTGCCAAAACCATGAAAGTAGAAGAATCTAGTGAGGAAAATGTAGAGCCGAAGCTTTTACAAAGGATAGGAGGAAGCTTCAAACTAGGCATGAGCTTTCGGGCGAGGCAGGAAAGGATAGGTTCTTTCCTTGCATTTTCTTCCATCGTCCATGACCCCACGCCGCATCAACACTACGTGGAGACCAAAAGTTATCATGATGCGTCAATCATCACCATAGAAGTAGTATTTTTTTTTACAGTAAAGCAAATGCTTCATTACAAAATAAGGCTTGGCATATTACCATGGAAGTAAAGTTTATGCATCAACCAAGACATGGAAAAAGAAAGGGAGAAAGGGGAGAAAATCTCGGGATCACACATACGCTTCTAGTAGGGCTTCACTTCTTTTCCGCACATGATTGATTGGTCGCCCGTGCCGCGCCCTGTGCGAATCTCGTACGTGACAGACACATGCTTAGGAGATTGGCCTGAAGAACTAGCACGCACCTTTGTAAGTATATCTTTTATTAATTCTTATTCCACCATCTAGCCAATAGAAGCACCGACGAGTTCAAATCATGGATCTCTGTATATGAAAATGCACACAAAGCAAAGTTCAGTTTGCAAAATGTAGGAGTTCTAGATCAGGGAAAAAGAACCAAGCGGATGCTGGGTAAACACCTTCCCAACCAGTTGCTCCACGTGCATGATGATGTACTAGTTCAAGCAGTTCAAAGTTTCAAAAAACTAATGTTCCTTAATCTGATTTAAAATGAATTTGGAAGTTAAGCATGTTATACGAACGTTACTCAGATGGTTGGTGCAGATGATTTTACTATGTGTGAATGTACTAGGACGTCGCCTAGAGGGGGAGGGTGAATAGGCGGTTTATAAAAACTTCTACTTGAGAGCTAAACTAGGCGGAATAAAACTACACATGTGTTTACTAGTTTAGCTCAAGGCCTATCAACTAGAGGTTTGCCTAAGAGCACCAACAACCTATGCTAGCATGATGAGCACAATGTGATAACAAGCTAAATATAGCACATCAAGCAAGATAGATATAACAAGGTAAAGCGCATAGGTTAAGGAGCTCGGGTTGAGAAGTAACCGGTGCACGAGGAGACGACGATGTATCCCGAAGTTCACACACTAAGGTGCTACGTCTCCGTCTGAAGCGGTGTGGAGGTACGAGGCACTCAAATGAGCCACTAGGGCCACCGTATTCTCCTCGAGCCTTTCCACCAAAGGAAAGCCTCGATCCACTAAGGGACACTTGAGGGTGGTCACCGAACCCGTACAAGCTTGGGCAAACACCCAAGTATCACACTTGAGGCAACTCCACAACGAGGAGGCTCTCAAGTACACGGCCACAAGAGGCAACACACACCACCAAGGAAACACACTCCACCTAGGATGCTAATGCGCCACAAGAGGCTAACACACTCCACCAAGGAAACCAACTCCACCAAGGATGCTAATGCGCCACAAGAGGCTAACACACTCCACCAAGGAAACACACTCCACCAAGGAAACACACCACTAAGGCAAGAACACCACTAAGGTAACATGCCCTCTACGAGATCGAAACCCCGGAGAGAACCCAAACCGATGCACCTAATGCAATGGCTAAGAACACCACTAAGATGCCCAAGTTCTTCTCTCCCAAATTCCAACAAAGCTACACAAGCTATCGGGGGAATAAGGGAGGAAGAACAAATATGTGGAGAAACACCAAATAACTCCAAGACCTAGATCTAGCAAGATCCCATCACTTGGAGAGGGATTCAATTGGTGAAGCTCTAGATCTAGGTCTCCCCTCTCCTTTCCCCCAAAAATATGCAACAAATAGTGGGGGGATCAAGAGGAGGAAGAAAGAACTCAAGGTCAACTATGGAGGAGAGATAATGGAGGGGAAGAAGTGGTTGGGTCGGAGGTGGAAGAGAGGTATAAATAGGGGACCCAAAATATAGCTGTTGGGGCTGAGAAAACGGTCAGCGACTACTACCGCTTTGGTAAGCGGTACTACGCTCTGGATTCGAAATCCCCACAGAACTTATCCATGTGGACACAAAGTGGTACTACCGCTCGCAGTACTCGAGTACCGCAATGGGCTCCAAACCTTACTAGATCCCAAGCGGTGCTCGGTACCGAAGCGGTACTGCGTAACACTAGTTACGGTACTTAAGCGTACCATAGGCGACTACTCACAAGCGGTACTACCGCTCAAGGTACCGCAAGGTCGTAACTTGTTTGGGACTTTTTCAGCCGTAATACTAGTTACGGTACTTAAGCGGTACCATAGGCGGTACTACCGCTCACAAGCGGTACTACCGCTCAAGGTACCGCAAAGGTACCGTAACTTGTTCTGTGGGACTTTTTCAGTGCAATGTAGAATCCATAACTTGAGCTAGGAAACTCGGAATGACATGAAACCAATTTTTCCGGAAAGAGGACGACGAGAGCTATCACTAAAAAAACAGTGAGTGATGATTTTCTCATGGTCATAGAGGTGTAACCTCTCAATATGGTATATCAGGAAAATCATCACCCTCGCACATGCAACATGCGATGCATCCGGAATCCGTTTCCGATGAGCTAGAGCTTGTCATGGAGATGAATACAAGCTCTAACTCATCTCATGGATAAGAACCAAGAACAACCAAGAAACACGATGCAATGCATGCAAGGTTTGTGCTCTCTCCGATGATGTGATCCACTATCCTATCGGCAAGCTCCGTCTTCATCCTCTTCATCATTGTACATGCCACCGTCTTCTTCGATCTTGTACGCACGCCACCGTCTTCATCCATCTTCATCTTCAACATGGTCTTCGTCTCTCTTCGACACCGTCTTCGTCATTGTACTCCGTCTTCTCCATCTTGCAACCTTGAGTCCAACACATGGCTATGGACTTGATCTAAGATTGGTTCTCAATGCAACCGTTAGTCCATAGGGATTGTCATCAATTACCAAAACCACACATGGGGTAATGGACATGTTCTTTCAAAGTGCTTACAAAAAAGATATATAATCCTCATGATGGTGCCGAATGTAGCATCCTTCTCTTGCGGATGCCATGTCATGTGCTTGGTGGGCGATGCGCTATGCCGCGGAAACTTAATCTTCCTCCATCAAGATCTGGTGTCTTGGGGCACGCATAGATCCTGACTGGAATGGGGAGGCATGGACATGCCGGCATGTTGATCCAGTAGTAGTACCTGTCATGATCCGTGCAGGTGGTGTGTCGACGATGAGCTTGATGTAGCCATGTAGGTGTGTTCTTGGGTCTTGGTCACCTCGTCTCCTTGGGCCGATGACACTTGATGGTGTGTTGCCAGCGGTATCTGGCTCTGGTCTCTCTCTACGGACTCATGGCGGTGGCCATTTTCGGGTTCTGGATGGGACATCGGCAAAAGCCGTCCACTGCCTTGGCCATTGCTGGTGATGATGACATCCTCGACGCCTTTTTACTTCCTTGAGGCATCACCAAAAAGTTCCTCCTTTCTCATGTGGATGGTTTCCGCTTCATTGCACAACTTGCGTGCCTCTCCGGTTGGGCAAGGTTTTCTTCACCAATTTTAGGCTCACCCTTTCACCTTCTTTGAGCTTGTCGCTGCCATTATTGTCACTGTGAGTGCTTATACACGGTGAGTTTCCCGGTTTGGGCGTTCACCTAGAAACCCAGGTGTCGGGTTCATGCCACGAGCGATGTTGGTGATATCTTCTTCATGTCGTGGGTTCAACGTGTCGTTGGAAGAGTGTCACGGTCGTTTTTTTGGTGTGCTGGTTGGGCTCGAGCGAGCTCTTCAAGGCCTTCACCGGTGCATATGACAGCAACACTCTTGGGCACCGTTCCCCTCCTTCACGGGGGTCGTTGATTTGGTTAGTTTCAGCGCCACACCCTTTCAATAGTGGTCTACGCCTTCGTTCACGGGATCAAGCTATCTGTCTGTATAATCCCGCAAATCATGGTAATTAACACAGATTGCACTACACAAAACCAAGTCCGTCCCACATAGCACGCCGCTTGCAACCCTACTAGTAGTCCTAGTTAGCATAGGTTGTTTCTCTTTCTCTTTGTATCAGACGTTGTACCCATGATCGTTTAGGGCTTTATTAATTTACTAGCAAAAGTGCCCGTGCGTTGCTACGGTTCCAAAACAATTTAATATATGCTCACAAACCAAGAAAACAACATGACGTAATTTTTACCAATATCCGTTTATAAAATTTTGAAATATTTAGGTTTTTGCTTTAGATTTACTTCCCTTGTTGCATGCACATCAATCCTCTCAGAATAGAAAGAAAAACTCAACATCTAGACCTCCTTGCCGCACATCGCCAGCCAACATGTGAACCAACTATGGGAGAGAGGATAGGGTTAGGACGAAGGAATGGGTCGGTGTATGGTCAGTCGCAACAGAGCCTTGCAAGGCACAGAGGTCAGTGTGGTGGCTATACGCAATGGGGTTGTGAGACTTTGCTGGACAGTGGACCGCGAGTTAATTCAGAGAAATCGAGGAGCGAAAATGCAATACAAGACTGACCATCTTGGCCGCCACCACCACCTCGACGTCGTCTGCCTTGCCCTCTCCCGCTAGCCTCTCTCTTACCCATGTGTTTGATCACCTACAGCCATTTCTAGCGCCCAACACTGTAATGCTCTCTCCCTCGTATCTCACATGCGGCCACTACACCTTCCCTTCTCCGGTTTGCTAGCCTCACACCTGCTATGCCTCACTGTCGTTGTCGTGAAGGCCTCCTTGTGGATTTAGTCTTGGTTTCTTGGACTGTTTTATCGAGGCGGAAAAACAAACTGTTATTTCACTTTGGCGGTTGTAGATGGTAGCTTTGACAGAGAAGTAGGGGTAAAAAAAATAAAGATATTGATAATATTCTCTCAAATACAGCAAATGCAACGAAGAGAACGAAGAAAAAAATAATCTACTGGCTCTGTCTGCTATGTCGTACAACATGCACAACCAAAATAAATATATCTCGCAGTTTTTGTCGATCTGTGCTCTTAGGCAACAGCTTGCAGGTAGAAAACACAAAGTAAATTAAAAGAAATCCCTTTCGTCAATGGTCACTGTTCTCTCACTGCGAGCTCTGTGGGGCCGCACGCGACCGACGGATTCTCTAGTTGGGTTATTTTATCAACTTCCCGGGCGACTGCGGCGTATCTCCCTTCTTCATGAGCTCACCCCCGCTGCAATTTCCTTTCCCATACAGTCTCCCCTTCATACAGTCTCCCCTTCACGATCTGGATCTGGAACTGCTTTGATTAAATCATCATGGTGATGCATTTTTTTTTCTTAGGCTGCTTGTTGAAATCCACGAAATTTACGTATATAAACTGTTAAGACTCGATGTAAGGCGGCGAGGTGGGACTAATCGACGACCAAGGACGGATTCCCTTTGGCTGGTTTTCGTTGTATTGCTACTTTTTCCTGCCAAACCAAGTACAGAACAAAGCCGGCCCACATGGAAGATGGAACTATGCAATGTGAGAGAGCCCAGCCTGAGCGACGCTCACCATGGAGCAAAGTCCACATCAACCGAGCGAAAATTGCCCGGTCTGCAGCTCGCGCAAGTAGTTCACATAATACATCGGAACAGAAAACAGACACCTTCACCAGAAAAAACATCAAAAGGGGAAAACACAGGTTGGAACAAAATGCACGAATCAAAGGGGAAAATCAAGAAATCAAGACTCGCCCACGCCGCCGGCTGGTAGCTGGTGGCATCCTCCATCCTCTCCTCTAGCGCTGCTAGCTCGCCTGCTGGCCACCGGCGTCATGCATAACAACCGTAAACTGCTCTGCCCCGCATCTCTCCCGTGGAAGCCAGTCACACACCCGACGCTCTCATCTCATCCAAGCTCACGCCGCAGCCGCGCCTCCGTCCAGGGCTCACTGATGATGCCACAGGCTCGAGCAACCGGCAACGTCTACGGAGCAGCAAGGCTGAGGGAGGTGCGCTGGCGGCGGGGCCTGTACGACGGCGGTCGTCGAGGGCCTGCCCGGCAGCTGGAGGCGCGCAGGAGGGGCACTGGCGGCGGGTGCCTGGTCGGAGGGGCGCTGGAGGTCGACGAGGGCCGGCGGCGGGAGGCGGGCAGGAGAAGCGCTTGCGGCGGGGGCCTGGCCGGAGGGGCGCTGAGCAATTCTCTGTTCTCGGCTAGATAGAGGAGCCAGAATAAAACAAAACGAACCGGGGAGAGACGCTGCGCGAGGAGGGCCAGGGGAAGCAAGTGGCGGCCGTGGAGGAGGTTGGTGGCGCCGCTCGGCGGAGATCGAGGGCTGGCGGCCGGTTGTGGAGATGAAGTTCGGTCGGGTGAGAAGAAAGGGAAGGGAATCGGTACACACGGTGGCAATGTGCGTATTATGGAACTCGGTGGGAGGGCAAATCGGTCCTAAAATATGTTGGACGAAAATTTTGACAGAAACCAACGGACGGAACCACGGAAACGTTAGCTTCTTTATTATTAGGTATAGAAAACCGGATTCTTTCAGAGCCTTGTGTTAAAAAACTATGCTTTGTGACTTGTGAGTGTGCGTGCTTCAGCGAGTTGGCTGTATCGCGGAATATATATGGAGGCAAGGAATAAATGTAACAGTTGCAGCACGCACGCTTTGATGTGTTGCGGACTTGCGATGTACAGTGCCACCACGCCTGGCCTCACGCCACTGGTGTTAGCCCCAAGTAAGCTCGGGACCTACACAACGATACCCACGGGTAGTGCACTACCTCCACTGCCATGCGTATATAACACATGCGAGTCTTCACTCTTCAGCATCGATCGGCGATACTTACCTTGCTGCAAGTAGCAGACACGTACTGCACTTCTGTTGCCACATATCACTTAGAAGTTCAGACAATCCATCGGAGGAGTGCCAGTGGAAACAGTGGTGATTAGCAGCCCGACGCACGCAGCCACGCACCATGGCCGCCGCCGTGCCATTGCCCGCGGTGATGGTGATCCTACTCGGAGCGGCGGTCATGCTCGTCGGTGCCGGCGCAGGCGCGGTCCGCGTGCGCGGCGGCCAACAACAGCAGCAGCTGAGGATGGGGTTCTACGACAAGAGCTGCCCCGCGGCGGAGCGGATCGTCGGCGACTACGTCCGGCAGCACGTCCGCCGCGTGCCCACCGTCGCCCCGGCCCTGCTCCGGACGCACTACCACGACTGTTTCGTCAGGGTACGTACATGCATGAGTGTTCTATACGTGTGTGACACTCGACGAAAATCACAGGGCGTTAGTGTCACAGTCATACTGACATGTACATGCAGGGCTGCGACGGGTCCATCCTGCTCAACTCCACCGGCGCCGGCGCGGCGGAGAAGGAAGCGCCGCCGAACCTGACGCTGCGTGGATTCGACCTGATCGACCGCGTCAAGGCCCTGGTGGAGGAGGCGTGCCCCGGCGTCGTCTCCTGCGCCGACGTCCTCGCGCTCGCCGCCCGGGACGCCGTCACCGCCATTGTACGTAGCCTCCGCGCCCATCTGTCGATCTCCATCATCTGAAACTAGAATTGACGTGCAAGTGCGGTGCAGGGCGGTCCGTCGTGGCGCGTGCCGACGGGGAGAAGGGACGGCACGGTGTCGAGCATGCAGGAGGCGCTCCGGGAGCTGCCCTCGCCGGCGATGACCTTCCCGCAGCTCGCGGCCCTGTTCGCCCGCAAGGGCCTTGGCGTGCGCGACCTCGTCTGGCTGTCAGGTTCGTGGTACACGCAACGCACATACCAGCTTAATAACCAGATGCCACTTACACTAATGGAGCTCGCACGTAGGTCTGAATTAATGTCTGATCATAGACTAAAACGTGTGCCACCGACACGACGAAAGGCCGTCCCTTATCAGCCATTCTTTGTGTGTCGAGAGCGACATAGAAAAGAATGAACACGAAGAATCGTTGCTTTATCTCTGTCCCTCTTAATCCAGATAGGCAGATTCCCGCAGTTTCTGAACACTGCGACGTCGAATCAAACACCTTTTTCAGACTTCAGTAGAAATGTTACAAATACTTAGCACTGTTATTCGAGCTTAATAAATACTTCATCGCGGTTTGTTACTTGTTGCTTGAAATGCTGTTCCCAACTTTTCTTGGTTCCTTCAAACCTTTTGCTCCCAAGATTTCTTGTTTGGTTGCCTCCGGTGTTGATAATTTTGTAATCCCCTGGCTGGATCCTGCCCAACCATATCGCTTGCTTCCTCTTATTTTGGAAGCCATTTCACGGTCCTTCTTGCCACTTTGCTGTCAGGTACTGATAATCAGAGTCACTGATGCGTGCCTATGAGCGGCAACTATTTCTGACCATGCCAAGTTCACTACTTACATGTCTACTCCATTTCTATTATCCATCAAGTCCTAACAGATAGCATTTGCTTTATATCCTGTCTCCTCTTCCATACGCCAGCATTTAGCGCCAACTTTTGAAATAGGCTTTCCCTAAGCTGTATTGTGTGTTCTCCCAATACCATCCAGACTGAGATCTCTAGCTGAGAATCCAACAGCCCTTCTTCGCTACTAAACCCACCAAAATGAATCATCACGAATAATGTTATATATAAGCTGCAGTACTGAATTTATAACAGACCTGAAACACAAGTTTTGACTATGTGCTTGATGTGCAGGTGCTCACACCATCGGCATCGCCCACTGCTCTTCCTTCGCCAACCGCCTCTATGGATATGCCGGCGCAGCCAATGGCACCGCCCCACCCCTCGATGCGGCCTACGCCGCCAACTTGCGGCAGCGCAAGTGCAGGATGGGAGGCCATGACACCACGGTGGAGATGGACCCCGGCAGCTTCCTCACGTTCGACCTCGGCTACTACCATGCGGTGCTCAAGCACAGGGCCCTGCTCCAGTCCGACGCAGCTCTGGTCACTGACGCGGCAGCGCGGGCCGACATCGCTGGTGTTGTGTCCAGCCCCCAGGAGGTGTTCTTCCAGGTGTTCGGGCGGTCGATGACGAGGCTAGGGGCGGTGCAGGTCATGACCGGCTCCGAGGGGGAGATCAGGAAGAGCTGCTCCGTTGTGAACAGCTAGATCGAACTGATATGCATGCCTATGAATGGTATTTTTCCTGGATTCCTAAGCGGATGCTGTGGTTTGTACTGGTATATTCTGATCAAATTTTTGTTGCGAGTGGTGGTAAAACAACTGAATCTGCAGCTTAACTGTAAAAATAGAAGATATGCCACAAATACAAGAGTTGTACTCTAATATATTTCATAGATATTTTTTGAGCTCCAGATACATCTAAATTTAGACAAAGTTGAGGCATTTTTCATGGCACGGGGGGAATATACGATTAGAGATGTATTCATTTTTTCAATGAAGGGAATATATTAATATCAAAAGATACCAATTACATCCAGCCTCTGCAACAACGCAACACCCTAGTATTCATATGCAGTAGCAAGCCACAAAAATATATAAAAACTGGGACGGGAAAACAAACATAACAGCAACTCACGAAATTCAGAGGGTGAAACCTATTACAGGTCTATGAAACTGGCTCATCAGAAGTTCATAACTATAAGCCACTTCCGCTCACATACGAACAGATGCTTACAACTTATTCGGTGAACGAAAATATAGAGCAGGAACTGGTCAGTACATATATGCCCATTGCAGATAATGCAAATCTGAGGAAACTTCAAGCAGAGTGTTGTACTGTCAGGTACTCTTCATCTTCTGCATAAACTTCTGATGCAATGAATCGATGCAACTGAAGAAAGCAAACCTCCAGATCTTGAAGACAAACAGTGCTCCAAACCATACCCAGAAACCAAAGACAACTCCAGCAATCACCGAGTAGTACAGCCACAGGTCTTGGTGATGTTCCTTTGCTCCATCCAGTGGTGTTGCAATACTCGAATTGTGTGTACATGCAATGCTCAAAGGGGGCCCACATAGGCCCTGATTATTGCAATAGATCGATGGGTCGTTCAGTGTTCGGAGCTGACTGCCTGTAGGTATCTCTCCAGATAGAAGGTTGTTGGAGAGATTAAGAGTGTTGAGGAACATCAAGTTTGATATGCTAGGAGGAATAAGACCTGATAGTTTGTTCCAAGAGAGGTCAAGGGATTCTAGTTTTTTAAGATTGCCAATAATTTTTGGGATACCACCGGAAAAATAATTTCTTGACATGTTCAGATATTGGAGGCCTCTTAGATGTGCCAACTCTGAAGGGATCTCCCCAGAGAGTGAATTGCTTGACAGATCAATACCAGTCACAAGTGCATTTGTTCCATGAAAAGTGTGAACCCGCCCCTTCCAAATTATGTCAATGTAGTATAAGTATACACCCAAGACAGGTACCGTGACTTCTATTTTCGGCCGAACCATGGATGGCCTTATCATGGAGGCTAGGTTGGTGAAGCCATCTGGTATGGAACCTATAAAGTTATTTTCAGCCAGATCAAGCAGTTCCAGTTGTGAGAGTTGTGACAGCTGCCAAGGAATACTTCCATGGAACAGGTTAGATCGCAGCCGGAGAATCCTTAGCAAGGAATTGCTTTCTGCTATCCAGAAAGGAATTTCACCTGAAATCTTGTTGTTTCCGATATCCAAAACAATGAGGTTTCTGAAGTTTTTAAACGCTGGTGGAAAGCAACCCGTGAAGTTATTGTTCGACAAGTGCAGAGACCGTAGTGAAGAACTATAGGTAGTCAAGGTTGGTATTTCTCCAGTAAAAGAATTCCTTGACAAATCCAAGGATTGTAGTTCAGTCAGGTTCCACAAGCATCCAGGGAGATTTCCAGATAGTTGATTATTTGATAGATCCAACAGTTTCAGATGAGTTAATTGACAAAATGCAGACTGTGATTCAACCGAGAAGCTGCTATTGTTGGTCTCCTTGACAACTGGCAACTGCCTGCTGTCACTGTTACGAATGATACCTGTGAACTTGTTGCTGGACAAGGAAAGAAAAAGAAGATTAATCAGATAGGACATGGTTGCAGGAAGATCACCCTCAAGATGGTTGATGCTGATGTCAAGGTAGAACAGTTCTGTTAAATTGCCAATATGAGATGGCACCATTCCAGTAAGTTGATTCTTCGATAAGTCCAGGAACAGCAACTTTGTTATGCTACCAATCTGAACTGGGATGGAGCCAGTGAAGTTATTGTCCGAGAGGGCTAGAACCATTAAATCTTTCCAGTTGCTGATCTTTGATGAGACGCTTCCATCAAGCAAGTTATTGGATACATTGAAGACCAGGAGGTTGGCCCAGTTTGTAAACAACTCTGAGGGAATGGTGCCACTGATACTGTTTCCCTGTACTTCAAACACCATCATTTTTTTCATCCTGGCAAAAGATGCTGGCAAACTTCCAAATAATTGATTCTGTGACAAAAACATGAACTGAAGACTCGTAAGGTTACCCAGCTCAGATGGAAGAGTAGAAACCAAACTAGCATTCCTGAAGTTGAGCGCCACTAGCAGCTGAAGCTGCCCAAGTGAGGCTGGGATCGACCCACCAAGTGAGTTGTTGTGAAGAAAAAGCATTTGCAATCCACTTATCATCCCAAACTCCTCAGGGATTCCTCCTGTAAGATTATTTGAGTCCAGAAATAGCACCGTGAGCTTTTGGAGTCTTGAGAGAGAACGCGGTATCACGCCGGAGAATCCATTAGATGATAAATTTAGACGACGCAACCTTGGAACCATCTCCGGCAATGAAGCTGGTAATGGACCTGAGAAGGCATTACCCGATAAATCGAGGGATCTCATCTTCGCATTGGTATAGTTGATGATGAATTGTGGGAAGGTACCACTGAGATCATTATTGGCTAGAGATAAAAGCTTTAAACTGAGCATAGGTAAGAACTTGGCATATTCTGGGTTGGTCAAGTGGTTATTTCCCAAATCTAACTGAACAATCATTGGGAGCTTGCTGAGTTGGTAGGGGATGGCACCAACAAGATTGTTATAGCTCAAGTCCAGAATTTTTAGGGTGACAAACAGGGAGATATTTGCTGGGACGATGCCAACAAGGTCGTTATTGAAGAGATCAAGCACAGTGAGGTTCTGGAGAGCTGCAGAGTACAAGGCGTGTAGCGTACCATGGATCCTCGCTTTGGGAAGGTGGAGCTCAGTAACATGTCCAGAAGCGTCACAGCTGACGCCGAACCAAGAGCAGGTAGAACTGGAAATTGACCAGGAGGACAGTGAGTTGGCCCCAATCAAAGTGGACTTCCATCGGAGTAGTGCTTCTGCTTCCGGGTTGATTGCCTTGGATGAACATACTAGCAATAAAACTGTGATATAGAAGAGCTTTTTCAGCACCATTGTAGGGGCTTATGGTGTTGGTACGAAAATGACATGCTAAAGGGGGCTCTATTGATTGGCTTTTGAGGTAGCTAGAGTGCACATAGATAAAAGGGACCATTACCGCATGAAAACAAATACGTTGCAGTGCTGTCGTTGGACTGGCATACAGCGATGGATCTACAGCTAGCTAGTGGGTGCACGGGACTAGGGTAGAAAAAAAAACTCTCTGTAAAATGTCATTTTTTTCACCACATATACACCCCTAAACATGTTCATCTGTTGATGCACCCTGGTTCCAAATGTTGTAGCTCCGCCACTGCTGGCATATGCGTACAGAAGACATCAGAATTGGTTGTTTTGAGGCCACCCAGCTTACCAGGGAAGTGATTACAAAGTGATGTCTGATGACTGAGAATGCCATGTATGCATGTGGACATGTGGTTGTAGCTGTTTGTTCACACTGGGTCCAACAACCTGTAAGAATCTATGAATGGTACTGATGCGTACCTATGAATGGCATCTATTTCTGACGTTGCCAAGCTCATACTTACATGTCTACTTCATTTCCATTACCAATCAAGATAAAACAGATAGCCTCTGCTTTATATCCTGTCTCCTGTTCCATACGCCAGCATTAGACTAGACTTTACCTAAGTTATGTTTTCCCCGTACATCTAGACTGAGGTCTCTAGCTGAGAATCCAACAACAGTCCTTCTTCCCTACTAAATTCACCAAAAAGAATCATCAGAATAATAATGGAATATAGCAACTGAATTTCAACTCGGTGTTCTAAATACCTGAATATACAACAGACCTGTCCATGCATATGCAGAGATGGAGGTTCAGACCGACGGATAGGGGGTTTCTGGACGTGGCAATGCTCGAGATTAGGAGGCTCCAGGCGCAGACGAGGGATGGGGGATGAAGACAACACTGCATTCCTGAAGTTGTGTGTGTTGTAATCCTGATGATCAGTGACGCTGTGGTTGTCTCTTTAATGTTTTCTGTTTGACGGTATCAGATTGTGTTGGGTTTCGAACCCGATATAAAACATGATGCTTATGGTGGTTGGTTTTATATATAAAGCTGGGCCGAGTGGCCTTATGTTTAAAAAACATACAACAGACCTGAAACACAAGTTTTGACTATGTGTTCTGACTTGACCTTGATGTGCAGGTGCTCACACCATTGGCATCGCCCACTGCTCTTCCTTGACCAACCGCCTCTATGGATACACCAGCGCCACCAATGGCACCTACCCGCCCCTCGATGCGGCCTACGCCGCCAACCTGCGGCAGCGCAAGTGCAGGATGGGAGGCCGCGACACCGCGGTGGAGATGGAGCCCGGCAGCTTCCTCACGTTCGACCTCGGCTATTACCATGCGGTGCTCAAGCACAGGGCCCTGCTCCAGTCCGACGTTGCTCTGGTCAGTTACGCGGCGGCGCGGGCCGACATCGCTGGTGTTGTGTCCAGCCCGCCAGAGGTGTTTTTCCAGGTGTTCGGGCGGTCGATGACGAGGCTGGGAGCCGTGCAGGTCATGACTGGCTCCGAGGGGGAGATCAGGAAGAGCCGCTCCGTTGTGAACAGCTAGGTCGAACTGATATGCACATATGCATGGTATTTTTCCTGGAAATTATTCAGTGGATGCTGTGATTTTTAACTGGTAAATTCTGATCAATTTTTTGTCGCAAGTGGTGGTAAAACAACTGAATCTGCAGTGTAACTGTGAGAAGAGAAGATATGCCACAGATACACGAGTTATTTAAGATTAAAGCTGTATTCATTCGGTAGGCAGTAGCAAAGCTAGATAAGTATATAAACAGGGACGATAAAACATACATAACTACAACCCACGAAATTCAGAGCACCTGTTACAAGACCCTAGAAAATTGTATCATCAGAAGTTCAGAACAACTAGAAGCCACTTGTGCTCACATTTGAACATATCATTATAACTTTTTTTGATGGTCAGATCATTACAGCTTATTTGGTGAATGAAAAAAAAAAAGCAGGATCTGGACAATACATGTATGCCCATTGCAAACAATGCAAGTCTGAGGAAACTCGATAAGTGCAAAGCAGAGGGCTGTATTGTCAGGTACTCATCATTTTCTGCATAAACTTCTTGTGCAGAGCATCAATGCAACTGAATTAGCAGCAAAGCTGAGACATAGAACAGTTCCTGTAGGTCCCATAGCCAGGGGCTTATGGTGTTGGTACGAAAATGGCAACCTGAAGGATGCTCAACGTAATGCCTTAAGAAGTATCTAGAGTGCACAATTATCGATTGCAGAGAACACCTTTGCGTACAAAGACTTCAGATTTGGGGTCGTGTGGGAGAAAAATCAAATCATGACAGGTGTTATGCGGCCACACACCCTTGGAGGTCCAAAATACCCAGGTTCTCCAGGAAGTTATTACTAGTCGCCAGTAAGGAGATGACTGACTATTATGCGGTTGTGGTTGCCTGCAAACACAAAGCCAATCATCTGATACATTGCTATTTGCTATTGGTATCTCCTGGACCATTAAATATTTCATAATTTTCATCAAAAAAAGCTTTGAAATTCTGGAATAGAGAAAAATATCTAACCATGGTCTTCCAAACTCTGTATAATTTGAGATACGTATGAGTTTCTACACTGCCATTGCTAAGGCTTATTGTGTTGGTAAGAAAGAAAATGGCAAGCTGAATTGTGCTTTTTAAATTGCCTTCAGAAGTAGCTAGAGTGCACATGGATAAAAGAGATTACTCGAAAAGCAAATAAATGATGTTGCTGGGCGGGCATATGCGTACAGAAGACTTCAGACTTGCCATTGGTCTTGTGAGAGAAAAGTCAAATATGCCAGCGTTTTGGGGCCACCAAATGGCCAGTTCCCAGATTATCAGGGAAATAATTCCAAGGTTGATGTCTGATGGCAAATGACTGAGACTTCCCTGTATGTGTGTAGTTATAGCTGTCTGTTAACAGTTAACACTGAGTCAAACCACCCACATACGCTCAAGTCAGCAATTCAATCTCTGAGAGTGATATGTGTACAGAAGTCTTCAGACTTGCCATTGGTCTTGTGAGAGAAAAGTCAAATATGCCGGCGTTTTGAGGCCACCCAATGGCCAGTTCCCAGATTATCAGGGAAATTATTCCAAGGTTGATGTCTGATGGCAAATGACTGAGACTGCCCTGTATGTGTGTGGTTATAGCTGTCTGATAACAGTTACACTGAGTCAAACCACCCACATACGCTCAAGTCAGCAATTCAATCTCTGAGAGTGAAATGCCAAGTCTAGAATCTTGACCATCAGCAAAGCCCTTCAAGAGCGGACTTCCAAAAGATTACAACTTATGAGTGGAACTTCTTGCCGATGATAGCGGACCGCGGAGGCCAAGGACCTTCAAGTTTGAAAACTTCTGGGCTAGGATGCCTGACTTCATTCATACCGTGCAAGCCGCTTGGGACGAACCCTCCGATCATGTTGAGCCCTACCATATTCTTCACCACAAGCTTCAATCCACGGGAAAGCGCCTTACGCTTGGAGCCGCGGGCTTTTCTCAAATTCCAAAGTCCTTTTCCATGCCGCCCTTCTCCTCATCCTCCACTTCGACATCGCCCAAGAGTCAAGGACATTAGCCATGGAGGAGCATGAGTTTCGGAGTTGCCTTAAGAGGAGGGTCACGAGCTTAGCTTTGATTGAGAGAGCAAGGAAGAAGCAATGTGCCCGTATCGCAAACATAAAAGAGGGAGACGCAAACACGAAGTTTTTCCATTTGAGAGTTAATGCCCGGAGATGGAAAAACCATATCCATCGCATCAAACATAACAACGGTTGGGTCACCAATCATGAGCATAAGGAAGCGATCGTCCTCTCACACTTCTCCTCGGTCATGGGAAGGGGAGAAGCTAGGAAATATGATTTCAATTGGGATGGCATTGTCTTTGAAAATCCGTCCTTGCAACACCTTGGGGAGCCTTTCACCGAGGAGGAAGTGCTCCATGCCATAAAGCAATTGCCGGGTGACAAAGCACCCGGGCCGGATGGGTTTACGGGCATATTCTTCAAAAGGTGTTGGGACGTGGTCAAAACGGATCTTATGCGGGTGATTCACCAATTTGGTAACCTCCAGGTGTCAAACTTGCATTGGCTCAACTCCGCAAATGTGGTCCTCTTGCCAAAAAAGGATGGTGCCGAGGAGATTTCCAACTTTAGACCGATTAGTCTAATCCATTCCATCGCAAAAATTATAACCAAAGTGCTTGCCATTCGCCTTGGACCGTCCATGAATGAGCTCATCTCAAATGCCCAAAGTGCTTTCATCAAAAGAAGAAGTATACATGACAACTTTCTCTATGTCAAAAACATGGCTACAAGATTGCATAAGAACAAGAACCCGAGTCTCCTCCTCAAACTTGACATCCGCAAAGCCTTCGACTCCCTAAGGTGGGATTACTTGATTGACCTCCTCCAACGGAGGGGCTTCCCGAGTGCTTTCCGTAATTGGATTACCGCCCTCCTCGTCACTTCTTCTTCCCGGGTCCTTCTCAATGGTGTGGCCGGCCCTCCCATCTCTCATGGCCGCAGGCTCCGGCAAGGGGATCCCCTCTCACCTTTGCTCTTCAACCTTGGAATTGACCCGTTGCAACAAGTGCTTGACATTGCCACCGCCCACGGCCTTCTTCACAAAGTTAGGAGACGGGGACCCATTTTGCGCACTTCCCTCTACGCCGACGATGCGATCATTTTCCTTGCGCCCTTAAGAGAAGATATCCGCAACCTCGCATGCATCCTTAAGGCTTTTGGAGAGGTCACCGGCCTATTCATTGTCATGGTGTTGCCTTGGATGATGTACTTAAAGATCTTCCGATTCGTAGAGAAAAATTTCCTATCAAATACCTCGGACTTCCACTATCGGTGTGGCAATTGAAGAATGTGGATTTTCAACCTCTAATTGATAAGATGGCCGGGAAAATTCCATCTTGGGATGGCAAATTCATTAACATGGCCGGTCGAACCGCTCTTGTCAAGTCCGTCATTGCCTCCCAAGCGATCTATCACCTAACTCCCCTTGTCATTCCGCCTCCCGTTCTCGACAACATGAAGAAGATTGAGAGAGCCTTTCTTTGGATGGCAACCGACAAAGTCACGGGAGGGCAATGCAAAGTCAATTGGGAGACGGTTTGCCGCCCCAAAGATCTTGGGGGGCTTGGAGTGCTTAATGTTGAGAAATTCGCAAGAGCCCTTAGATTGCGGTGGCCTTGGTTAGAATGGACGGACCCGGCCAAGATTTGGGTTGGCTTGGGAAATCCTTGCACGGAGGTGGACATGGACCTTTTCTATGCTTCCACAAATATCGTTGTGGGAAATGGGAAGAAGACGAAGTTTTGGGACGCCCCTTGGCTTAATGGCTTGAAACCGAAAGACCTCGCCCCTCTCATCTATGCGGAGTCTAAGGGAAAGAATTGGACGATCAACAAGGCTACAGAAAATGATGCTTGGATTGGCATGATCCATATTGAAGGAGATCTCACCTTTGCTCACTTGGAGCAATTTATTGATCTTTGGACTTTGCTTAATGGCTACAACTTTGACGAGGATGAGGAGGATTCCATTTCTTGGACGCTCACGGAAGATGGCCACTACACGGCGGCTTCGGCTTACAAAGCACAATTCTTTGGCACCATTGCCTCAGATTTTAAGAGGACCGTTTGGAAGATTTGGGCACCTCCAAAAGTTAAGTTCTTTGCTTGGCTTGCCCTTCAAAATAGGCTTTGGACGGCGGATCGTTTGCAAAAAAGAGGTTGGCCTAATTGCGGCAATTGCCCTCTATGCATGAGGAGTGTGGAGTCCATCGATCATCTTCTCGTCCATTGCCGTTTCACCCAAAGGCTTTGGGGTCTAATCAAAGAGTGGCTCGGTTTATATTCTATTGAACTCCACACGTGGCTTGCTATGTCTCTTCATGAGTGGTGGAGCCTCATGATCGGTGCCTCTACGCCAAACCGGAAAGCTCTTGGGTCCGTTGTTCTCCTCACCTCTTGGGAGATTTGGAATGAGCGAAACGCTAGAATTTTTAGGCACAAACATGCTCCGCCAACGGTGGTTTTCGGGAACATTAAAAAAGAGCTAAAACTTTGGGTCGCCGCGGGGGCAAAGCATGTGAGTATTTTGATGCCGCGAGAGTAGGCGGTTTGTAAAGTCTCGTTGGGTCACCTTGTAAACTTCTTTTTTCTCCTTAATTAATAGAATGAGGCAAAGCTTTAGCCTCCGTTTCAAAAAAAAAGGCTGAAAATATGTAACAGGGATGGAAACTACACACAGATGAGGCCGAGGGTGGCGGTAGCGGCAGAGAACAGGGGCGACCGAGGTCGCATATACTTCCTTTCCTTGGTGTCCCCCAACTTGATCGTACGGCGCCCACATTAGCAGGTTATGTGACGGAGGTCAAGGACCTCGCCACCCAGCTGTCGAGACGTGCCCTGGCCTGTCGTATGCAGCGATGTCGATCTGCTCAGGCTCAGACACTCGCCACCTCTAGCTAGTGATACTCATCTGGAGCGCTACAACACGAACCTTCCGTGGATCTCTTTTAGTCTCAATTCGGCAGGCAATGCACACACAAGGTTTGTGAGGAACAAAATAATTCTGTAGGAACACCTATAAACTATGAAGCTCTTCGGACTATAGAACTGACAACAAAAACCCATGAGACTCCTTCCTATTCCCTGGTTCTTTGACGAGTCTAATTAAACGTGTTTCTATTTTCTTGGGAAGTCCAATACAAAAAAAAATCATGAAAGGAGCAGGAATCCTCTATGTTTTGCATCTATGTGTTGAACTAGAACAGCAAAACTAAATGCACATCCCAGATGTGAAGGATCTGTAAAATTGAAGTAGTAACCACTTGCTGGTATCAAATCTGTAAATTAAATTGTTTTCAGCCAGGTCAAGAAGTTGGAGATGAGAGAGTTGTGATATCTCCCTAGGAATACTTCCACAGAACATATTTGACCGAAGTCGGAGAACTCGTAGCAAAAACGATGGCATGTCCCTATCCATGAGGGAATTTCACCAGAGAACTCATTGTCTCCAAGATCCAAAGATACTAGGCCTTGCATGTTCTGCAGAACTGGTGGAAAGCACCCTTTGAGGTTATTGTCTGAAAGACTAATGAAAATAGTGAGGGCGTAACATTATTCAAGGCTTGAACTTGCCCAAGGAACGAATTGCTTGACAAATCCATGTAAGTTAGGCCATGCAAGCTCCATAAGCAAACAGGGAGCACTCCTGACAGGAAATTGTTTGATATGTCCAGGACTAGAAGATGCCTTTGCAGTCAGAAAGGCTTGTCGATGATGCCTGTGGATCTGTTTCTGGACAAGAATATATAACTCAGAGAAGGAACCACAAGCTCGCAGGAATCTCTCCCTCCAATTGGTTTGTGCTAAGGACAAGGAGATCTAAAGCTGATAAATTACCAAATGCCAACTGTAGCAATCCCGTAAGGTAATTAATGGACAGGTCTACCACGAACAGCTGGGATCCCAGCTCTTTGGGGATTGTGCCATTGAAGCGGTTGCTAGAAAGAAAGGCTCAGGTATTCTAGGGACTTCCACAAACTGATCTCTGGTGAGATGCTTCCAGAAAAGATGTTATGTGAAACATTGAAATAAAATACTACTAGTTCAGTCCAATATGAGAAAAACTCAAGTGGAATGTTACCACTGAGATTGTTGCTCCCTGCCTCAAAAAAGTCCATTTTGTTCATCCTGGACAGTGGTAAACTTCCAGAGAAGGCTTAGTCATGGAGGACTGGAACCGGCCCGCTCCTGCGACCCGCGGGCGAACCACACCATCCGCCGCCCCCGCGCCCTCCGCGCCGCCTCCGCCGCATCTCCCGGCTGGCTTCGTTCCCCAGGTAGTCCTGCCTCCCTCGGCCATGTTTTCATCAGACTAGTCATAGTGGGAAGTAACATAGAGTAGTAACATGCACATGTTACTACTCTTACTACTCTATGTTACTACCTTCATAGTGGTTAGTAACATCAAAGTAATATCATAGATATCTTCATTAATTAGCTTATAGACTCATTGTATCTTGGGAAGTGTGATGTTACAGTAACTAGCTATGTTACTCCATCCTCCTCTCTCCTCATTAACTCACTTCCACATAAGCAAATTTGCTGAGTTGGACACTTAGTTACTAGTGAAGTTACTCCCACTATGAGTAGTCTAAGATATGGATCTTGCACAGGTGGAAGAAGTTCCGGAGACACCGGCGCCCAGACGCGATTCAATGCGGCTGGAGGATGGGCGGGTCTGCGCCGGGCCATCAATGCCCCGCAAGCCATACGCGCGTGCTCTCCTATGCCACCTACGCCATTACTCCTTCACCGCGCGGAGCTCGAGGTTCACAAAGAACGGCATGGTCGGGAGGGGACATCCGGGTCAAATCCGCCGCGCCGGACGGCTTTGCCTCCACCCCGAAGGGCATTCACTGAGCGCCGCGCCGGACGGCTTTGCCTCCACCCCGAAGGGCATTCACTGAGGGCCAGCGACCTCCACTAATGTGTGGCAAATTATAAAATATCCCTGGCTCAAGGGCAGGTGCTTTCATTGCCTGTTCAAAGGGAGAAGAAGCCACCGGACCAGTGAGTGCCGCGACCCGGTTAAATGCCAACGCTGCTTCAGATCAGGACACCGCGCCCGCACCTGCAAGCATGCTTGGGGGCCTGAGCCAAGCCCATCCACCGCCTGCCCCACGCCGGCCGCTCACCGCCGCCCCTCCGCCGGGCCTGTTGTTGCGGGAGTCGCTGAGGGTCTCCGTCATCCTGCACCTGCTCCGGTGCCCGCGGCGGTCGATCGATGGCGCCCTGCTGTCATGCCGCGCCTCAGCAACATCGCCCACCGTGCGGAAGACTATGTCGTCATCCACACCTCCGCCGAGATGAATGAGGAGGCGGCGGCCATGCTCACCTGTGCGGCTTACGCACGGTTTGAGTGACCGCCAACCAGGGACGCCAAGGACACCATGCTGCGCGCCATCTGTTCCCTGGGCGTCCTGAAGGAATTCGTCCAGGTCACGGAGCACTTCCCCAAGCCTTTCCTGCTCCGCTTCGTCTTCCCGCACAACTGCGCCGCCGTCCTCAACCGCCACGAGTTCTTCTTCAACGAGCACAAGATCCATGTCCACCCGTGGCGCCTCGAGGACAATGCCGATCAGGTTCACATGGAACAGCACATTCGCCTCTGCATCGAGAACGTGCCTCTCTGTGCTTGGAAGGACTCGGTGGCGCAGCAGCTGGTTGGCCATGCTTGCTCCCTGGACTACATCGAAGAAGCCTGCAAGAAGAAGGACTACACCAAGACGCTCTGTGTTTGGGTTTGGGTTCAGGACCCAGGCCTCATCCCGCGCGTGCGCTGGGTCACGCTGCCAGGGCCGAGCGGAGCTGCGCAGAGAGGTCGACGTGGGCTGCAGCGCCGCTGCATCATCCATCTGGACATTCTCGAAGACATGCGCCACGACGACACACCGATGCCGGGCAAGTTTGAGTGGAAGTGGGGAACGGTCGACGGGGAGCGCCTTATGCGTGACCGTGCTGAGAGCTTGCTAGAAGGCGGTGACCACCATGGCCGGGAATGCAGAGATGAGGATGACGACGATCGCGATGGCCGCCGCCGCGATCGCGCGCACGGCTGGAGGCACAAGCTCACCCGCAGCCTCTCTCGGGCTGCTGGCTCCAGGGCTCGCGAGGACGACAGGTCCAGGCAGGACCGTGAGCAGCGCCGCGAGCGCGACCGCTCCAACCAAGGTGGGCGTCGTCGAGACGTTGGTATGGCTGGGCCGCCCTTCTCCTGCCAGCACCTGTTGTCAGCATCATTGGCATGGAGGAGGAGCCGGTCTTGGAGACGGTGGTGGAGGCTCATCTGCTGGGTGCGGAGACACCGGCCGATGCGCCGGTGCTGCAGCTCAACGACGACACTGCTGTGGGCATGGTGGCGCAGCCGGTGGCTTTGCCCAGCAATGAGGACATGCCGGGGGCCATGCATGAACTGGGCATGCCCAGGCATATGGGCTTCAGTCTCTTGGACGCTGGCGACGACGAGCCCCTTGCAGGCCTGGCCCGTCGTGGACGCGGGCATGCGCGCTCTCCTTCTCCACGCTCGAGCAGGCGCCGCTCCCGCGCGGGCCGCACACCGCCGATAACGCCGAACCCGCCGTCCTCCCTGACCTCGATGATCCCCTCTTCAGCCACTGGGAAGGACTCTGCCCCAGCGTTGCTGCTGCTCGCGACAGCTGACGCTGCCCAGCTCCAGCTCTCCCTTTCGCCGGCCGCTTCGGCCTCGACCAGCACGAGACGCGCCCTCACCATGATGTCGCCGGCCTCCCTGGTTGGCGTCGAGGAACCAGCACGCCCGCCGGGCTTCGAGGCGTCTTCGGAGCAGCGCACGCCGGTGTTTGGGGATGGCAACTCGCCTGCGCGCACTCCTACCTACCCTCGCCAACGCTCAGCGATCAGGCATGCCACGGCCCATGACGACCAAGGCCTGACGCCTCTCTTCACCGCTGCACAGGTTCCACTTCTGTCCTCACCGCCCATGTCCTCCATGCCCATTCGTCCATGTCCAAGAAGGAAGACGATGGCGGGCACTACCATTGCTCGTACTTATGGGTTCTCTCTACGGCAGGCCAAGCCCAAGGCCAATGCTAGGCGCAAGGCCGCACCCATCGCCAAGAACGCGGAGCTCATGCTCTGCAAGGGTTGGGCATCGTTCAAGATGGAGAAGTGATCACGGAGAGGGCGATGAACGAGTTTGCGAAGCGCTTCCAAGGCAGAATCTCCGATGACGTGATGGGCGCCATGAGGGCTCTCTTCAAGCTGGATGATGGACACGAAGACGAAGTTGACGAGGCCCTGCTCGACCACGGTGGTGCAGACGCCCTGGACCATGATTTGGCACCAGCCAGCGTCGGTGAAGAAGTCTGATGCTTCTACGCTATTTAGTTACCTGTTTGGTTTGGTGCCCGTCTATTCCTATGTTAGATGAACCTTATGTTGCTACTCTCCTGCTGTTTTGGTTGCCCTCAATGCCTGGTGCATGTACCAGCTGGTGGGCAGATCTTGGATTTCTGTTGGAGTTCTTTTCGTGCTGTCACTTCCGTGCTTGAGACGTTTCGCTGTGAATCCTCGCAAGCACCTTACATGGGTCAATATGGTTGCCAATGTTAGATAAGACTGTTAATATCATGGGCTGGAACACTAGAGGGCTCAACGACCAAGATCGTCGGGACGCTGTTCACGAGATCATCTCCACTTCATCCTGTCACATCGTTTGTCTCCAAGAGACTAAATTGGGCTCCATCACTCAGCGAGATGCTTGCTACATTGGGGGGAACCGTCTCCAAAGCTTTGCGCAAAGGCCGGCCACGGGGACTAGGGGTGGTATTCTACTCCTTTGGGACACTTCCGTGGTCACTATCACCAACGTGACCACCACGGAGTTCTGTTTGTCAGCTGATGTCCAGGTCCTCAACTCGAACAACAACGGGGACTTCAAAATCACGGGGGTTTATGGGCCAACTGCCTCAGACCGAAAGGATGACTTTTTCGCGGAACTCATCACAGACAAGCCACCTCCCGACACTAGGTGGCTTGCCCTTGGCAACTTCAATCACATTAGACGGGCGAGGGACAAGAGCAACAACAACATCAACCGCAGCCGTATCAACCGTTTCAGGGCGGCCCTTCAAACTTGCGAGCTCAGTGAGATCCACCTCCAAAATCGACGTTTCACCTGGTCCAACAGACGGGCAAATCCCACCCTTTGCAACCTCGACGCTTTCTTCTGTAATACCGACTGGGATTTGACCTTTGATTCACACGTCCTCACGGCCCTATCCTCCTCCCTCTCGGACCACTGCCCCCTACTCCTTGCGGATGATAGTGGTCCCCGACGACTGAGAGTGTTTAGATTTGAAAATTTCTGGTTGCGGATGCCGGGTTTCGACGACATGGTCCAATAGGCTTGGGATGCTCCCTCCACTCACCATGAGCCCTGCCAACAGCTGTTCCACAAGCTCAGGACCACTGGGCAGGCTCTTGCCAAGTGGGGTTGCCATCTCTTCTCCAACACAAAGGTCATGCTCCATGCGGCTCTCTTGGTCATTCTGCTCCTAGACATGGCCGAGGAGCACAGGAAGCTCTCGGTGGGGGAAATGGACTTGAGAGACAAACTCAAGAGGAAATCGGTTGCCTTATCGGTCATTGAGCGTGCTAGGAAAAAGCAATGTGCATGGATAGCCTGTATCAAGGAAGGCAGGCCAACACAAGATTCTTCCACCTCTTCCACCTTAGGGTGAATGCGAGGCGCCGGAAAAATCACGTTCATAGATTAAGGGACAACAACAATGGATGGATTACTGAGCATGAGGCCCAGGAGCGTATTGTCCATACCCACTTCAAATCGACCATTGCCCGCAGGCCGTCGAGACTGTGCGACTTCAATTGGGATGGACTACACTTTGAGGACCCGGACCTGCAGACCCTTGGGGATCCATTTTCGGAGGAGGAGGTGAAGAGTGTGATTTTCCACATGCCTAGCGACAAGGCCCCGGGACCAGATGGATACACGTTTGCTTTCTTCAAGCGCTCTTGGGACATCATTAAGGCGGATATCATGGAGGTGGTGCACTCTTTTGGCTCCCTCCATGCGGAGAACTTTCATTGGCTCAACTCCGCAAACATCGTGTTGATTCCGAAGAAAGAGGGTGCGGATGCGATTACCGACTATCGACCGATTAGCTTGATCCATTCCATCGCCAAGATCATTGCCAAAATGCTGGCGCTCAGACTCTCCCCACACATGGATGACTTGGTCTCCAATGCCCAAAGTGCGTTCATCAAAAAGAGAAGCATCCATGACAACTTCCTCTATGTCAAAAACTATGCGACAAGATTACATAAGAACAAAACACCGGCGCTCCTCTTCAAGCTCGACATTCGCAAGGCCTTCGACTCCGTTAGATGGGAATACATCGTTGAACTCCTTCCGAAAAGAGGATTCCCTAGCACATTCCGCAATTGGGTGGTTGCTCTCCTCACGACCTCCACCTCCAGAGTCCTCCTAAACGGGGTTGCGGGTGACCCTATTGGCCATTGTCGGGGCCTTCGCCAAGGGGACCCTTTGTTGCCCTTGATGTTCGTCCTCGCTATTGACCCCTTATCACAGATCCTTGACATCGCTACCGATCATGAGCTGCTACATAAGCTTCGGGGCCGGGGCGCCAGAGTCAGGACATCCCTTTATGCGGACGATGCGGCGGTTTTCGTTGCTCCCATCAAGGAGGACATTGCTAATCTGGCCACAATCCTTGAGAGGTTTGGGGAGGTCACGGGCCTTTGCACCAACTTCCAGAAAAGCTCCGTGGTTCCCATAAATTGCACCGATCTTGATCTTGCTGACATTCGGGGGGATTCCGGCAGTCCGGGCGTCCTTCCCGCTCACATACCTAGGACTGACGCTCTCAGTGTGGTGCCTGAAAAGGAGAGACATGTCCCCTCAAAAAAAAAGGAGAGACATGCAACATCTGGAGGACAAATGCGCTAGCAAGTTACCCACTTGGAGCGGGAAGCTCATCACCACGGCCGGCCGTGCCGCCCTGGTTAAATCCGGCATCACCTCACAAGCTATCTACTACCTCACGCCTCTTGCCATCCCTGCCGGTACCCTCAAGTTCGTCAACAAGATACAACGTGCCTTTCTTTGGGCCACTAAGGAAACCACCACAGGGGCGAAGTGCAAAGTTAATTGGGAGAAGGTTTGCTGCCCCAAGAGGTTAGGTGGGCTCGGGATCCTACATTTGGACAAGTTTGCAACGGCCCTCCGTCTGCGTTGGCCCTGGCTTGAGTGGAAGGACCCATCCAAGATTTGGGTTGGATCCGGTAACCCGTGCTCTGACTATGACATGGATCTCTTCTACTCCGTGACTACAATCACCCTTGGGAATGGAAAAAAGACGCCTTTTTGGCAAGCCCCGTGGCTTCAGGGGAGGAAGCCAATTGACATTGCCCCGCTCATCTTCGACTTGTCTAAGAGAAAGAACTGGAAAGTCACCCAAGCTCTCCACGGCGACGCTTGGGTAAGCTAAATCGACTTGGAGGGCACCTTCACCATCGAGCATATGGAGCAATTCATCGACCTTTGGACCCTCACTTCCACCATTCAGCTTGACCATGAGGTTGACGACGACATTGTTTGGTGGCTCACCGCTAGTGGCCATTACTCCGCCAAATCGGCCTATGAACTGCAATTCTTGGGCTCAATGCTTTCTCCTATGAACAAGTTGATTTGGAAGGCTTGCCCCCCCCCCCCAAAGGTGAAGTTCTTTGCATGGCTTCTCTACCAAAACAGGATTTGGACGGCCGATCGCCTCGCCAAACGTGGATGGCCGAATTGCGGCCTTTGCCCCCTTTGTAAACAATGCACGGAAACCCATGATCGCCTCTTCGTTCATTGCCGCTACACCACCCGCCTTTGGGGCATGGTCAAGGACTGGATGTGCGTCAATGTGATCAACCCCTTGCAATGGGCAAACCATGACATCCACTCTTGGTGGGACTCCATGATGGGTGGACACATGCCGAACCGGAAGGCCATGGCCTCCGTTACGCTTCTTCTGTCGTGGGAGCTTTGGAACGAGCACAACGCTAGAGTCTTCTACGCGAAAAGTGTGCCGCCACAAGTAGTCTTCGATAAGATTAGGAAAGAGGCACATCTTTGGGTGTTAGCGGGTGCCAAACGATTGGGCAACATGATGCCGCGAGTGATTGTTTTATCCCCCAACCTTTTTCGTTTTCCCTTTCGCATGATCTCTCATGTAAAACTCCTTCTTAACTAATAGAGTGGGACATAGCTTTTGCCCCCGTTTAAAAAAAAACTTCTAGAGAGAAGGTTAGAGCTCAGTTCCATGGTGGAGAGATCAGTACGATTACCGAGCGATTGCGGTATGACTCCAGAGAACATGTTGGAGCTTAGAGCATCCCCAGCCGTTGGAGGTCCCCGGGGCACAATCCGGATGGAAATTGGTCCGGATTGGACCTATTTTTGGCATGGGGAGCAACAATTTTCCAGCCGTCTCCCCACACACGGCCCAATCGATCTACACCGGGAGGTGGTCTGCGGTGCCGGCAGGGACACGGCGTGGCGGAGGATGTCAAGGAGTGTCCGCGCCGCGGCGGCGACGACCGAGGGCGAGGAAGCGGGCGGCGAGGAGGAGGCCCGGCGGTCGGCCTGCATGGCGGACACGAGGGTAACCGCGGCCGCGGCGGGGCGGCCGTCGTCCTCGTCCCGAAGGTTGAGGAGGTCACGGAGGTTGCAGGAGCCGGAGCCGGCTGGTCGTCGCGGATGATGTTGAGGAGCGTCCACGCCGCGGCGGCGACGACCGAGGGCGAGGAAGCGGGCGGCGAGGAGGAGGCCCGGCGGTCGGCCTGCATGGCGGACACGAGGGTGAAAGCGGCCACGGCACGGCGGCCGTCGTCCTCGTCCCGAAGCTTGAGGAGAGAGAAACGGTGGGAGAGGAGAGAGAAGGTGGTGTGTGGGGACAGGCAGTTTTTGGCTAATCTTCACTGACCCGTGGGCCAGAGCATGGAATTTGCTCCATCCGGAGACCCCGGCAGCACCCCCGGGGAATCGAGGATGGCCTTGGGAGTCCGGACGGATTTAGGCCTAAATCCGGACGAAAACGAGAAGTTGGGGGCGTGACTGGGCCGTTTTCGTCTGTCCGGATGAAAAAAAGGGGTCCTGGGGGCCTTCCCGGGGACATGGTTGGAGATGCTCTTAGATCAAGTCCCTCAAAAATTTGGGACCATATCTGACAAGTTCTCCGGAATGGAACCTGAGAAGGCATTGCCGGAAAGGTCGAGGATGGCCATCTTAACACTTGTGCGGTTCAGGATGAATGGAGGAAAAGTACCATTGAGGTTGTTATCAAATAGCTGTAGGACCTGCAAAGTAGACATAGGTCTGAACTTGGCAGTGTCTGAGTTTGTCAGGTGGGTTACTTCCTAAACATAACTCGATAATCTTTGGGAGATTGCTGAGTTGGTAGGGGATGTCACCAGCAAGATTGTTGTTGCTCAAGTCCAGAATAGTGAGGTTGAGCAACAAGGAGATGTTTGCTGGGATGACGCCAACAAGGTCCTTATTGTAGAGCTAAGCACAGTGAGGTTCTGGAGAGCTGTAGAAGGCGTGTAGCGTACCATTGAGCCCCCTGTTGGGAAGTTGGAGTTTGGTAACATACCCAGCACTATCACAGGTGATGCCTAACCAAGAGCACGTAGAGTTGGCAATCGACCATGAGGACAGCGAGTTGGCTCCAATCAACGCGGAGTTCCATCGGAGCAGCGCTTCTACTTCCGGGTTGATAGCCATGGATGTGCATGCTAGCAAGAAAATCGAGATGTAGAAGAGTTTCTGTGGCGCCATTGCAGCGGCTTATGGTGTTGGTAAGAAAGAAAATGGCAAGCTGAAGGGCTCTATTGATTGGCCTAGAAGTAGTTAGGTTGCATATAGAAGACTTCAGACTTGGGGTCGATGTGAGAGAGAAAAATAAAATATGCCGGTGTTTTGAGGCCATCCAATTCCGAGCTTATCAAGGAAGTGATTACAAGTATAGTGATGTCTGATGGCTGATGACTCAGACTGCCCTGTTTGTTCACACTGGGTCAAAGTCAAACTACCTGCATTTTCTCAAGTACAACGACCAAATCAGCAATTCAATGCGTAGGAGTGAAATATCAACATGGAGCTTCCAATAGATCACGAAGCAAGAAAAACAGCCATTCGTGTATTTATTAGTAGCAAGATCTGCATTTGCTAGTTCAACCCGTGGTGCTTCTTCACGGGCGAGGGCTACGGCAGGGTGATCCGCTATCCCCCCTGCTGTTTGTTCTTGTCATGGATGTTCTCGATGCCATGTTCCGCGCGGCCGAAAGGGCCAACGTGCTGGCGGACCTGGGTGCTTTTGGGCTGCAGCACCGTGTATCGCTCTATGCGGACGACATTGTGGTGTTTGCCAGGCCTGACCAGAGTGAGTTGCGGGCGGTCAAGGCGATCCTGCGATGCTCCGGGGATGCCTCTGGCTTGGAGGTCAACTACCTCAAAAGCTTGGCCGCCCCTATCCGCTGCGATGAGGAATCTAGGGTGGCGGTGGCTCCCACCCTTGCATGCCCGTTCAGCTCCCTCCCCATGCCATATCTGGGGCTCCCGCTGTCCTTGCGCAAACCCACCAAAGCGGACCTGCAGCCTGTTCTCGACAAGCTGGCGAACAAGTTGGCATTTTGGAAGGCCCGCCTCATGTCTAGAGAAGGGCGAGTGGCCTACGTCAGGGTTGTCATGGCGGCCTCGGTGGTGTACCAGCTCATGGCGCTTGATGTGGACCCATGGTTCTTGCATGCCGTGGACAAGCTGCGGCGTGGCTTCCTGTGGGCGGGCAAAAATGAGGCTAACGGTGGTAACTGCCTCGTTGCGTGGGATGCGGTGTGCGCCCCGAAGGAGCTGGGAGGGCTTGGCCTCCCTAACCTGCGCTGGATGCATGCTGCCCTTCGTGCCCGCTGGATTTGGCTCCAGCGTACGGCTACCGATAGAGCATGGTCGGGCCTCCCGTTCGAAGTCAACAAGGATGCAACAGCCCTCTTCTTCGCCTCCGTTGACATCACGGTCGGCTCGGGTGCTATGCTCAGTTTTTGGGAGGACCCGTGGCTCCATGGCCTCTCGGTTTCGGCGATCGCTCCGGCCGTGCTAGGGTTGGTTCGGCCCAGCTGCATCAAGCGGCGCACTGTCAGAGATGCGGTGCCCCTCAACGCCTGGGCGCTTGACATCACTGGAGAGCTCTCTGTTGATGCGGTAGTGCAATACCTCAAGCTCTGGAATGCGGTCGCCTCGGTGCGCCTTGGAGTCGGGGAGGATTCTTTCAGGTGGAAGTGGACGGCTGATGGTGTGTTCTCCGTGAAGTCGGCATACCGTGCCTTCTTCCACGGCACCACGGCACTACCTGGCGCGGCCAATATCTGGCACTCCTTCGCCCCTTTCAAGCACAAATTCCACGCCTGGCTGTCGCTCCGTCGTAGGTGCTGGACTGCTGATCGCCGCTTGAGGCGAGGCCTACCGACTCACGTGCTGTGCCCTCTATGCGGTGCCGTCGACGAAACGGCAGACCACATTTCGCTGCAATGCTCTTTCTCGCATGCGATTTGGACCGGCTTTGGCCGTCGCACTGGTCTAGACCTACCAGCTCCATCCGCCGACAGCTCGCTCACCATCTGGTGGCCTGGCGTTTCCGACCGGCTGGCGCGGAGGGACGCCAAGAGGGCCAACTCTGCGATCATGCTTGTCATGCGGGCTCTCTGGGTTGAGCGCAATGCGCGAGTGTTTGAGGGAGTAGTATCACCGGTAGGTGTAGTGCTTGACAGGGCCGTCGAGGAATGGAACCTCTGGCTAGCAAGCAGGCGTGGGTTAGCTAGAGGTGTAAGCTAGGTCTCGACCGCCGGTATGGCGGGGTGGTGCCCTTTGGGCGTGTAAAACTCGTTTTTCCTCCTCAAGCTTAATGAAATGACACGCAGATCTCCTGCGAGTTCTCGAAAAAAAAAAAAAAACCCGTGGTGCTTCTGTATGTAAAATTCAAATGCTTCACTAGCACAGAGAACCACTGTACCTGGAGGGGAGGTGGCAAATAGACGAATGCATGCATCAGATTGTGATACTATTATATGGTTTCAACTGACGAGTAGATGTTCGAAAAATGGAGCATCTGCAAAAGGGGTGTGGGAAACCCAAACCGACGATGCAGAGGTCTGCGGCAGCGGCAGTGAGCAGCTGAGATGGGGGCCGCATCTACTTCCTCTCCTTTGGTCCTCCGACTTGATCTTCCAGAGGCGACGACGACGAAGGCCGTGCCGCCCTCGCATCTCAGGCACGCATGTACATGAGAAGAGAGCACGACGGCGCGGTCGCCGGAGAGGAGGAGCCCGGCGCAGTACGGGTTGGGAGAGATAGGCATTGGAAAGTGTTGAGATACATACTTGTATATCCGGATGTGTATCATATCTTGTATATCATCCGGATGTGTATCCTCTGTAGTTATTGTATAGCGATACATATATTTGTATTTTCTATTGGGCCCGCCTCCTTTCTTGTATAGTCGAGGACGTGGCCTATATATGTACCGCCATATGCATCCGATCAATACATCGAGCATTGCATCTCATTCTACATGGTATCAGACACCTCCTAGATCCTAAACCCTACCCGCGCGCCGCCTCTCTTCCCCGTGCGCCGCCCCCCCTCCCCACCCCTAAACCCTAGCCGCGCGCCTCTCCTCCCTCTCAGCCGCGCGCCGCCTCCCTTCCCCACCATGTCCACCCCTAGCTCCAACCCCTTCGCCGACTCCTCCATCCCCGACCCCAGCCAGCTCCGCGCCGTCGCCATCAACGACCATGTCCCCGTCAAGCTGTCCACCACCGCCGCCAACTACCTCGCCTGGAAGACGTACTTCTACCTCCTCTTCCGCGAGTACAACCTGCGCGATCACATCGACGGCACCGCCGACCTCCTCGCCCGCGACTCCGACTGGCTGGCCATCGACGCCACCATCATCCGCTGGCTCTTCCTCACCGTCTCGCCGGACATCTTTCAGACCGTCGTTCGGGAAGGCGATGATGCCCGCATGGTGTGGGGAAAGATCAACGGCCTCTTCACCAATAACAAGCTCCAACGTGTTGTCTTTTTGCAGCAGGAATTCTTCGGCACACCCCAGGGCGATCAAACCTTGGACGCCTACGCCTGCGCCTCAAGGCTATCTCCGACGAGCTCCAGGACCTTGGGTTCCGGATTGGCGACGAGCTCCTCCTCTCCACCCTCACCGCCGGCCTCAGCGAGGATCTCGACAACGCCGCCTCCAACCTCACCCTCATGTCCAACCCGATGTTCGAGCGAGCGGTCGACTACCTCCGGCTGGAGGAGCGCCGGCTGAAGGGTGTGCGCACCCGGGCGGTTCACACCGCTCTATGGGCCAGTGGCAACAGCATTCTTCCTCATGGCGGAGGAGCTCCACCAGCGCCCACCCCCGCCCATCCACACCCTGCGCCTCAGCCGCACCAACACCAAGGAGGAGGGGCGGTGGCCGTGGTCGTCGCCGTGGCCGTGGTGGTGGCCGTGGTGGCAACAACGACGGCCCCGGCATCGTCGGTCGGCGCCCCGGGTACTCCCACCCCACTCCACCGTGGGCGGGCGGACACAACCCCTGGACGGGGGTCGTGCACGCCTACACCATGCCCGTTCCGCGCCCCCCCCCCCTCGTCCCTGGCACCGTCGGCCCCCATCCGCAGACGCGCCAGGCCTTCATCGCCGCGCCACCGCAGGCTCCCGCCGGCCTGCCCTACGCTCCCGTCTATGGCGGCATGATGCCGCAGGCACCGCCGGCCCACTGGGACCCCGCGCTGTACACCGCCCTTCAGCACGCCCCCTCGCCGGGCGCTTACTCTGGCGGTGGTGACTGGTTCATGGACACCGGAGCCTCCGCACACATGGCTGCTCACCCGGGTAAACTTTCCACTTCATCTCCGACATCCACTTCCTCTCGCATCATCGTCGGTAACGGTGCTGGTCTTCCCATATCCCATATTGGTTCCACTCCTTTTCCTTCTAATTCCACACCATAGTCTCTTAATAATGTCTTAGTTTCGCCACATCTTGTTCAGAATTTAGTTTCCGTCAAAACTCTTTCTCGTGATAACTCTGTAATGTGGAATTTGACGCGTTTGGTTTTTCTGTAAAGGACGCCCGTACCGGATGGTTTTGCACCGCTGTGAGAGTCCCGCGACCTCTACCCCGTTCAGCCGTCCTCCTCCACTCACGCTGCACCTCGGCGCTCTCCGCCGGCGTCGACCTTTGGCACGCTCGCCTTGGCCATCCCAGCTCCACCTCGCTCCGCCACATCATGAGAGGCTTTTCTTTTTCATGTAATAAACTGCGGCTCACTCCTGTGATGCCTGCCGACTAGGCAAACATGTTCGGCTTCCTTTTAGTACTTCATCCACATTTGCATCTTTTCCTTTTCAATTACTTCATAGTGATGTATGGACGTCCCCTCTACCAAGTCATTCTGGTTTTCTTTATTATCTTGTTATTCTTGATGATTTGTCTCATTTTGTCTGGACTTTTCCCCTTCGTAAGAAATCTGACGTCGTCTCCACACTCACCGCCTTTTATTCTTATGTGTCTACGCAGTTCGGTCGCCCCATTCTCGCTCAAACTGACAACGGCAAGGAGTTTGACAACACCACCATCCGCACCCTCCTCTCCACCCACGGCACTATATTCCGCCTAACTTGCCCATACACCTCCCAGAGAACGGCCGCGCCGAGCGCGTCCTACGCACCCTTAATGACTCGTCTCGCTATTCCACGCTCACATGCCCCCCAGTTCTGGCCGGACGCCCTCTCCACCGCCATCCTCCTAGTCAACCTACGCCCGTGTCGCCCTCGCTGGAATTACACACCACATAACCTTCTGTTCGGTTCACCTCCCTCATACGACGGTCTCCGTATTTTCGGTTGTCACTGTTTCCCTAGCACCGCTGCCACCACCCCTCATAAACTCGCACCTCGCTCCATTCCGTGTGTATTTCTCGGTTACCCGGCTAACACCAAAGGCTACCGTTGCTATGATCCGGTCTCTCACCGCGTCATCACGTCTCGGCACGTTTACTTTGATGAGCATTGTTTTCCCTTTGCACAGGAACAGGTGAGGACCCCTCCTCCCACGACTGACAGTCCGCGGCATCGCGGCCCTACCTTGGTGGAGGTCCCTGGCTCGGCAGCGCCCCCATGCGCTCCCTCTACCACAGCTACGACGCCTCCCGTGACGCCCTCGAGCTCTACCTCGGGCTCACACGTGGCGCCCTCGAGCCCCGCCTCGGGCGCCACCGCCTCGCCCCACACCGCCCGCGTCGCCCTCGAGCACTACCTCGGGCACCGCCGTGTCATCCGGGCTGCGTCCTCCACCGAAACGCCCTCGAGCCCCAGCTCGGGCGAAGCCTCGCCTCCGGCCCCGCCTCCGCCTCCTCCCGCACCGGCGACGGGCCCCCTCACGCGCGCCCGTGCGGGTATTCGCGTCCCGAGCACGCGGTACCCCTCGGACGAGTACGTCTGCACCGCGTCGACTTCCGCGCCTTCACCAGCCCTACCGTCGCCCCTGCCCGCCTCTGCCCGGGCTGCTCTCCGCGACCCGCAGTGGTTTGCGGCCATGCATGACGAGTTCGACGCCCTGCAGCGGAACCAAACATGGACGCTTGTTCCCCGCCCACCTCACGCCAACATCATCATCGGGAAGTGGGTCTTCAAACACAAGTTCCATCCGGACGGTACCCTTGACCCTCGAGGAGCAGGTCTTCTGCCAGCAGCCCACTGGGTTCGTCGACAGCGCCCACCCCGACCATGTGTGCCTGCTCTCGCGCTCGTTATACGGGCTCAAGCGGCACCACGCGCCTGGTACCAGCGCATCGCAGCGTTTCTTCACCAACTCGGCTTCCGCTCCACCCGCTCCGATACATCGCTGTTCGTGTACAACAACGGCAACACCACCGCGTATCTGCTGCTCTACGTTGACGACATCATCTTAACGGCCAACTCCACGGACCTACTGCGCCAGCTCACCGCCCGTCTTCACGCCGAGTTTGCCCTCAAGGACTTGGGGCCTCTGCACTACTTCCTCGGCATCGAGGTCATGCGTCGCACCGACGGCTTCTTCCTTCATCAGCGCAAGTACGCCCATGAGCTCACCGCCAGTATGCTTAATTGCAAACCCGCGGCCACTCCAGTCGACACGAAGTCCAAGCTCTCCGCCACAGACGGTTCCTTGGCCACGGACGCGTCCTCTTACCGCTCCATCGTCGGTGCCCTGCAGTACCTCACCTTGACCCGCCCCGAGTTGCAGTATGCTGTTCAGCAGGTGTGCCTTCACATGCACGCTCCGCGGGATCCTCATTGGGCTGCGGTCAAGCGGATTCTCCGGTACATTCGTGGTACCATGGACTTCGGTCTCTCGCTCCACGCCTCCACCGCCACGGACATCGTCGCCTACTCGGACGCCGATTGGGCCGGCTGCCCCGACACGCGTCGCTCCACGTCTGGCTACTGCGTCTACTTCGGCCCTTCACTCATCTCCTGGTCGTCTAAGCGACAGCCCACGGTATCTCGCTCCAGCGCCGAAGTAGAGTACCGGGCTATTGCTAACGCGGTTGCCGAGGTCTCCTGGCTGCGGCAACTCCTCGTTGAGCTCTCATGTCCTGTCGCCAAAGCCACCGTGGTCTACTGCGACAACATCTCCGCCGTCTACCTCTCCGTCAACCCGGTCCACCATCGCCGCACCAAGCATATTGAGCTGGACATCCACTTTGTTCGGGAACAGGTGGCTCTTGGGCACATTCGAGTACTTCATGTGCCCACCTCCCAACAATTTGCGGATATCATGACCAAGGGTCTTCCCACGGCATCTTTTGAGGAGTTCCGGTCCAGTCTATGCGTTCGACCAGGCGACGCTTCGACTGCGGGGGTGTTAAGATACATATCTTGTATATCCGGATGTGTATCCTCTGTAGTTATTGTATAGCGATACATATCTTTGTATTTCCTATTGGGCCCGCCTCCTTCCTTGTATAGTCGAGGACATGGCCTATATATGTACCGCCATATGCATCCGATCAATACATCGAGCATTGCATCTCATTCTACAGAAAGGAACGGCGCACGGCGGTAGGACGGCGGTGGCCGCACCGCCGCGGATGAGGCAAGGCGTGGCAGAAAAGAAAGAAGAGAAAAGTCCATATTACACCCCTAAACTTGTATCAGAGTTTAGTTTACAACCTCAAACTTTGAGTTGGTTCAAATTTCACCCTCAAACTTCAAAAACAGATCAGACTTACCCCTTCCTCCAATTTAATCTGGTTTTTCCTGCCACCATCAGCGTTTCTTCTGAATGTACTTTTTCCAAGAAAAAAAACATGATGTACATGTATTTATGTACTCGTTAGAAAAGCTAGGAGAAATGATCGGCCTAGTTTACTC
Organism: Lolium multiflorum; assembly: GCA_030979885.1. Lineage (NCBI taxonomy): Eukaryota > Viridiplantae > Streptophyta > Magnoliopsida > Poales > Poaceae > Lolium > Lolium multiflorum. The sequence goes on along the minus strand of CM061752.1, from coordinate 43,245,431 downwards.
TTCTCGTCTATTCACACGATACATTATCGGTTGGGCTGCCGTCTTCACCGTGTGCCAGCCAGATAACGACACCACCGGCTCCTGTAAAGGCCGCCCTTCTTAGGACGTCGCCCGCTCCTTCCAGGCTGGCGGACGCCGGCCGTCATGTCCGATGTTGCCTAGGATCGTGTTACGTCGCCCAAGATCTGGTATATATAGAATGAGTAGGTCTTAGGTAGATTATGTCTGAACAAACGAATCTGATTGCTTGAAAACCATCAAATTTATGACGGGACCAGATAGCAGGGTCGAGGAGGCGGCATGGGTAGCAAGTTGTACGTGCGACATCCTGGGCATGGAGCTGTATGGCGGCGGTCTTTGTAATGTTTGGATCCAGGCGGCCGGTTAAGTCGGAGGCAACGGCCGGTTGAGTAGGGAGGGCGACGTCCTAGACTCCGTCTGGCTCTAGCACCAGTGTCGCGCTCGCGCACGAACGACGAAGACATAGCAGGAAAAACCAGGTCAAATTGGAGTAATGGGCATATCCGAACGGTTTTCAAAGTTTGAGGGTGAAATCCGAACCAACTCAAAGTTAGGGGTTGTAAACTGAACTCTAGGACAAGTTTAGGGGTGTAATATGGGAAAAGTCCGGTTTGAACCTGGGTGCATGTGAACCCTAGTTGGAAATGCATTTTCCAAATGTTAAAAAATTCTGAAATAAAAATATGCGGGTAGGTACGCTTGTTTCATGTGTGCGTAGAAAGTTTTCACGGAGAAATCACTTTTTTTATTTCAGAATCTGAAAAAGACAAAATACGTCACATATATACTGCTATATAGCCCTGCAAAATTTCACTTTTTTGCCAAGACAAAATAAAATGTTTTTTCGTCACGAAACTCATGTCTAGGGCACATATTTGAGATCATCTGAGAAATCATTTTGTGTTTCGATTTTTAAAACATGTTTTGACATCACAAACGGAACTTTTCAAAAAGTGGGTTCACATGCCCCCATGTTCCATATATGCAATCTCTGTAATATGGACTTTCTCAAGAAAGAAAGACCAGCAAAATCAGGTTGGGCCTTGGGCCAGGCCCAGCGAAGAAGTGCACAGAAGTACGCGCAAGAACACCTAATGCGAAATCCGTTAAAAAACCGGAGAAGATTGATGGCTTTCTAACAGTTCTCTCCCTCGACAAACATTGGCAACATTCTTGTTCCAAATTTAGAATATTCTGTTTCAAGATAAGCAATGTACAAATTGCTTTTTTTTTCCTCACATGAAGAAGTACATTCTCTACCCAGACATTTCTTTTTTGACCTGGACTACGGCGGGCTTACGCCAGCCTGAACTCATATAACAACACTCAAAAGAGTTTTACAAGGGGCATTACAAATTTATTTTAGAGGACAGAGAGGATAAAGAACGCACTAGACCTCAAGGCGGATCGTAGCCGTTACACCAAGAATTTAGAAGGGAGGAAGAGGAGGGGTATTAAACGATACGCCCAAAGCCTAACATCCTCAATGCAGCGCCTTACAACCAGGGGGAGGGGCTTGGCCACCCCATTGAAGGTGAGAGCGTTACTCCGCTTCCAGATACTCCAGGCGATCGCCGTGTTAATAGTGGCCTCCTCATATGTGCAGCATCGCGACAGCCAGAAGTCGGAGAAGCGAAGAGTGTCGTCGGTATCAAACTCGCGGTGGAAGTAGCTCCAAACCTCTCGGGCTCGAGGGCACGAGAGTAGAAGGTGGTCCGTATCTTCATCTTGGGGGCAGGACAGGCAGGTTGCAGAAGAGTTGAGATGGTGTCGGAACCGCCGCTCATTGGTGGGGAGGCGCTTCTTCCTGGCGAGCCAGCAGAAAATCTTGCACTTCAAGAGAGCCGCACTCCTCCAAACCATAGTCGCTATCTCATCGGGATCTGCAGATTGCTGAAAGAAAAGGTGTAGAAACTTTTGTTGGAAAGCTTTTTGTTAGTGAGGCGACATACACGAAGATTCGGGACATCCGGGCGCAGGACCACCGAGTTCACGTTGTTGGCAAGGACACGAAGCTCCGCCTCAGTAGCATGCGAAAGGCGAGGAACAAGAAAAAGGTTGATGCTAGCGGAAAGAGCGGTAGCAACATTGAGGTTAGGGCGCAAGGAGTGGGAGAACAGGTTGGGAAAGCGCTCGCGGAGAGAGTAGAGGCCAAGCTAGGAGTCGAGCTAGAAGGCAGTGGCAGACGGCGCGAAAGTTTGTAATACCAGAAATGATGTCCTTCCAGACGGGGGTGTCTTGGTAGTGGTGGTCTCCCAAGTCGCGGGAGGCCCCCACCCGTATCAGCGACGGAACCAGCAAGCCCAAGAAGCAGTAGAGTTGGAATGTAACTTGGTCAGGAATTTTACGAGAAGGGCAGAGTTTTGAGCAGTGAGAGAGAACCCCAAGCCCACCGAGGTGTTTGGGGGTGCAGACCTCAGACCAAGCCACTTTGCAGTACCCAGACATTTCAGCCTGATACATTGTTAAATTCTTCTAGGGTTTCCCACAAAAAAACTCATCTGAGTTGAGACATTAAGCACACCCTATGAAACTGTGTCATTGATATGGAAGAAGGCAGGGCTGAGAATTCATGTAGAGCATATTCCTTCAGTTCAGCACCTGCACAAGTAGAGGTCACTGGAGGTTCTGTTAAGTAGTTAAAGCCTCAATACATATGGAGGTCTGGATTAGTGTCAGTATACTGACCGAATCTACTCTTCAACACCGAGAAAAAGTCGAGTACAAAAAAGTGTTCCAGCTTTGCACATGCCACTTTCAAAAAGTGCTTCTGAATCGGACCTGAGGTGCAGGTGCCCATACCATAGGCATCAGGGCATCTGCAGCGGCGCGACGCAAATGGTCGTTGAGCGACCGTTTTCGTCCGCCGTGACCGGAAATGCGTCTGGCATCCTCGGGGCGACGCAAAGTGATCGGGCCGTCCGCGGAGACGCAAACCTGGCCCAAATATGCGCCTCGGATGCGTCTCTGCGGACACTGCGCGGACGCCGAAAGTGCCCGCTCGTATCCGTCGGACATTTCGCCGGGCCCGCCTAGCAGCGACCCTGCGTCGATGCGTCTTCCCAAACGCACTAGCGACTGGCGCCGCTGCGTCGCTTCGGCAGTCAAGCGCCACGTTAATGGCAATGCTCGGCGCCGAGCGGCCAGCCCACCTCCGCCAACCACGTTAATGGTGTCGCCACGCGTCCCGCGGCCACCGCATGCCTCCGGCCTATATAAAGGGGCCGCGCGTCTTCCTCATCCACTCCTCCATAGAAACCCTAGCCGCCACAAAGCTCCAGCTCCGCCGCCTAGGTGTTCATGCGACGCAGCCAGGCCCGCGAGAAAGACCATGGCGGGTCCTGGTGGCCGGCGAGGCGGTCGAGGCCGCGGCCCCGGCGCCCCCGGGGACGGGGCAGGCCGCCGTGGTGGAGCAGCTACGGCCCCACGCTCGGCCGTCGCCCGCCCTCTTCGTCTTCCTCCGATGTGGAGGGACGCTTTCGAGTTCCTCCTCCGCATCGACGACGACCCGCTCGGCATCAAGCGTCTCCCTGGCAAGTTCGCCGAGTTCGTGGATGGCGCCGAGCCGGCGCATTTGCAGCTACGGAGGCCGGTACAATCCGCCGGACCGTGGAGGTCCTGCTCGACGGGCGAGCAAGATGTACCTGCACACCGGGTGGCAAGTTCGCCCGTGACTCCGCGCTCGAGCTCTCCGGCTGCCACCACCTTCCTCTACGAGGAAGACGGTGAGATGGTCGTCAAGATCTTCGACGCCACGGCCTGCCGCAGGCACTACCACACCGGCGAATCCGAGTCGGACTCCGATAGTTAGAACGTAGAGTGTTCTTTCTTTGCAGCGAATCGGCTACGGGCCAGACGAAGCCGTAGTGGAAGGTTTTGTCTGTTCTTCCTCGGTAGAACCAACAAGGGCACCGTCAATCCTCCCGCTGGATTTTCCGTTTGGGTGATTGGGTGTGCCCTCGAATGTTCTTTCTTGGCAGCGAACATACGAAAATCAACACAACTGGTTTCTATTTTTAAAATATTTATATTTGTGTCCACCATGGTACAAACTATGTATTAGTTTGTGTAAACCATGTTCCAAACTATGTATTAGTTTGTGTAAAATAATCTTCCAATTTATAATATTTGGAACTATGTTCAAATGAAAAAGAGAAAAACAAAAAAAAAAACAAAAAATGCGTCGGGTCACTGGAGCCAACCCCAGACGCAAACGGACACGCGGACGAAAACGGTCATTTGAGCGTCCGCTGCGCGATGTAAACGGACGCGCGTGGACAATAAAATGCGTCGCGCCGCTGGAGATGCCCTCACACGCTGCTCCTTCACCGACCGCCTCTATGACTACTCGGGTGCCACTAATGGCACGGCCCCATCCCTCGACTCTGCCTGCGCTGCCAACCTGTGTCCGACAGCTTCCCCATGTCCAACCTCGGCTACTACCATGCGGTGCTCAAGCACAGGGCCCTGCTCTGGTCCGACGCCGCGCTGGTTACAGACGCGGCGGGCACGGGATGACATTGCCGGCGTCGTGGTTAGCCACCTTTTTTCAAAATGGGGCAGGCCAGCTTCTGCATGAATTGATGCACACGCCTTTTTATTACTGAGGTGTTCTTCCATGTGTCAAGGCGGTCAATGAGGAGGATCAGGGCCGTGCAGGTCATGACCGACTCCGAGGGGAGATCAGAAAGTACCGCGCCGTCACCAACAGCTAGGATTATTTTCTTCCATGGAAACTGTTAATGGGTCTTCTGATTTTGTTCTTGTTCTTTGCTGATTTGTGACCAGTATAATTCTGATCAATTTTTTTGTTGCAAGTGGTGGTAAGAGACAACTGAGTCTACAGTGAAACGAGATGATATGACACAAGTGTGCAAGAGTCGTATAAGATATTAAGATTGAAGTTGGTAGTAAAAGCCAACAAAAGAAGAAGATATAAACAGCAACGATGGACGTACGACAACTACAGTTCACAAAATTAAGACAGTTAAACCTATTACAAGTATATAGGAAACTGTATCATCCGAAGTTCAGAACAACTATAAGACACTTCTGCTCACATAAGAACAGATAATTACAACTTATTCGGTGAAACGAAAACAAAGAGCAGGGTCATGCAGAATACATGTCCATGGCATGGCAGGTACTGCAGGAAGCTTCAAGAAACAGGGCACTAAGTGTGGTGCTGTCAGGAACGCTTCATCTTCAGTATACACTTTTCGTGCAGTGCATCGATGCAACTGAAGAATGCAAACCTCCAGATCTTGCAGAAAAACAATGCTCCAAACCATACCCAGAAACCAAAGATTGTTCCAGCAATCACTGAGTAGTACAACCACAGGGTTTCAAGTTCATGGTGATATTCCTTTGCCCCATCAAGCGGTGTTGTAGAGCTCGAATCGTTTTTACATGGAATGCTCAGAGGAACACCACACAGTCCCAAGTTGTTCCTATAAATGGAGGGGTCGCTGAATGTTTGGAGCTGATTGCCTGTAGGTATCTCTCCTGACAGAAGGTTGTTTGAAAGATTCAGAGAGCTGAGGAACATCAAGTGTGATATGCTAGGAGGAATAGGACCTGAGAGCTTGTTCCAGGAGAGGTCAAGAGACTCCACATCTTTCAAGTTACCAATGTTACTTGGGATAGCACCGGATAAATTATTCCTTGACAGGTTAAGGAACTGAATGGCTCCAAGATTTAGCAATTCTGCTGGGATCAGACCAGAAAGGTAATTGCTTGATAGATCAATACCAGCCATAAGCATAACTGATATTCTCTTGAATGTATAATCTCGTCCCTTCCAAACTATGTCCATCTGACCATCATGTGAAGAAACTGAACCATTGCCTCTGAATGTATAATTACCTAATTGGTCGCTTGTAAGGACCATGGCTATGAAAGTAAAGTTGCTCAGACTTGCTGGTCCGGAACCCGTGAGATTATTTTCAGCTAGGTCAAGCAATTGGAGATGAGAGAGCTGCGATACCTCCTGACAAATACTTCCATGAAACATATTTGATCGTAATCGTAGAATTCTTAGCAAAGGGAAGCTTGCCCCTATCCATGAAGGAATTGTTCCAGAAAACTTATTTCTCCCCAGATCCAAAAGTACTAAACTTTGTAAATTCTTTAGAGCAAGTGGAAAAATTCCTATGAAGTTGTTATTTGCCAGATTTACTGATTCTAGCGAAGAAAAATCGTTTTGTAAGGTTGGAACTTCTCCAACAAAAGCATTGCTTGACAAATCCATGTAAATAAGATTGTGCAAGTTCCATAAACAATCAGGGAGCACTCCAGACAAGAGATTATCTGACAAGTCCAAGGCTTTTAGATTACCTAGCTGACAAAAAGCCTCGCTGATGCTTCCAGTAAACTTATTGTTTGCAATATGGAAACCCATGACATTGGTCCAGTTTTTGAACCATTCCAGTGAGATGCTGCCGCTGAGGTGGAGATTGTTCCCAACATCAAACTCTGAAATATTCTGGATCCTAGAAAAGGACGGTGGCAAACCCCCAGAGAGCATGTTCCACGATAAGTCCATGATATGGAGATTAGTAAGGTTACCAAATTCCTTTGGGATTTCTCCTGAGAACATGTTCCACGAGAAGTCGATAATATGAAGACTACAAAGGTTGTACTAGTCTACAGCTTGCTTGATCAGATCGAGTATGCAAAATAGATATCTAGCAACATGGTGATGCCATACGTCACAGGAGAACACATTTCATAGGAATTCCCACACCAGCCAAATAAACAAGGTGGACATGAGTCAATTTGCTGAGATGAGCATAAGTCGCACATTCCCACCATATGAAAAATCAAGCACAGGTTAAACAAGCGAGCTAAGAAATGCGCACCTCCCCAAGAGATGGCGGTTCAACAGGAAATCAAAGGTTCGGTAAAATCATTTCCCTATCTGAGTCTTGTCTCTCGATTGGCAGCCCCGACGAGAGTCCGACATGGCGACGGCGAGGGTCGTGGAATGGGCGTGTATGGGGATTTGGCGAGAGGCGAAGCGCGTCTCATGCGATGGTGATTGGGGCGCTCAAACGGCGCATAGCGGCGGGAAAGAAGCAAGCGAAGGGGACGACGAGGGCGGCGGCGGGCGGGCACCGCCGCCGCGGTAGAGGCGAGGTGTGCTGCAAATAAAATAAGGAAACGCCAGTAAGATCAAGTTGGGCCTTGGGCCAAGCCAACGAAGAAGAAAGAAGACTATCCTGAGTAAAAAGGAAGGCAAGAAAGATAGCCAGCTTTCTTGTTGCGAATTCGGAATATTTTGTTTCATTCAAGCAATGCACAAAATGCTTCTTCTATTTTCGGCTACATGACACACAATGTTAGATGTATATATTTGTCTATTATAGTTTCCCTATATATTAGGGGGCTTTCTGCATATGTGCACCTCTACATGTACTATATATTGTGGCCTTTGGCCCCTGCAATGCTCTAACATGGTATCGAGCTTTAGGTTAGCTCCTCCTTCCTCCATCGCAGCCGCCGCCGCGCCCGCCCGCATCTTGCCGCGACCCGGCCGCCGCGCGCGCGCCCGTAGTTGCCGCTCTCCGTCCGCCGTCTCGCGGTCGTCTGGCCGGTCTTCTTACGGTGTGGCCCGCCCATTTCTTCCCGTGGATCGGATCGGATCTTCTGCCCCGTCTTCTTCCTGCTCGATGCCCGCGCGCCCGCCAGCCGCGCGGATCGATCTGATCTCCGCGCGCCCGCCCAGGCCAGGCCCGCCCGCCGATCCCCACGCCGCGTGCGCCCGCCCAGGCCAGGCCCGCCGATCCCCACGCTCGCCGATCTCCACGCGTGGCCGTGCTCCTGTGCTGCGCTCGTGCTCCTGTGGCCGTGCCCCTGTGCTGCGCTCGTGCTCCTGTGGCCGGATCGGATCTTCTCCCTGGATCTCTCCCGTGCTGTTGGTTCTCCCCAGATCTCTCGCGTGCTGTGCCAGCATGTTCCCCGATCCGTGCTGCTCCACGTGTGCCCGTGCTTCTCTCTGCAGTTGACTTTCTTCTGAGGTAAAAAAAACCCGAAAAAAGCAAAAAAAAAATGTATATATGTCTTCCGCCGATCCCGCCTTCTCTTTGGGTCTCCCTTCGATACTTGGTATTTGTCCGCTGCCTCCGTGTATGACGGGTAGCCATTCTTCGTCGTCTTTTGCGGCCTCTTCACGCGACTCTGCCCGCGCTTCGCCGACTTCGTTTACGTCGGCCCGCCGCTCTACATCGACTTTTGCGGCCTCTTCCCGCGGTTATGGCCGCGCTCGTCGACCCGTCTACGTCGGCCCGCCGCTCTACATCGACTTTTGCGGCCTCTTCCCGCGGTTATGGCCGCGCTTCGTCGACTCCGTCCGTCGGCTTGCCGCTCTACATCGACTTTCGCGGCCTCTTCACGTGGTTATGACCGCGCTTTGCCGACTCCTCTTCATCGGCGTGTTGCTCTCGTCGCCCCCTTTGGTGGCCTCTGTGCGTGTGGATGATAGCTCCTCGTCGGCACCTGATTGTACGTCGACCTCTCCAGTCGCGCCTTCTCTGCGCATGAGATAGCGCAGCTTCACCGCCGCTTGATGCTTGGGATTCCGTTTACGTCGCAGCTTCGCGATCCGAGTCTCCGCCCTCGTCCTCATTGCATCTGTGCCGTTGGCCACACTTCCTCCACCTGTGGACGCGGGATCCCGCCACGTCGCAGCTCCAGGATCGTCGGCAGGCTAGCTCTTCAGGATCTTCCAGTTGCACTCTCCGATCGGGACATTCTCGGGGTCTTCGTGGTCCTCGTTACTGGACTCTCCTCGGGTGCTGCGGTTCTGTGATCGCTCTTCACTGCGCGACCACCACTTTCTACACAATGCACGTCCCCGTGTCTGGATTCGAGCTTCCTTTCATATGACTTCGAGTCTTCTATTCTGTCCGCTCTTCGGTCTCTTATTTCTCCTGTCCGTGTTGTCACACTGATGGTACCTCTATTCCTGTTTCTAGTACAGGCACCCTTTCTACTCCCTCTTTCTCTGTCCTGATGTTTCTCATGTTCCTCGCCTTCAGATGAACCTTTTCTCTGCTAGCCAGCTCACCGATTCTGGTTGTCGCGTCATTCTTGACGCTGAGTCTTGTGCGGTTCAGGATCGTCGCACACATGCCCTGGTTGGAGCTGGTCCGAGCCGTCCTCTCGGGGCTTTGGGAGTTAGACGCTGTTCCTTCCGCGCCACTTCATCTGCCGTTCTCCTCCGGTTGTTGCCTCTGTCACCGGCTCTTTTCAGCTGGCATCATCGTCTTGGTCACCTTTGTGACTCTCGCCTGTCGTCTTTGGTTCATCGTGGCCTTCTGGGTCTGTCTCTGGAGATGGGTCGTTACACTGTCAGGGTTGTAGGTTAGGTAAACAGATTCAGCTTCCCTATCCTACTAGTGTGTCTGTCTCTCAGCGACCGTTCGATTTAGTCCATTCAGATGTTTGGGGTCCGGCTCCCTTCGCTTCGAAAGGGGGTCATCGATACTATATCTTATTCATTGATGATTTTTCACGGTACACCTGGGTGTTTTTCATGCGCTCTCGCAGTGAGGTGCTCTCTATTTATCAGCGTTTTGCGGCCATGGTCCGCACTCAGTATTCCTCACCCATTCGCGTGTTCCGTGCTGATTCTGCTGGTGATTATATCTCTCAGCACCTTCGTGGTGTCCTTGCTGAGGAGGGCACCCTCGCTCAGTTTTCTTGTCCCGGCGCGCATGCTCAAAATGGCGTCGCCGAGCGTAAGCATCGTCATCTTCTTGAGACCACCCGTGCTATGATGATTGCCTCTTCTCTTCCGCCACATTTTTGGGCTGAGGCTGTCGCTACGTCGGCCCACCTCATTAACATTCAGCCTTCCGCTGCTCTACAGGGTGGCATTCCTCTCGAGCGTCTCTCGGGTGTTTCTCCAGACTACTCGACTCTCCGTTCATTTGGTTGTGTCTGCTATGTCCTTCTGCCTCCTCGCGAACGCACTAAACTGACCGTCACTGCTGAGTGTGTTTTTCTCGGATACGTTGATGAGCATAAGGGCTATGCTGTTGGGGGACCCCGTTGGTCGTCGGATGCGCATCTCTCGTGACGTCACATTTGATGAGACGCGTCCCTTCTATCCTCGCCCCACCTCGGGCACTTACCCGGTGGATGATATCTCTTTTCTTCTTTTTCCGGATGCACCCCCTGCTATCCCGTCTCCTCCCCCTCCTAGTTCTGATGCGCCCCCTTCGGCGCCATCCTCTCCTCCGTCTAGTCCCCCTAGTACTCCTCGTTCTCCGGTTTCGGATCCTTCTGATGTTGTCCCTTCTTCCTCTTCTTCTGATGAGTTGTCCTCCGCCGATGACCTTCCCCCTTCACGGCCTGTTCGTCGCGTCGTGCTCCAGCTCGTTACTCTCCTAGTCAGTATGGTCTTTCTGTCGTTTCCGAGCCGACTTCTTATCGGGATGCCGAGCGTCATCCTGAATGGCAGCTTGCCATGGCTGAGGAGATCGTTGCGCTTGAGCGCACTGGCACTTGGGATCTTGTTTCTCCCCTTGGTGTTCGTCCTATCACGTGTAAGTGGGTCTATAAAATTAAGACTCGCTCGATGGATCTCTTGAGCGCTATAAAGCGCGTCTTGTGGCTCGTGGCTTTCAGCAGGAGCACGGCCGTGACTATGATGAGTCTTTTGCCCCTGTGGCTCATATGACTACTGTGCGTACCCTTCTTGCTCACTACAAGAAAAGTTCCGATAGACAACGTCCCAAAATCGTCAACTAAGGGGCATTTTTCGTCGCCTATGGGCCTAACCCGACGATATGGGTTCCGTTGTCGAAACTGCGTCAGGCAAAGTCCAACGACGATTTTTTCGGTCCGTCGCGCTTGGGCGCCTTCCGCCACGGAAAATCGGACCGTTGCGGAAGTGTTTTCGGGAGCCCGTTGACTGCGACGTCATGCAAACGACACGTGGCGACGCCGTTAACTGCCGTTAACGACCGAAACCCCGTGGTAGATGGTAGGCCCACACGAGGCCTGCCACGTCTTAAGCGGGCCGGGATGACATAGTTTGACCGGTCAACTATATAGCTGGGCTGGTCCATTAGTTAAGTGGGCCGGGCCTAACCTCTAAGGTTGACTGGTCAAAACTTAAATGGGCCGACCCATTTAACATGTGGGGTCCACTTACAGCAACTGGGCCGGCCAAGAAGCAAGTGGGCCGGGCCAAAAACACAGGTGGGTCCCACTTTCCGTAAAGGCCCATTTGTGTGGGGTCCACCGTATAGCAAGGGCCGCCCAACAAGCTAGTGGGGCCAAAAACACAGTGGGTCCCACTTTCCAGTTGATCGGCCCATTTAGTTTGTGGGGTCCACCATATAGCAAGTGGGCCGCCCAACAAATAGTGGCGGGCCAAAAACAGTGGGTCCCACTTTCCCGTTAAAGGGCATTTAGTATGTGGGGCCCACCATATAGCTAGTGGGCTGGCCACCAAGATAGTGGGCGGCCAAAACAGGTGGGTCCCACATTCTGTTAATGGGCGGCCCATTTGGTATGTGGGGTCCACCATACAAAATGGGCCGGCCCAACAAAATAGTGGGCCGCCAAAAACACAGTGGGTCCCACCTTCCACTTAAAGGGCCGGTTACCATGTGGGACCACCATAGAGGCGGGCCGCCAACAAGATAGGGCCGAATAAGCACAGGCCCCACTTTCCTGTTAAAGGGCCGGCCCAACTAGTATGTGGGGTCCACCATATAGCAAGTGGGCCGGCCCAACAAGATAGTGGGCCGGGCCAAAAACACAGGTGGGTCCCACTTTCCTCTTAAAGGGCCGGCCATTTATTATGTGGGGTCCTCCAAAAGCAAATGGGCTGGCCCAACTAATTTGTGGGCCGGCCCAGTAGTTGGTGGGGTCCACCTTAAAGCAAAGCCCAATTAGTGTGTGGGGTCCACCATAAATCAAATGGGCTGGCCCAAGAAGAAAGTGGGCCAGCCCGTTTAGTTGTTGTTTATATGCCGGATAATATGCGCTTTAGGATTTTGCGGGCAGGCACATATGTGATTTCGCTTAATTGGGCCGTTTAAGGGATGGGAATTCGTGATTTAGATACTGAGAATATTTACGCAGCATTGATTTCTGTCGGATAGCCTCACTTACCACAAGCACCAAAGAAAAAATGCGCGAAAGAACTATAAAAACTAACTAAATATTACATCAGCTGCAAGGCATTGAAAAAAATATTACAGAACCCAGAGAAATTGAATGGTAATTAAACCTAGCAATACAATGAAGCGATCCGGCAATCTTTTAAGTTGTCCATGCAGCACCTATATCTGAAACAAAGACATTACAAGTTAAGACAACAACAATGGAAAGGCAAAGACACTACAATATTGTTTGGCAAAGAATTTGGAACTCATCATTTCGTCGTTATAACAAGATCATTGTAATGCGCACAATAAGCAAACAAAGAGTGCATGCCGCATACCAACAGCCAATATAACAGAGCATGTTAGAATGAAACAACAGACTTACTACTGTCGAGTCCCATGCAAACCAACATGTTCAGGGAGTACAAAATTGGCATGAACAACATAGTAGCAGGCTATAAATTTTGTAACAACGACTGAGCAAGATGAAGTTATGATGGCTACATCTACAGAGCAGGGAATGTAAACCAAAAATAGAAGTTACGATGGCAAAAGCTAAAGAGGAGGGAATGTGAACCAACATGTGCCAAGTGCAATTACTTCATTTTGGCCGTGAACTAAATAATACTCCTGAACTTATAGTGAAGGGGATGCAAATCAAGATGTTTCGGGATATAAACTTGTAATGAGCAACACATGGAGGATAGTTAATGCTGGAGCTTAGGATGGACCAGATACAGAATATAGTGGGATCACCTGTGAACTTGTATAAGAGGGAATGCAAACCAATATGTTCAGCTTTCCATATGTGAGCGTCATGCCAAGTCAGAGAAACAAGTCAATAATGCAGCTTTTGAAGAACAAGATGGCACGCAAAATTATTATCTAGTAGTATGACAAGTTTATTTGTACTACAGGCTAGATAGCAGAGTGATAGCATGCCAAACTAAGTCCTTACTTTGTTAGCTTACAATGAACTAGATACAAAACAATGGCATCACCTGTAGTACAGGGAATGCAAGCCAACATGTTCATGGAGTAAAAAATTGGCACAAACAACATAGTAGCAGGCCATAATTTTTGTAACAACGACTGAGCAAGATAAAGTTATGATGGCTAGATCTACAGAGCAGGGAATGTAAACCAAATATAGAAGTTACGATGCCAAAAGCTATAGAGCAGGGAATGCGAACCAACATGTGCAATTACTTAAAATTGGCCATGAACTAAATAATAGCAGGATGTTACTATAATACCTACAGTATAATTTTTGTAACAACGACTGAGCAAGATAGAAGTTATGATGGCTACATCTACAGAGCAGGGAATGCAAACCAAAATGTTCAATCGCTTAAAGTTAGCAATGAAGTAGAAAATAGCAACGTGTTACGGTCATAGCTAGGAATGAACTAAAAGAGCTTCAGACAAACAAGCATCTGAACCCAGAACATGGCGCTAAAACAAGGGACTTACATTAGGAGAAGCACTCTGTGGGAGTCACAGCAGATCTTCCTGGGGTTGATAGATCCGGTGATGAAGTACGCTACATGTGCTACTTGGGGTTGGAGAGACGGCCATTACACTTCATGATTACTCATCTCATCTGCAAAAACGTAACGGCGCGTCGTTAGCACAAACAGGTTCCCCCAAGATTAAACAAGAACTTGCAGGCAAGCAATAGAAAAGCGACAGTAGAAGAGTTTAGATCATGCACGGCGCCGGTGAAGCAGATCCGGTTCATGCACAGCGGTGTCGGTGAGCAAGATCCGATGCGGTGGACGACGGATCCGGCGAAGCGGCTCCGGTGGTGTGACGATGCCGCAGCTGAAGCGACTGCGGTAGACTGCTGGATGAGCATATGGTTTCGAGGTTCGGCGGGGATGATCCGGTCCGGTTGATGACGGCGTCGATGAAGCGGCTCCGGCAGGCAGCCGGATGACGAGGATCGCGAGGGCTCGGGTAGGCCAGGGAAGTCCGGCGGGGATGTTCCGGTGCGGTGGTCGTGGAGGTGGTAGAGAGAGGGACTTGAGAAGTTCCGGTGGGTGGTCTCAGATGAGAGACTGAAGGAAATGTATTTTTTTTGGGAGGGTTTCCGGGCTAGGGAGGTGGTGATCGAAAAAATGACGGGCAAACCCCTCACCAACCGACTTTGCTGTCATCTCCACAGGGGTAGAATGGGAATTTGGAAGCGTGTGAAATTTTTGTATTTTGTGGGCGGGAAGTTTTGCCGCTATGAGATTTTGAATTTCGCTAAGGTACAAGTATAATGATAAAAAATTGTGACACCGTACTAGTACCTCTGTTCATGGCCGAGTGCAAAATCAAATCATCATCACGTTGAATATAGGTCACTACCATGATCATGATCTATCTTCTTAATCCCATTCAAAAATGCGTTTGAAATATTTCAGGATTGGTGGGAGATTTTGCCGCCCGACAGAGATTAAATTAAACCACACGTTCGACAATTCAAACTTGAGACCTTGGCTATGATACCATTTAAGTTCGAACTGATTCAAAAAAGGCTAGGCAATTAATTTATATAACATCCACAGGAACAACTACCAAGTTGATCCCAACCGCAGATAAATGCATCCACCAACAAAAGTCTGAACGGTGCCTTAATCTAAGGAAACATTTCACAAGACCAATGTACTCACTATGTTAGTGTTCATCTCCAATTATCTATGGCATTTTCTTAGTCTTTGGGAGATTATAACGAACTTGATTGGCCTCGTGCAGTAGGGCATCACATGCTTCTAATCTCGATCTCAACATGTCAACTTTTGTTCTTAGCATAGCTGTTGCAACTCGTTCTACTTGGAGTTGTTCCTCCAAAACTTGAGCAGAGAAAGACTTGGACTTGGGCTTCAAAACCCAGCATTTCGCAGGAAAGAGTTTTTGGTGATATCTTTATCTTTCCCGGGTTTTGCCATCTCAAATTTCATATTAGCCAGACAAGTTTTGAGTTGTGTAAAAAGAAAAGTTATTACAGAGAAAAATGCAGATGGTAGATTTAATGTGTACGAACTACTTTTAATCATACAAGTTGACATGCCTGACTATAATAAGGACCATCTATCTTGCTAGCAGGCATAATTATTAATGGGCTACCATGTACGGGAACCGTATCCTCTAACGTGAAGGAGCTAAGTCAGGAAAAATAAAGAAGCAAAGTCAGGCTTCTGTAGCATAAGTACAAGGTTATGCACTGTCTTTAACTAATAAAGGTGATTACTGTAGATGTTTAAAAACTAAACTAAATTTTATTACACCATAATTTTCTCTGCATGTAATTACTTCAAATGCAAGACACAAGTTTGTATTGTGCAAATTAATTTAAATTATTTGGATTTTAGACATATGGTTTGGGGGAAGGAAAGTTAGAGTACTGTAGCTTCTCTAACTTTTCACCTTCAAGTTAGAGTACTGTAGCTTCTCTAACTTTTCACCCATGTACGTAGTCCTTCCAAGAAACAGCCGTTATTGCATTACGAGCAGAAAACAGTTCACACGTGCGCTCAGATTCAAATTTTCAGCATGCAGTCGATTTATGGTTTAATTGAAGTACACATCAGGATATTATTTCACACAAAATACAGCAGCCACATGGAACATATCTAATTTTAGTACAACAACAAAATTTGCAATTATTACAGACCACGAAATTTTGAACGAAATTTTGAGCAGTAATTAGTTACAGCATTGGCATCAGCAGTCCACTTGACTGAACAACAGAATCAAAGTTTATTTAGACACCTTCAATTCCCAGACACATCACAACTGGCTTACCATGACAAGTGCATAGGAGATTCTTTAGAACATTTTCTGTCAAAGTTTGCCTATTTTTCAATTCATGTATCTCTTGGCGTGTCTTGGCAATTAATTCATCAGCATCTTTGTTTTCCCGCCCAAATATATCAACTGCCTCTTGGAGTGCATCCCCGAAATCTCTTTGTGCCGGATTAAGTTGACCAATAGATACCATGGGCCTATGCGAGCAATATGCACTCTCACTGCTGCTTTGTGAAACATCAATACTTGAGGCATTGGCCCTTGCTTCTGGCATTGTAGCTTTATTTGAAGCCTGAAATTTAGATAAAACAAGTTACAACATCATATGATGCAATAAAAGACCTCCAATTTCAAGAACATCATTGAGCTGATATAACACAACAAGCAATCAAAAATAGAGCCTCGTACATCTATTTCTTCTGGAATGGTTGGTGTACCGGACTCAGTGGACCAATGAGAGCACGTGCCACTGTCACTGTTGCTCTGTGAAATGACCGCAACACTTGATAAATGGGTTGTCCCTACTGACATTACAGCTTTGTTTGCAGGCTGAAACTAAGACAAAACAAGTTAAAATGCAATACAATACAAGGCAAACAAACAGCATTGTTGACATAATTTTGAAAGAACCATGGGCAGATACAACAAAGAAACCAGTTAAGCCACATGCCTCTTAGAACAAACCAAACTAGATCATGGCGATGATGTATACAATGAACCAAGCAACTAGACATCATGTGCCCAATAACGAAGCCAGGTCACTGCACAGAAGAAATCTAGCAAATAGCCAAATACAGTCAAAAGATGTGCATGTTGGATTTGATACTATTAGGAAAATAATGTATGATTGATTTAAGCATGACTCAGATAGTGCCTTCGACATCGCAGAAGGTCAATGCAACAATTAATTGTATGGCTTGTATGAAGTGCCATAACATTTAAATTAAGCATAACGAGGCATTGCTTAATCTGAGAACTGAGTGCTAGCTCAGTGGCAAGGCTTGCGAGTGCGCAGCCAGCCCACCCGGGTTCGAGTCCCAACAGGACCGAATTAAACGGGGTGTTATCTAGCGCGTATAAATTCGCTGCTAGAGAGGTCTCATCATCTATCTCACAACGTATAGACAAGGGAGGGAATCTTCCTACGTTGGTCAACGTTTAGGCAATGCTTAATCTTGAATTCATGATCAAACTCAAACAAAAAAGGGCATATAACAAGTAGCACCATGTGCATCATGTATAATAGATTACTAGAAACTGAATGAAGCAATTGAACATGGAGCGTATTATATAAACAGCCAGATCATTTGAATATGGATATACCACATCATGTCAATGGGACTCAGAAAAACAAAGCTAGACATTTAAACAAGTAATATAACTATTTTTTCACCATGTTTCAAGTAGAATAGGAAGCTAGGTTAGGAATAAAGCAATCATGTTTCAAGTAGAATAGGAAGCTAGGTTAGGAATAAAGCAATAAAAAAACACAAAGTGCATCATTTCAGCTAGGATCATTTCTATCAAACTTCATGCACTAGCCATGGAACAACAGGCAAACTCAATGAAGCAACAGGCAAAAAATTAACATAATAGAATTTCAGGACTTGTATTAACATAGCCAAATCATGTAACTTATACCCAGGCATGCCGGATGCCAGATGGGTCAAAGGCAGTGTGCAATGTTCCATATGGTCATTGTTTATATTTTATTAGATTCCATTAGGCAACTTAGGTAGTGCAACATACAGAAAATGATGCAATTGAACTATGCACAGGAGGTAAATTAACATTCCAAAAAAAAAACAGGGAACTTACGTGAGCTTTTTTTTGAGTCACACGGACCTCATCGGGTACTTGGACAGAAGAACCTGGTGCCTCACTGTTTCTCCTCTGCATGAAGGAGAGGCCAATTGTAAACAGAAACAGGTCCAAGATATAGAAGTTTGCATTAAGCAATATACAAAAAACAGCAGGTACTTACATGATTATAGGCGAGCTTTACTCTACGTTTATGAGTGTAAGATGTGCCTGCTGCACGTGTAATAACAACAAACAGTTACGAGTCACGGCTTTGCTATAATTAAATTGACACCAAATAGTAGTAGAAGCATTATGACGTGCATAAACATGTAATACAGGATCGCAGAAAGATATCAAACATGATGTAACTAGAGCAGTAGCCTACGGCCAAATAGTGAGAAATTGTAATCGTGTCAATTGTGGACTTGTATAGCCTACCCCAACTTGTTTGGGAATAAAGGCTTTGTTGTTGTTGTTGTTGTCAATCGTGGACATGTAGAGCATTCAACGGCTCATGATTGGTGGCTCATATTTTGTAGAGTTTCAGCGAATGGGTGGGTTAGGTTACTCAGACCACCACACTGTGTATTTATATCATCTGAGTTAGGGTTACAATACTACTGGACATGGGCCTCTATGGGCCTCACACTGGATACAATATTACTACAGCGCTACTACTAAACTCACTCATGGTCCAACACACCCCCTCAAGATGATCATGGGTAAACAACCATGGCCATCTTGCAACAACAACATGACACATATGACAACTACCAGTAATGAACATTCAGCATAACTCCTAGGATACATGACAGCATTGCACTTTCCATCATCTTGTCATCTCGATTCATCTCTTCATCAGCAGCGAAGATATCCAGCTTCAACCATCTGGGATACGCACAACTCCTAACCATACACGTCCTCAACAACCCCGGCTGCCTCACCACACAAGTTCCGCAGAACCATCCACACTCGCCTCAATGTCCTCAGCCTCTCTTCTCCACTCTGCCCGGCCACCTCTTCCGTCTCTCCCACAAACCCCCAGCCAACTCCTGCCTCAACCATCCACTCCTCAAGCACCCATGCCTATCCCCCGGTCAGGCCTCAACCAGTCTCACCTCAGGCACGCATGCCTTTCCCCTGGACATATCCACAACCATCACCATCACCACTAAACCGCAGCCTCATCAACTCCATCACGACTCAACCGCAGCCTCATCAACTCCATCACCACATATCCTCACAGCCTCACATCTCCATTTTCTCCTCACTTCCACTCGGATGGCGCCTCGTCTGCGCGCCCTGGCCAACCTGGCGGACCGCACCTGGCCACATCGACCGGCTCGCGCTGGTCAACGTCCAGCACCAACCTCCGGCTCCGCCCTGCGCTCAAAGGCTCGCCCCACTCCGCACGCCTCCAACTTCTGCCCCTCACACGGATCCAGATCTCTCTGCCACGGATTCACTTCCTCTTCTCTCCTTTCTAAACCAAAACGATCTTCACCCTCTTCTTTCTCCCCGCGCGAGCAGCCGCCGATCTCACACAGCTCACATCGCTGTGTGTGATAGCCGCAACCCACGCAGAGCACCTGATGCGGCCTCCCGCCGCCTGGATTTCTACATCTCAACGGTGGGTTTTGTGATCAAAGGAAGAACTTGTTTGGTACTGTTTGTGGCGGCTAGCAGGAAGGAAACCTAGGCTCTGATACCATGTAGAGTTTCAGCGAATGGGTGGGTTTGGTCACGGAAAAACATACTTATGCGTCGTGTTTAAACCTAAAGGATGAGGTGGTTATCAACGAAAGCACTTGTAAGTTAGAAATATAGCACGAATTCAGAAATACAGTCAGCTGCAATACTCCTAACAGAACAAAACGCGCAGGGATGTCTGGTTACCTATTTCTGGGCGGCGTTTAGACGTGTTCCGCGTTCTTACGGGTGACGTGGAGGTCGGCGAGGGGACTGCTGTTGCGGTGGGTGCCGGGGAAGCAGATCTTGGGGGGTCGGAGAAGGACATGCTGGGCGGTCGATGAAGTGTTCAGCGCGCCGGCCGAACTAGAAGGTCGGTGAAGCAGATGATGTGCAGTGCACGGGGGCGTCGGTGTCGGCGAAGCTGGTCAGGTGCGGTGGTCGATAGAGTCGGCGAACGAGATACGGTGCGGTGGACGCCGGAGTAGGTGCGGATCAAGCGGATAGGGCAGCCTCGGGGTTTGAAGCCGTGGCAGCTTGAACGGCGAAGTGCGGCGGCCGGGAAGATCTGGAGGTAGGCAAGAGGGGCGGTTTCTCTGAGGGCTTGCGGGCGAAACTAGGGCGAAGCTGGGCGATAGAGGAGTAGAAGGGAATTTCGCAGTCCTTCTTTTGAGGAAAAAAATATTCGCAGATCTGAAACTTTGCGGCGCGAGATATTTGGGCGTTGGCGGGGAATTTTACCGCTCGATGATATTAAATTTTGGCTGCAGTAGGTTTTTTTTTAGAGTATGTAATAATAATAAATAGTAGGCCCTACTAGTACTGTACGTCTGTTCAGGAATCCAAGGGGGTAGAGGTATAGATATATAGACAATATAGAGATATAAGAAATGGCGGGGGCTAGCGGAAATGCACTTTGCCTCATAGGAGCATATGCTCCCATTATGTGAATCCATATTTCAAAGTGTCAAAAAATTCTAAACTAAAATTTTACATGTATATCTAGACATTTTATGTTGGTACACAAGTTTTCTCACAAAAAAATTATGTGGCTCCTATAAAAAAGACAAATTTTGATGTTGTAACACGACTACGTACAGTATATTTTTTGCCTTTTTTTACACGCCACACAAAATGTCGTTTTTCCACGAAAACTTGTGAACGAACATATGATGTCACAATGTATACCAAAAAAATTAACATTTATATAATTTTTTTAATCATTTTCTATAATTGGTGCATATGCACGCGTGTGCCAAAACGCCACCTCCGCAGGCTAGGAGTTTCTAAACTTCTTATGGCACATCAAATAAAATGTTGTTCAAACAATAATAATAATGTGCTTATGATTGTTACTCCCTTCCACCATGAATAAAGTCCACATCGGTTTCGTGTCAAACTTTGACTCGAGATTTAGGTACCCACATGATAGTGCTAGTATCATAGCTAGTATCATACACATTGGTCCCACAAAAATGTTGATGTGGCAGCTAATTAAGTAGGAGAGAGGAGATTAGTGTAACATAGGTAGATACTGTATCATAGCGCAAACAACGAGAAAACTTAATGCTAAACAAATCTTGTACACAAATTTGCATTGAGATTCTAAAAAATAATAAATGTAGCATTACTATGATACTACTCCATGATACTACCCACTATAGAAATAGTATGACCAGCCTAATTTTATGACATCCGCAAAATATACCATTGGAAAGTTCATCGAAACAAGCATCCGATGATATAGTTTTGAATGACATGCAACTCATAATTGGCGGGCCCAAGTATTAGTCTAAGTTTGCCTCTGAAAACAAATTGGCATTGTACTCTAGGACAAAGGGAGACTACTCGCAATGGCAATATCATAAGTAGTATCATGCACTACATGCATGCAAAATGTTGATGTGTCATATCAGTTAATGATGAAAGAGACGATAGTGGTATCATAGGTAGATATCGTATCATATCATGTAGAACTAGAAAAATTACTGCCAAACAAATCTTGTACACACTTTTGTATTGAGATTCTACAAATCCCTAAATACATGTAACATATTATACTACTACATGATGATACTATGGACTGTGAAAATAATATCGTACATTAGTATCATATGTATGATACTATTATATGATACTCCCCATTGTGACTAGTCTAATAATAACAATAGTACTCAAATTTGTCTTGTCCCTCGGGTGTTTAGAAGTATATGTTCGGTCCCTCACGTATTTAAGAATTATGTTTGGCCCCTCAACTCTAATGTGGTCAAAATTGAGCACTTGAACACTTAGTTAGGTCTAGCAATGATAAAAACTTGATTGGTCTGTTTATTATTTGTTATGTGGCACGGCGGCAAAGCATTTTGCTAAATCTCAAGCACACATAGTTGGGATACCTACATGTTTTATGCACATTATGTCATATTTATGCATTTTCTCAACTAACCTATTAACAAGATGCCGAAGAGCCAGTTGTTGTTTTCTGCTGTTTTTGGTTTCAGAAATCCTAGTAAGGAAATATTCTAATTGGACGAAACTTTCGCCCAGGGTCCTATTTTTGCACGAAGCTTCCAGAAGACCGAAGAGATAACGAAGTGGGGCCACGAGGCAGCCAGGGCATAGGGCGGCGCGGCCCAAGCCCTGGCCGCGCCGACCTGCCCCCTGGGCCCCTCGTGTGGCCCCATGACCTACCCTTCCGCCTAGTTAAAGCCTCCGTCGCGAAAACCCCAGTACCGAGAGCCACGATACGGAAACCTTCCAGAGACGCCGCCGCGAATCCCATCTCGGGGGATTCAGGAGATCGCTCCGGCACCCTGCGGAGAGGGGATTCATCTCCCGGAGGACTCTTCATCGCCATGATCGCCTCCGGAGTGATGAGTGAGTAGTTCACCCCTGGACCATGGGTCCATAGCAGTAGCTAGATGGTCGTCTTCTCCTTGTTGTGCTTCATTGTTGGATCTTGTGAGCTGCCTAACATGATCAAGATCATCTATCTGTAATACTATATGTTGTGTTTGTCGGGATCCGATGGATAGAGAGTACTATGATTATGGTGATTATCAATCTATTGTTTATGTGTTGTTTATGATCTTGCATGCTCTCCGTTATTAGTAGAGGCTCTGGCCAAGTTTGTACTCTTAACTCCAAGAGGGAGTATTTATGCTCGATAGTGGGTTCATGCCTCCATTGAATCTGGGACAGTGACAGAAAGTTCTAAGGTTGTGGATGTGTTGTTGCCACTAGGGATAAAATATTGATGCTATGTCTAAGGATGTAGTTGTTGATTACATTACGCACCATACTTAATGCAATTGTCTGTTGCTTAGCAACTTAATACTGAATGGGGTTCGGATGATAACCCGAAGGTGGACTTTTTAGGCATAGATGCAGTTGGATGGCGGTCTATGTACTTTGTCGTAATGCCCAATTAAATCTCACTATATTTATCATATCATGTATATGCATTGTTATGCCTTTCTCTATTTGTCAATTGCCCGACGTAATTTGTTCACCCAACATGCTTTTATCTTATGGGAGAGACACCTCTAGTGAACTGTGGACCCCGGTCCTATTCTTTACATAGCATACAATCTACTGCAACTGTATTTTTACCATTTTCTTTGCAAACATCTTCCACTCGATACGCTTAATCCTTTGTTACAGCAAGCCGTGAGATTGACAACCTCACTGTTGTTGGGCAAAGTACTTTGGTTTTTGTCTGTGCATTCCACGTTGGCTAGAATCCCTGGTGTTGCGCCGCATCACATTTCGCGATCATCAACCTTCAATGTGCTTCTTGGCTCCTACCGGTTCGATTAAACCTTGGTTTTTTCTGAGGGAAAACTTGCTACAGGCGCATCATCTTGGGGTTCCCAACGAACGTGTGAGTTACACGCCATCAAGCTCTTTTTCTGGCGCCGTTGCCGGGGAGATCAAGACACGCTGCAAGGGGAGTCTCCACTTCTCAATCTCTTTACTTTGTTTTTGTCTTGCTTTATTTTATTTACTACTTTGTTTGCTGCACCTAAACAAAACACAAAAAAATTAGTTGCTAGTTTTACTTTATTTATTGTCTTGCTCTCTATATCAAAAACACAAAAAAATTAGTTACTTGCATTTACTTTATCTAGTTTGTTTTATTTACCGTTGCTAAAATGAATACCCCTGAAAATACTAAGTTGTGTGACTTCACAAACGCAAATAATAATGATTTCCTATGCACACCTATTGCTCCACCTGCTACTACAGCAGAATTTTTGAAATTAAACCTGCTTTACTGAATTTGGTTATGAGAGATCAATTTTCTGGTGTTAGTTCTGATGATGCTGCTGCCCATCTCAATAATTTTGTTGAACTTTGTGAAATGCAAAAGTATAAGGATGTAGATGGTGATATTATTAAATTGAAAGTGTTTCCTTTCTCATTAAGAGGAAGAGCTAAAGATTGGTTGCTATCTTTGCCTAAGAATAGTATTGATTCATGGACTAAATGCAAGGATGCTTTTATTGGTAGATATTATCCTCCCGCTAAAATTATATCTTTGAGAAGTAGCATAATGAATTTTAAGCAATTAGATACTGAACATGTTGCTCAAGCATGGGAGAGAATGAAAACTTTGGTAAAGAATTGCCCAACACATGGACTGACTACTTGGATGATCATCCAAACCTTCTATGCAGGACTAAATTTTTCTTCGCGGAATTTATTGGATTCAGCTGCTGGAGGTACCTTTATGTCCATCACATTGGGGGCGGCTACAAAACTTCTTGATGATATGATGATAAATTACTCTGAATGGCACACGGAAAGAGCTCCACAAGGTAAGAAGGTAAATTCTGTTGAAGAAACCTCTTCCTTGAGTGATAAGATTGATGTGATTATGTCTATGCTTGTGAATGGTAGATCTAATGTAGATCCAAATAATGTTCCTTTAGCTTCATTGGTTGCTCAAGAAGAAAATGTTGATGTGAATTTCATTAAAAACAATAATTTCAACAACAATGCTTATAGGAACAACTCTGGTAATAACTATAGGCCATATCCTTCTGCTAATGGTAATGGTTATGGTAATTCTTATGGGAATTCTTACAATAATAATAGGAGTGTACCCTCTGGTCTTGAAGCTATGCTTAAAGAATTTATTAGTACACAAACTGCTTTTAACAAATCTGTTGAGGAAAAGCTTGATAAAATTGATACTATTGCTTCTAGAGTTGATAGACTTGCCTCCGATGTTAATCTTTTAAAATTGAAAGTTATGCCTAATAATGATATTGATAATAAGATTACTACTACAGCAAATGCCATCCAAGTTAGAATTAATGAGAATATAAGATTAATGGCTGAACTGCGTGCTAGGTGGGATAGAGAAGAAAATGAAAAACTAGCTAAAGAGAATAATGTAGCTAAAGTTTGGACTATTACCACCACTAGTAATGCTAATTCTTCACATGTTGCTGCACCTCCTACTATCAATGGTAAAATAATTGGTGTTGGCAATGTTTCTACTCCTAGTGCAAAGCGTACAAAACTGCCTGAAATTGCTAAAACTGCTGAAACTGCTTGTGATAAAACTGCTGAAATTTTTTCCAACCTTGGGAACAATGATCCCATTGCTGTAGCTCATAATGATTTAGATTTTGATGATTGCCACATCTCTGAAGTTATAAAGTTCTTACAAAAACTTGCTAAAAGTCCTAATGCTAGTGCTATAAATTTAGCCTTTACAAAACATATTACAAATGCTCTCATAAAAGCTAGAGAAGAGAAACTAAAACTTGAAACTTCTATTCCTAGAAAGTTAGAAGATGGTTGGGAGCCCATCATTAAAATGAAATTCAATGACTTTGAATGTAATGCTTTATGTGATCTTGGTGCAAGTATTTCTGTTATGCCTAAAAAGATTTATGATATGCTTGACTTGCCACCATTGAAGAATTGTTATTTGGATGTTAATCTTGCCGATAATGTTAAAAAGAAACCTTTGGGGAGGATTGATAATGTGCATATTACGGTTAACAATAACCTTGTCCCCGTTGATTTTGTTGTCTTGGATATCGAATGCAATGCATCTTGTCCTATTGTGTTGGGAAGACCTTTTCTTCGAACCGTTGGTGTTGTTATTGATATGAGGGAAGGTAATATTAAATATCAATTTCCTCTCAAGAAAGGTATGGAACACTTCCCTAGAAAGAGAATGAATTTGCCTTTTGATTCTATTATTAGAACAAGTTATGATGTTGATGCTTCTACTCTCGATGTTACTTGATTTGCACTTTCTGCGCCTAGCTGAAAGGCGTTAAAGAAAAGCGCTTATGGGAGACAACCCATGTTTTTACCTACAGCAATTTTTTGTTTTGTTGAGTCTTGGAAGTTGTTTACTACTGTAGCAACCTCTCCTTATCATGTTTTTGTGCCAAGTAAAGTTTCTATGTCAAAGTTGATGTTATATTTGGGATCGCAGAAACAGCATTGCTGTCTGTCACGAATCTGGGCACGTTCTCAGTAGAAAATTCTAAACATCTGCCAATTTACGAGCGTGATCCTCAGATATGTACGCAACTTTCATTAGTTTTGAGTTTTTCATTTGAGCAAGTCTGGTGCCAGCTTTAAATTCGTCTTTACTGACTGTTCTGTTTTGACAGATTCTGCCTTTATTTCGCATTGCCTCTTTTGCTATATTGGATTTATTTCTTTGATCCATTAATGTCCAGTAGCATTATAATGTCCAGAAGTGAAAATAATGATTGTGTCACCTCTGAATGAGTGAATTATTAATTGTGCACTAACCCTCTAATGAGTTTGCTTGAAGTTTGGTGTGAAGGAAGTTTTCAAGGGTCAAGAGAGGAGAATGATATACTATGATCAAGAGGAGTGAAAGCTCTAAGCTTGGGGATGCCCCCGTGGTTCACCCCTGCATATTTTAAGAAGACTCAAGCGTCTAAGCTTGGGGATGCCCAAGGCATCCCCTTCTTCATCGACAACATCATCAGGTTCCTCCCCTGAAACTATATTTTTATTCAATCACATCTTGTGTTCTTTACTTGGAGCGTCGGTTTGTTTTCGTTTTTGTTTTTGTTTGAATAAGATGGATCCTAGCATTCACTTTGTGGGAGAGAGACACGCTCCGTTGTTGCATATGGACAAATATGTCCTTAGGCTTTACTCATAATGTTCTAGGCGAAGTTTCTTCTTCGTTAAATTGTTATATGGTTGGAATTGGAAAATGCTACATGTAATAATTCTAAAATGTCTTGGATAATGTGATACTTGGCAATTGTTGTGCTCATGTTTAAGCTCTTGCATCATATGCTTTGCACCCATTAATGAAGAAATACATAGAGCTTGCTAAAATTTGATTTGCATATTTGGTTTCTCTAAGGTCTAGATAATATCTAGTATTGAGTTTTGAACAACAAGGAAGACGGTGTAGAGTCTTATAATGTTTACAATATGTCTTTTATGTGAGTTTTGCTGCACCTGTTCATCCTTGAGTTTGCTTCAAATAACCTTGCTAGCCTAAACCTTGTATCGAGAGGGAATACTTCTCATGCATCCAAAATCCTTGAGCCAACTACTATGCCATTTGTGTCCACCATACCTACCTACTACATGGTATTTCTCCGCCATTCCAAAGTAAATTGCTTGAGTGCTACCTTTAAAATTCCATCATTCACCTTTGCAATATATAGCTCATGGGACAAAATAGCCTTAAAAACTATCGTAGTATTGAATATGTACTTATGCACTTTATATTTTATTAAGTTGCTTGTTGTGCGATAACCATGCTTCTGGGGAACGCCATCAACTATTGTTGAATATCATGTGAGTTGCTATGCATGTCCGTCTTGTCTGAAGGATCTATCATTTTAGTGGTTGGAGCATGCAAAATTGTTAGAGAAGAACATTGGGCCGCTAACTAAAGCCATGAATCATGGTTGAAGTTTCAGTTTTGGACATATATCCTCAATCTCATATGAGAATAATAATTGTTGCTACATGCTTATGCATTTAAGAGGAGTCCATTATCTGTTGTCCATGTTGTCCCGGTATGGATGTCTAAGTTGAGAATAATCAAAAGCGAGAAATCCAAAATGCGAGCATTCTCCTTAGACCTTTGTACAGGGCATGGAGGTACCCCTTTGTGACACTTGGTTGAAACATGGCATGCAAAGATCCGGTAGTCCAAGCTAAGTAGGACGAGGTGCGGACACTATTAGTATACTATGCATGAGGCTTGCAACTTGTAAGATATAATTTACATAACTCATATGCTTTATTACTACCGTTGACAAAATTGTTTCATGTTTTCAAAATAAAAAGCTCTAGCACAAATACAGCAATCGATGCTTTCCTCTTTGAAGGACCTTTCTTTTACTTTTATTGTTGAGTCAGTTTACCTATCTCCTTCCACCTCAAGAAGCAAACACTTGTGTGAACTGTGCATTGATTCCTACATACTTGCATATTGCACTTGTTATATTACTTTATGTTGACACTATCCATGAGATATACATGTTATAAGTTGAAAGCAACCGCTGAAACTTAATCTTCCTATGTGTTGCTTCAATACCTTTACTTTGATTTATTGCTTTATGAGTTAACTCTTATGCAAGACTTATTGATGCTTGTCTTGAAGTACTATTCATGAAAAGTCTTTGCTATATGATTCACTTGTTTACTCATGTCATTACCTTTGTTTTGATCGCTGCATTCATTACATATGTTTACAAATAGTATGATCAAGATTATGATGGCATGTCACTTCAGAAATTATCTTTGTTATCGTTTTACCTGCTCGGGACGAGCAGAACTAAGCTTGGGGATGCTGATACGTCTCCAACGTATCGATAATTTCTTATGTTCCATGCTACTTTATTGATGATACCTACATGTTTTATGCGCATTATATGTCATATTTATGCATTTGAACTAACCTATTAACAAGATGCCGAAGAGCCGCTTGCTGTTTTCGCTGTTTTTGGTTCGAAATCCTAGGAAATATTCTCGGAATTGACGAAACTTTCGCCCAGGGTCCTATTTTTGCACGAAGCTTCCAAAGACCGAAGAGATAACGAAGTGGGGCCACGAGGCAGCCAGGGCATAGGCGCGCGGCCCAAGCCCCGGCCGCGCCGACCTGCCCCCGGGCCCTCGTGTGGCCCCCTGACCTACCCTTCCGCCTACTTAAAGCCTCCGTCGCAAAACCCCAGTACCGAGAGCCACGATACGGAAAACCTTCCAGAGACGCCGCGAATCCCATCTCGGGGATTCAGAGATCGCTCCGCACCCTGCCGGAGAGGGGATTCATCTCCTGAGGACTCTTCATCGCCATGATCGCCTCCGGAGTGATGAGTGAGTAGTTCACCCCTGGACCATGGGTCCATAGCAGTAGCTAGATGGTCGTCTTCTCCTTGTTGTGCTTCATTGTTGGATCTTGTGAGCTGCCTAACATGATCAAGATCATCTATCTGTAATACTATATGTTGTGTTTGTCGGGATCCGATGGATAGAGAGTACTATGATTATGGTGATTATCAATCTATTGTTTATGTGTTGTTTATGATCTTGCATGCTCTCCGTTATTAGTAGAGGCTCTGGCCAAGTTTGTACTCTTAACTCCAAGAGGGAGTATTTATGCTCGATAGTGGGTTCATGCCTCCATTGAATCTGGGACAGTGACAGAAAGTTCTAAGGTTGTGGATGTGCTGTTGCCACTAGGGATAAAACATTGATGCTATGTCTAAGGATGTAGTTGTTGATTACATTACGCACCATACTTAATGCAATTGTCTGTTGCTTAGCAACTTAATACTGAATGGGGTTCGGATGATAACCTGAAGGTGGACTTTTTAGGCATAGATGCAGTTGGATGGCGGTCTATGTACTTTGTCGTAATGCCCAATTAAATCTCACTATATTTATCATATCATGTATATGCATTGTTATGCCTTTCTCTATTTGTCAATTGCCCTGTAATTTGTTCACCCAACATGCTTTTATCTTATGAGAGAGACACCTCTAGTGAACTGTGGACCCCGGTCCTATTCTTTACATAGCATACAATCTACTGCAACTGTATTTTTACTATTTTCTTTGCAAACATCTTCCACTCGATACGCTTAATCCTTTGTTACAGCAAGCCGGAGATTGACAACCTCACTGTTTCGTTGGGGCAAAGTACTTTGGTTTTGTTGTGCAGATTCCACGTTGGCGCAGGAATCCCTGGTGTTGCGCCGCATCACATTTCGCGACCATCAACCTTCAACGTGCTTCTTGGCTCCTACTGGTTCGATTAAACCTTGGTTTCTTTCTGAGGGAAAACTTGCTACTGTGCGCATCATACCTTCCTCTTGGGATTCCCAACGAACGTGTGAGTTACACGCCATCACACGGCGGCAAAGCATTTTGCTAAATCTCAAGCACACATAGTTGGGGTCCATTAGAGGGACTAATTAAATCAAAGTACAATGGATTATAAAAGCAGGTTTTATCATTGATTAGCTTTGCAACGGCCTATCAACTGTAAGTGTTGCATGTGTTCTAAAGAACTATGTTCATCGTCACAGATCAAGAGGAGTACGCAGTGGAGGACGCACAAAACAACCGTAGGCCAGGTGGGCACACCTTACTAATTTTCTTTTTTCCACTTTATATGTGATAATTTTTTACATAATTAATTAACTAAACATTTTAAAATAGGGTGGGCCATTCAACCCAAACACCATGTTGCGTACGTCGCTGAGGGTAAGGGGTTTCATCTTCGTTCTATGGTATGAGTATGTAATGCGCGTGATACTCATCGAAGACAATATATATAGCAGACATCACATCAGATGAGCCTATGGATAAAAATGGGCCAAATCATATCTACTAGTGCACAAATGAAGTTAAAAATAGGTCAACCTTCATTAAACCGATACTACTTAAAAGACCATTGTTTGACCTAAGTAAGCGTATATATGAGGTCTGTAATACTAGTCACAATGCATAGTATCATATATAAAAGTATGGTGTGTATGATACAATTAATACTACATGTTACTATGTCAACGATGCATGGTATCATGTACTAGTATCATAATCTTCTTATATTAATTGATTTGTAGAATCTCAATGCAGATCTATGTACAAGATTATTTAACATTAAATTTTCTAGTACTACGTGCTATGATACGGTATCTACCTATGATATTATAATCCTCTCTCTCATCTTTAATTGCAGTGCCACATCAGCTTTTTTGCAAGCATGAGATGCATGATAGTGTACTACCTATGATACTCCCATTGTGGGTAGTCTAAGGGGGCAATGTTAGACCTAATTAAGTGTTTGAGGTTAGTTATGGACCGCTGTTATACCTAATTGTGTTTGAGGTCAGTTAGGGACCTTATTATACATAATTAAGTGTTAGAGGTGAGTTCAAATAATAATATATAGTTGGGGTCTAAAGTTCACCAACGTATGCAACACACGAGCTGCCAAATGTGTACTTAATTAACCCTATTAGGAAAACACAAGATTATCTCATTCAACAAAATATTAGGAAAGTGTATCACAATTGTATTTATCCCTTATCTCTCTCATGTTAACCGAGACAAGAGTTCGTTCTAGGTCAGCTCTACGACAATTAGCGTCGCAAGGGTGGTAACATAGGTGTGCAGTTGCGAAAGTTTTTTCCCAAGTTGTCGACTTCCTCAATCCACACTTAATATTTGTGCATGCGGGCCTAAGTATATGGTACTACTTAGTTCTATTCCTAGTATATATGTTGGGTGACTTAGAAAAATCATACTTCGTACATGATTCCTTCGAAAATCCTTTAGGGCTTCTTTGATTCATATTAGGTTGGTATAAGATAATAGGATTTAGATCTTATAGGAATATTTCCTACACTAGTAGTTTGATTCATATGAACATATCCAATAGGAAATAATCCTATAGGAATCATCAAGTAGTGCAAATCCTAGTATAGGATTAAATATTTGGTCCTACCTCATGGAAAAATTCATTTGGCGCAATCAAACGCAACTCATCTTATTATAGGATTTAACTACA
The DNA here is from genome assembly GCA_030979885.1 of Lolium multiflorum. NCBI lineage: Eukaryota > Viridiplantae > Streptophyta > Magnoliopsida > Poales > Poaceae > Lolium > Lolium multiflorum. The sequence goes on along the minus strand of CM061752.1, from coordinate 43,213,949 downwards.
CATGTCATCCCAAATCCCAATCCTACATTCCTACTCCTATGATTTCCCTATCCTGTGAATGAAAGGAGCCCTTAAAATCAAACTATCCCGCACCTCGTCGATTCGTATAAAACCGACTCTAGCCAACAACTCTTCGCCCGACCTTTCTTCTTCACCATCAGGCCACCACACACTGTCATTTTCCATTGCAACGCATTTAGGGTGTGTTCGGTTCCAGAACCAAGTGGAATGGAATGGAACCGTTCCGCACCTAGAGCCCATTCTTGTGTTCGGTTGTGGAATGGAACGGAACCGAGTGGTTCCTCGAAAGGGAATATTCTCCCCATATGCAGAATGCACCCATTCCACCGAATCGGTGGAATGTGGTGGAACGGCTGTTACTTAGCCGCTATTAATTACAAAGCACTTCACTAATCCAACCAAAAAAATTATTAGTTGTTGTTAATTATGATTTTGAGATTAAAAAGGCCACTATTAATTACGATATTTAGACAAAAGATTAAACTTTAACTTCATTCCGTTCTACTCTCCAAATTCCCCGACCATACAAAAAATAACATTAATTACGATTTTAAGATTAAAAAGGCCATTAGGCGTTGTTAATTACGATTTTAAGATTTAAAAGGCTATTTGCCATTGTTAATTACGATTCTTAGACAAAAGTTTAGTTTAACCACATTCCGTTCTGCTCTCCAATTCCTCCAACCGAACAAAAAACAGTACCATTCTGTACCTCCTTTTTGTCCAAACCGAACGCGGGGATGGAACCATTCCATTCCTCTGGAAAGGAACCATTCCTTACTAAAATCTTCTTGTGCCACCTCCCAGTTTAAAGGCCTACTCGCATAACCCTACAGCTCTGCACTCGCGTGGGCAACCGAACACACCTACATCATCAATGCCCCGCGTACTTATCCGCACCGCCTACAGCTCTGCACTCCTATGACCTATCCATGGCTGGGCAGTCAAAAAAAGCTGCGTCACCTGGGAAATCAACAAGCCACGCAAGCAAGTCGCAAGCATCATAAATTCCGAATCAATGCCTAGCTACAGTCTACCTGGCCTCCTCCCAACTCATTGTCCTTGAGGCCTTAACAAAGCCTTCTAAAAGGGTTTTATCAAAATATTCCATATGGATTAGTAAAAAAACGCACCTGCTAAAGATTCATATATGCCCCTAGGTTAAAAATATGCATCTCAAATTTGTATGGATACATATGTATCTCTGACTAAAATGCATGTATCAAGACATAAGTGAGACACCTATATATTTTCAAACGGGGATGTAGTAGTAGATTTTTTGGGTCATGTGTTGGCAATAAAAAATGGATTCCCCATTTCATCTGTGCACAAGGAGGGCAAAACGAGTGGTCTTTTGTGAAGTGTCTCTACCAATCTACAACCACTTCAATTTTCACATGTACGCTAGACCCTGAAAGATGTCCAAATCAAGTTGCAGTGTTTTATCTCGATCCACATCTACATATGGTTTTATAATTGAGCTTTATCCTAATGAATTCAAAATTAAACTGTATGAGTTTGCTTGTTTTTGTACCCACTTGGGAAGGGTTCATGCAGGATCTGTAGCGAACTTTCTTGTGAAGACATATTTTGGCACATACTGTATGTGAATCTTCTCACGGCCATCAACTTTGAATACTCAAGTTTTTTACTCCTATATATGCAAAATGATATCAGTGTACCATTTTACTTATTCACAATGTTGGCAAAAAATGTATTTTTATGCCCATCTATTTCCATTTTTTGATTTCTTTTTTGAATTTTCATGCCCATTTGTAGATTTGACCAAGATTTAAACAAGTTTAACACATGAAAAATGAAAAGGTAAGCATGGATCCTTCTTAGACACTCTAAAATGAAGCTTTTGGGAGGTTCTTGAAATTTCCAAGTTTGAAACCCAAAACCACTTCTTCTCTTCATGTTTGACTACATAAGATAGAGTTTAGGGTTAGGGGTAGATACATGATTTTTCTTGTTTGAATATGTCTAGACCTTGTTTATCAACTTTAATGCTTACTATATGACATAAGAAGACTATGTGCTTTGGTTTTTCATTTTCTGTTTTTTTATTTTATGCCCATTTGAATCTTGGTCAAATCCTAGGTTTGACCAGGATTTAAGCAAGTTTAAAACATGAAAACGACTTCTCTTCGTGCTTGACTTCTTATTCACTCCAAAATGAAGCTTTTGGAAGGGTTTTTGACATTTCCATGTTTGAAACCCAAAACGACATCTCTTCGTGCTTGACTTCATAAGATAGAGTTTAGGGTTAGGGGGTAGATACATGAATTTTCTGGTTTGAATATGTCTAGACCTAGCTTGTTTATCAACTTGAATGCTTGCTATATGACATCAGAAGACTATGTGTTTGGTTTTTATTTTTTTGAATTTGTTATGCCCATTTGAATCCTGGTCAAATCCTAGGTTTGACCAAGATTTAAACAAGTTTGTTTATCAACTTGAATGCTTGCTATATGACATCAGAAGACTATGTGTTTGGTTTTTGTTTTTTGAATTTGTTATGCCCATTTGAATCTTAGTCAAATCCTAGGTTTGAATATATATGTCTAGACCTTGTATATCAACTTGAATGCCTTACTATACATATGACATAAGAATGTTATGTGCTTTGGTTTTTCATTCTTTTCATTTTTTCTGAATTTTTAGGGCCATTTGAATCTTGGTCAAATCCTTGGTTTGACCAAGATTTAAACAAATTTAAAACATGAAAATGAAAAGGGAAGTCTGTATCCTTCTTAGTCACTCTAAAATGAAGCTTTTGGGATGTTCTTTAAATTTCAATGTTTGAAACCCAAAACGACTTCCCTTCATGCTAGACTTCATAAGATCGACAGGGGTAGATACATGATTTGTCTGGTTTGGATATATCTAGACCTTGTTTATCAACTTGATTGCTTACGATATGACATAAGAAGACTATGTGATTTGGTTTTTCATTTTTCTGATTTTTTTGAATTTTGTGCCCACCCATTTGTATCTTCGTCAAATCCTAGGTTTGACCAAGATAATTTAAACAAGTTTAAAACATGAAAATGTAAAGGGAAGCATGTATCCTTCTTAGTCACTCTAAAATGAAGCTTTTGGGAGGTTTTTGAAATTTTGATGTTTGAAACCCAAAACCACTTCTCTTCACATGCTTGACTTCATAAGACAGAGTTTAGGGGTTAGGGGTATAGATACATGATTTGTCTGGTTTGAATATGTCTAGACCTTGTTTATCAACTTGAATGCTTACTATATGACATAAGAAGACTATGTGATTTGGTTTTTAATTTTTCTGTTTTTTAATTATTTTTCTGCCCATTTGAATCTTGGTCAAATCCTAGGTTTGAACAAGATTTAGACAAGTTTAACACGTGAAATTAAACGAATAAGTAAGCATTGATCCTTCTTAGTCACTCCAAAATGTACCAATTGATAGTGTTAACTTTGCTTCATGGAAAAAATAATGTCATGTAAATGAGTTAACTTGGATTTCCTACCCTTGAATCCATAGGAAACTTTGTTCTAATGCACTATTATAATCAACCGAGTTTTTACACCAACAGGTCTGTCACTTACGTGTGGTGCCCACGCGTGAGGTCCCACACTTCAGTGAGCACAAGTCACGTGCAATAGGTACGCCAACTCCCAGCCATCTTCTTTGTCAAGAGAAGACGCATCAGATGCGTAAAGTCCGTGGGTCCTTCTCGATCCTTCGGTGTCCCTCTCACAAAAATCTATCTCATTCTCGGCCTCGCGCTCGCTCGCTCGCACGTCCTGCGCACTGACAAACCCTGCACAACAGTCAACATCATCATCATCACCCGAAAAAGGGGAGACACCATAATGCTCTGCCTTTTTTCTCTCCTCCGAGTGATCCCTCTTCCTCCGAGTTTCACTCGACGGGCAAACGCACATCTGCATAGTAATAATAAAAAGGTAGAAAAATCGATATACGAATCTATAATTAAATAGGTTAAACTAGGGTTTTGCCCTGTACTACAGATCAAGGTTCAAAAAATCCAACTACGGGGTTCGAACAACACGATTCTAATCCAAGAACTTTTTCGACCTCATCCAAGTGGCCTCAAACTATAGGGTTAGCATCTAGTGCAGTATGTGTGAAAATGTATGCACTATGTGTGCTATAACTTGTATGTCTTTCAAATTTGAACCAACTTTGAATAAGTTTGAAATATTTGAAATGGGGCTTTTGGCTTAAACGTTTGAAACTCAAAACGATTCTCTTCATGCTAGACTTCATAAGACCGAGTTTAGGGTTAGGGGTAGATACATGATTTGTCTGGTTTGAATATGTCTAAACCTTGTTTATCAACTTTAATGCTAACTTCTCAGTCACTCTAAAATGAAGTTTTTGGAGGTTTTTGAAATTTCCATCTTTGAAACCCAAAACCACTTCTCTTCATGCTTGACTTCATAAGAAAAAGTTTAGGGTTAGGGGGTATAGATACATGATTTGTATGGTTTGAATATGTCCAAACCTTGTTTATCAACTTGAATATGCTTACTATATGACATAAGAAGACTATGTACTTTGGTTTTTAATTTTTCTAATTTTTTTAATTTTCTGCGCATTTGAATCATATCTTGGTCAAATCCTAGGTTTCACCAAGATTTAGACAAGTTTAACACGTGAAAATGAGTAAGTAAGCATGGATCCTTCTTAGTCACTCTAAAATGAAGCTTTTGGGATGTTCTTGAAATTTCCATGTTTGAAACCCAAAACCACTTCTCTTCATGATTGACTTCCATAAGATCGACAGATCAGTTTAGGGTTAGGGGTAGATATATACATGATTTTTTGGTTTGAATATGTCTAGACCTTGTTTATCAACTTGAATGCTTACTATACATATGACATAAGAATGCTATGTGCTTTGGTTTTTCATTCTCTTTTTGAATTTTTTCTAAATTTTTAGGCCCATTTGAATCTTGGTCAAATCCTTGGTTTGACCAAGATTTAAACAAGTTTAAAACATGAAAATGAAAAGGGAAGTCAGTATCCTTCGTAGTCACTCTAAAATGGAGAAGCTTTTGGGATGTTCTTGTAATTTCTATGTTTGAAACCGAAAACGAGTTCCCTTCATGCTAGTAGACTAGCTTCATAAGATCGACAGGCCGGGGGTAGATACATGATTTGTCTGGTTTGGATATATCTAGACCTTGTTTATCAACTTTAATGCTTACTATATGACATATATAAGAAAACTATTGCTTTGGTTTTTCCTTTTTCTGTTTTTTTTTATTTTGATGCCCATTTGAATCATGTCGAATCCTAGGTTTGACCAAGATAATTTAAACAAGTTTAAAACATGAAAATGAAAAGGGAAGCATGTATCCTTCTTAGTCACTCTAAAATGAAGATTTTGGGAGGTTTTTGAAATTTCCATGTTTGAAACCCAAAACCACTTCTCACATGCTTGACTTCAATTCATAAAGACAGAGTTTGGGGATATATAGGGGTAGATACATGATTTTTCTGGTTTGATATGTCTAGACCTTGTTTATCAACTTAATTGAATGCTTACTATATGACATAAGAAGACTATGTGCCTTGCTTTTACATTTTTTTAAATTATGCCCATTTGAATCTTGGTCAAATCCTAGGTTTGACCATGATTTAAACAAGTTTAAAACATGAATATGAAAATTAAGCATGTATCCTTCGTAGTCACTCCAAAATGAAGCTCTTGAGAGGGTTTTTGAAATTTCCATGTTTGAAACCAAAAAACCACGTACTTCTCTTCATGCTTGACTTCATAAGACAGAGTTTGGGGTTAGGGGTAGCTTGATACATGATTTTTCTCGTTTGAATATGTCTAGACCTTGTTATCAACTTAATTGAATGCTTACTATATATATGACATAAGAAGACTATGTGCATTGGTTTTTGCATTTTATTGTTTTTTTTAATTTTATGCCCATTTGAATCTTGGTCAAATCCTAAGTTTGACCATGATTTAAACAAGTTGAAAACATGAATATGAAAAATTAAGCATATATCCTTCTTAGTCACTCCAAAATGAAGCTCTTGGGAGGGTTTTTGAAATTTCCATGTTTTAAACCAAAAACCACATATCTTCATGCTTGACTTCATGAGATAGAGTTTAGGGTTAGGGGTAGATACATGATTTCTCTGGTTTGAATATATCTAGACCTTGTTTATCAACTTAATTGAATGCTTACTAATGTGACATAAGAAGACTATGTGCCTTGATTTTCCATTTTTTGTTTTTTCTGAATTTTTATGCCCATTTGAATCTTGGTCAAATCCTAGGTTTGACCATGATTTAAACAAGTTTAATAAAACATGAATAGGAAAAATTAAGCATATATCCTTCTTAGTCACTCCAAAATGTAGATCTTGGTAGGGTTTTTAAAATTTCCATGTTTGAAACCAAAAACCACGACTTCTCTTCATGCATGCTTGACTTCATAAGACAGAGTTTAGGGCTAGGGTAGCTAGATACATGATGTTTCTGGTTTGAATATGTCTAGACCTTGTTTATCAACTTAATTGAATGCTTACTATATGACATAAGAAGACTATGTGCCTTGATTTTACATTTTTTTAAATTATGCCCATTTGAATCTTGGTCAAATCCTAGGTTTGACCATGATTTAAACAAGTTTGTTTATCAACTTGAATGCTTGCTATATGACATCAGAAGACTATGTGTTTGGTTTTTGTTTTTTGAATTTGTTATGCCCATTTGAATCTTAGTCAAATCCTAGGTTTGAATATATATGTCTAGACCTTGTATATCAACTTGAATGCTTACTATACATATGACATAAGAATGTTATGTGCTTTGGTTTTTCATTCTTTTCATTTTTTTCTGAATTTTTAGGGCCATTTGAATCTTGGTCAAATCCTTGGTTTGACCAAGATTTAAACAAATTTAAAACATGAAAATGAAAAGGGAAGTCTGTATCCTTCTTAGTCACTCTAAATTTTTTTATACCCATTTGATTCTTCGTCAAATCCTAGGTTTGTTGACCTAGATTTGAACAAGTTTAAAACATGAATATGAAAAGGTAAGCATGTATGCTTCTTAATTAGTCACTCCAAAATGAAGCTCTTGGGAGGGTTTTTGAAATTTCCATGATTTAAACCAAAAACCACTTCTCTTCATGCTTGACTTCATAAGTTAGGGTTTAGGGATATATAGGGGGTAGATACATCATGATTTTTCTGGTTTGAATATGTCTAGAGCTTGTTTATCAACTTAATTGAATGCTTACTATATGACATAAGAAGACTATGTGCCTTGATATTTCATTTTTTAAAATTATGCCCTTTTGAATATTGGTCAAAACCTAGGTTTGACAAAGATTTAAAAAAGATTAAAACATGAAAATGAAAAAGTAAGCCTTGATCCTTCTTATTAACTCCAAAATGAAGGTTTTTGGGAGGGTTTTTGAAATATCCATGTTTGAAACCCAAAAACCACTTCTCTTCGTGCAGAGTTTAGGGTTAGGGGTAGCTAGACACATGAATTTTCTGGTTTGATATGTCTAGACCTTGTTTATCAACTTAATTGAATGCTTACTATATGACATAAGAAGACTATGTGCCTTGATTTTACATTTTTTTTAAATTATGCCCATTTGAATCTTGGTCAAATCCTAGGTTTGACCATGATTTAAACAAGTTTGTTTATCAACTTGAATGCTTGCTATATGACATCAGAAGACTATGTGTTTGGTTTTTGTTTTTTGAATTTGTTATGCCCATTTGAATCTTAGTCAAATCCTAGGTTTGAATATATATGTCTAGACCTTGTATATCAACTTGAATGCTTACTATACATATGACATAAGAATGTTATGTGCTTTGGTTTTTCATTCTTTTCATTTTTTTCTGAATTTTTAGGGCCATTTGAATCTTGGTCAAATCCTTGGTTTGACCAAGATTTAAACAAATTTAAAACATGAAAATGAAAAGGGAAGTATGTATCCTTCTTAGTCACTCTAAAATGAAGCTTTTGGGATGTTCTTTAAATTTCAATGTTTGAAACCCAAAACGACTTCCCTTCATGCTAGACTTCATAAGATCGACAGGGGGTAGATACATGATTTGTCTGGTTTGGATATATCTAGACCTTGTTTATCAACTTGATTGCTTACGATATGACATAAGAAGACTATGTGATTTGGTTTTTCATTTTTCTGATTTTTTTGAATTTTGTGCCCACCCATTTGTATCTTCGTCAAATCCTAGGTTTGACCAAGATAATTTAAACAAGTTTAAAACATGAAAATGTAAAGGGAAGCATGTATCCTTCTTAGTCACTCTAAAATGAAGCTTTTGGGAGGTTTTTGAAATTTCGATGTTTGAAACCCAAAACCACTTCTCTTCACATGCTTGACTTCATAAGACAGAGTTTAGGGGTTAGGGGTATAGATACATGATTTGTCTGGTTTGAATATGTCTAGACCTTGTTTATCAACTTGAATGCTTACTATATGACATAAGAAGACTATGTGATTTGGTTTTTAATTTTTCTGTTTTTTAATTATTTTTCTGCCCATTTGAATCTTGGTCAAATCCTAGGTTTGAACAAGATTTAGACAAGTTTAACACGTGAAATTAAACGAATAAGTAAGCATTGATCCTTCTTAGTCACTCCAAAATGTACCAATTGATAGTGTTAACTTTGCTTCATGGAAAAAATAATGTCATGTAAATGAGTTAACTTGGATTTCCTACCCTTGAATCCATAGGAAACTTTGTTCTAATGCACTATTATAATCAACCGAGTTTTTACACCAACAGGTCTGTCACTTACGTGTGGTGCCCACGCGTGAGGTCCCACACTTCAGTGAGCACAAGTCACGTGCAATAGGTACGCCAACTCCCAGCCATCTTCTTTGTCAAGAGAAGACGCATCAGGATGCGTATTGGAAGTCCGTGGGTCCTTCTGGATCCTTCGGTTGTCCCTCTCACAAAAAAAAAATCTATCTCATTCTCGGCCTCGCTCGACTCGCTCGCTCGCTCGCTCGCACGTCCTGCGCACTGACAAACCCTGCACAACAGTCAACATCATCATCATCACCCGAAAAAGGGGAGACACCATAATGCTCTGCCTTTTTTCTCTCCTTCCGAGTGATCCCTCTTCCTCCGAGTTTCACTCGACGGGCAAACGCACATCTGCAGCATAGTAATAATAAAAAGGTAGAAAAATCGATATACGAATCTATAATTAAATAGGTTAAACTAGGGTTTTGCCCTGTACTACAGATCAAGGTTCAAAAAAATCCAACTATTCGAACAACACGATTCTAATCCAAGAACTTTTTCGACCTCATCCAAGTGGCCTCAAACTATAGGGTTAGCATCTAGTGCAGTATGTGTGAAAATGTATGCACTATGTGTGCTATAACTTGTATGTCTTTCAAATTTGAACCAACTTTGAATAAGTTTGAAATATTTGAAATGGGGCTTTTGGCTTAAACGTTTGAAACTCAAAACGATTCTCTTCATGCTAGACTTCATAAGACCGAGTTTAGGGTTAGGGGTAGATACATGATTTGTCTGGTTTGAATATGTCTAAACCTTGTTTATCAACTTTAATGCTAACTTCTCAGTCACTCTAAAATGAAGTTTTTGGAGGTTTTTGAAATTTCCATCTTTGAAACCCAAAACCACTTCTCTTCATGCTTGACTTCATAAGAAAAAGTTTAGGGTTAGGGGGTATAGATACATGATTTGTATGGTTTGAATATGTCCAAACCTTGTTTATCAACTTGAATATGCTTACTATATGACATAAGAAGACTATGTACTTTGGTTTTTAATTTTTCTGATTTTTTTAATTTTCTGCGCATTTGAATCATATCTTGGTCAAATCCTAGGTTTCACCAAGATTTAGACAAGTTTAACACGTGAAAATGAGTAAGTAAGCATGGATCCTTCTTAGTCACTCTAAAATGAAGCTTTTGGGATGTTCTTGAAATTTCCATGTTTGAAACCCAAAACCACTTCTCTTCATGATTGACTTCCATAAGATCGACAGATCAGTTTAGGGTTAGGGGTAGATATATACATGATTTTTTGGTTTGAATATGTCTAGACCTTGTTTATCAACTTGAATGCTTACTATACATATGACATAAGAATGCTATGTGCTTTGGTTTTTCATTCTCTTTTTGAATTTTTTCTAAATTTTTAGGCCCATTTGAATCTTGGTCAAATCCTTGGTTTGACCAAGATTTAAACAAGTTTAAAACATGAAAATGAAAAGGGAAGTCAGTATCCTTCGTAGTCACTCTAAAATGGAGAAGCTTTTGGGATGTTCTTGTAATTTCTATGTTTGAAACCGAAAACGAGTTCCCTTCATGCTAGTAGACTAGCTTCATAAGATCGACAGGCCGGGGGTAGATACATGATTTGTCTGGTTTGGATATATCTAGACCTTGTTTATCAACTTTAATGCTTACTATATGACATATATAAGAAAACTATTGCTTTGGTTTTTCCTTTTTCTGTTTTTTTTTAATTTTGATGCCCATTTGAATCATGTCGAATCCTAGGTTTGACCAAGATAATTTAAACAAGTTTAAAACATGAAAATGAAAAGGGAAGCATGTATCCTTCTTAGTCACTCTAAAATGAAGCTTTTGGGAGGTTTTTGAAATTTCCATGTTTGAAACCCAAAACCACTTCTCTTCACATGCTTGACTTCATAAGACAGAGTTTAGGGGTTAGGGGTATAGATACATGATTTGTCTGGTTGAATATGTCTAGACCTTGTTTATCAACTTTAATGCTTACTATATGACATAAGAAAACAATTGCTTTGGTTTTTCTTTTTCTGATTTTTTTGAATTTTGATGCCCATTTGAATCTTGTCAAATTCTAGGTTTGACCAAGATTTAAACAAGTTTAAAACATGAAAATGAAAAGGGAAGCATGTAACCTTCTCAGTCACTCTAAAATGAAGTTTTTGGGAGGTTTTTGAAATTTCCATGTTTGAAACCCGAAACCACTTCTCTTCATGCTTGACTTCATAAGACAGAGTTTAGGGTTAGGGGTAGATACATGATTTGTATGGTTTGAATATGTCCAAACCTTGTTTATCAACTTGAATATGCTTATGTGCTTTGGTTTTTTATTTTTCTGATTTTTTTGAATTTTATGCCCATAAATCTTGGTCAAATCCTAGGTTTGACCAGGATTTAAACAAGTTTAAAACATGAAATGAAAAGATAAGCCTGGATCCTTCTTAGTCACTCTAAAATGAAGCTTTTGGGAGGTTCTTGAAATTTCCATATTTGAAACCCAAAACCACTTCTCTACATGATTGACTTCATAAGACATAGTTTAATTAGAGTTTTAGGGGTAGATATATACATGATTTTTCTGGTTTGAATATATATGTCTAGACCTTGTTTATCAACTTGAATGCTTACTATACATATGACATAAGAATGCTATATATGTGCTTTGGTTTTTCATTCTTTTGATTTTTTTCTGAATTTTTAGGGCCATTTGAATCTTGCATGGTTAAACTTGGGTTTTGCCCAGTTCTAAAGATCAAGGGTTCAAAAAAATCCAACTACGGGGTTCGAACAACACGATTCTAATCCAAGAATTTTTTCGACCTCATCCAAATGGCCTCAAACTATAGGGTTAGCATCTAGTGCAGTATGTGTGAAAATGTATGCACTATGTGTGCTATAACTTGTATGTCTTTCAAATTAAGTTGATAAACAAGGTCTAGACATATTCAAACCAGAATATTATACTGCATTAGTACAAAAAGTTTCCTATGGATTCATCAAGGGTAGTAAAGCCAAGTTAACTCATTGTCATGACTAAGAAGGATCCATGCTTACTTTTTCATTTTCATGTTTTAAACTTGTTTAAATCTTGGTCAAACCTAGGATTTGACCAAGATTCAAATGGTCATAAAAAATCAAACAAAATCAAGAAAATCAAAAACCAAACCACATAGTCTTCTTATGTAATATACTAAGCATTCAAGTTGATCAACGAAGTCTAGACATATTCAAACCAGAAAAATCATGTATCTACCCCCTAACCCTAAACGTTGTCTTATGAAGTCAAGCATGAAGAGAAGAAGTGGTTTTGGGTTTCAAACATGGAAAATTCAAAAACCCACCCAAAAGCTTCATTTTGGAGTGACTAAGAAGGATCCAAGCTTACTTTTTCATTTTCATGTTTCAAACTTGTTTAAATCTTTGTCAAACCTAGGATTTGACCAAGATTCAAATGGGCATAAAAATTCAAAAAAGAAATCAAAAAAATGAAACACCAAAGCACATAAACTTCTTATGTCATATAGTAATTAAGCATTCATGTTGATCAACAAAGTCTATATATATTTAAACAATAAAAATCATGTATATATACCCCCAAACCCAAAACCACTTCTCTTCACATGCTTGACTTCATAAGACAGAGTTTAGGGGTTAGGGGTATAGATACATGATTTGTCTGGTTTGAATATGTCTAGACCTTGTTTATCAACTTGAATGCTTACTATGTGATTTGGTTTTTCATTTTTCTGTTTTTTAATTATTTTTCTGCCCATTTGAATCTTGGTCAAATCCTAGGTTTGAACAAGATTTAGACAAGTTTAACACGTGAAATTAAACGAATAAGTAAGCATTGATCCTTCTTAGTCACTCCAAAATGTACCAATTGATAGTGTTAACTTTGCTTCATGGAAAAAATAATGTCATGTAAATGAGTTAACTTGGATTTCCTACCCTTGAATCCATAGGAAACTTTGTTCTAATGCACTATAATAATCAACCGAGTTTTTACACCAACAGGTCTGTCACTTACGTGTGGTGCCCACGCGTGTGGTCCCACACTTGAGTGAGCACAAGTCACGTGCAATAGGTACGCCAACTCCCAGCCATCTTCTTTGTCAAGAGAAGACGCATCAGGATGCGTATTGGAAGTCTGTGGGTCCTTCTGGATCCTTCGGTTGTCCCTCTCACAAAAAAAACAAATCTCTCTCATTCTCGGCCTCGCTCGACTCGCTCGCTCGCACCTCCTGCGCACTGACAAACCCTGCACAACAGTCAACATCACCAGAAAAAGAATATACACCATCAATAAGAGGGGCCCCGTGACTGCTCTCCCTTCTTCTCCTTCCGAGTGATTCCTCTTCCTCCGAGTTTCACTCGACGGGCAAACACACATGTGCTGCATAGTAATAATAAAAAAGTAAAAGAATCGACTACGAATCTATTATTAAATAGGTTATAAACTAGGGTTTTCCCCAGTACTACAGATCAAGTTGAAAAAAAAATCCAACTACGGGGTTTGATTTTGGCCTACAAATAAAAAATTAAATAAGTTGAACTAGTATTCCTCTAAAAAATCATTTTGGTTTGCATTGTTTGATAATTTTCATAGCTAGAGTGCATCACAATTTTTTGATTTCATGCTTTGCTTTGCCAATTTTGATTTTTTCTAACCACCTTCTCTTTGATTTCAAATTTAGGTCAAACTATCGGTGCCTACTATGTGTTCTACTTGAATTGGATGCAGCATGCGCACATGATATGTTTTGCCATTGTTTTGGGCTTCCACACATCTTGGGGCATCCAAGTATTTAAGTTACCTTGTTTTTTAATTGTAATTCATGTACCCTTTCCTCCCAATTAAATTTTGGTTTTACATTTTTAAATTTTTTAAATTTTTATGCCCATTCTGATGTCATATAGTTAGCATTTAAGTTGATAAACAAGGTCTAGACATATTCAAACCGGAAAAATCATGTATCTACCCCTAACCCAAAACTCTGTCTTATCAAGTCAAGCACGAAGAGAAGTCGTTTTGGGTTTCAAACATGGAATTTTCAAAAACCCTCCAAAAAGCTTCATTTTGGAGTGACTAAGAAGGATGGAGGCTTACCTTTTTCATTTTCATGTTTTAAACATGTTTAAATCTTGGTCAAACCTATTATTTGACAAAGAATCAGATGGGCTTAAAATTTCAAAAAAATCAAAAAATGAAAAACCAAAGCATGCAGTCTTCTTATATATGTCATATATATATTACGACACATTCAAGTTGATAAACAAGGTTTGGACATATTCAAACCAAAAAATCATGTATCCACCCTAACGCTAAACTCTGTCATATGAAGTCAAGCATATGAAGAGAAGTGGTTTTGGGTTTCAAACATGGAAATTTCCATGCTTGAAACCAAAAACCACTTCTCTTCATGCATGCTTGACTTCATAAGACAGAGTTTAGGGTTAGGTGGTAGATACATGATTTTCCTGGTTTGAATATGTGTAGACCTTGTTTATCAAATTAATTGAATGCTTACTATATAACATAAGAGAAGACCTTGTTTTTTTTGAATTTTTATACCCATTTGAATCTTTGTCAAATCCTTGGTTCCACCAAGATTTGAATAAGTTAAAAACATGAATATGAAAAAGTAAGCATGTATGCTTCTTAGTCACTTCAAAATGAAGCTCTTGGAGGGTTTTTGAAATTTCCATGTTTGAAACCAAAAACCACGTACTTCTCTTCATGCTTGACTTCATAAGACAGAGTTTGGGGTTAGGGGTAGCTTGATACATGATTTTTCTCGTTTGAATATGTCTAGACCTTGTTATCAACTTAATTGAATGCTTACTATATATATGACATAAGAAGACTATGTGCCTTGATTTTCCATTTTTTGTTTTTTCTGAATATTTATGCCCAAGTTTAATAAACATGAATATGAAATTTCCATGATTTATACCAAAAACCACTTCTCTTCATGCTTGACTTCATAAGTTAGGGTTTAGGGATATATAGGGGGTAGATTCATCATGATTTTTCTGGTTTGAATATGTCCAGAGCTTGTTTATCAACTTAATTGAATGCTTACTATATGACATAAGAAGACTATGTGCTTGATTTTTCATTTTTTTAAATTATGCCCATTTGAATCTTGGTCAAATCCTAGGTTTGACCAAGATTTAAACAAGATTAAAACATGAAAATGAAAAATTAAGCCTTGATCCTTCTTATTCACTCCAAAATGAAGCTTTTGGGAGGGTTTTTGAGATATCCAGGTTTGAAACCCAAAACCACTTCTCTTCATGCATAGTTTAGGGTTAGGTGTAGATACATGAATTTTTGGTTTATAGTAAGCATTCAAGTTGATAAACAAGGTTTAGACATATTCAAACTAGAAAAATCATGTATATACCCCCTAAGGCTAAACTCTGTGATATATATGAAGTCAAGCATATAAGAGGAATGGTTTTGGGTTTCAAACATGGAAAATTCAAAAACCCTCCCAAAAGCTTCATTTTTTGAGTGAATAAGAAGGATCCAGGCTTACTTTTTCATTTTCATGTTACTGACTTGTTTAATTCTTGGTCAAACCTAGGATTTGACCAAGATTCAAATAGGCATAAAAATTCAATAAAGAATTCAAAAAATGAAAAACCAAAGCACATAATTAAGCTTCTTAAGTTATAGTAAGCATTCATGTTGATCAACGGAGTCTATACATATTTAAACATTAAAAATCATGTATATACCCCAACCCTAAACTCTGTCTAATGAAGTCAAGGACGAAGAGAAGTGGTTTTCGTTTTTTTTTTGAATTTTTATGCCCATTTGAATCTTGGTCAAATCCTTGCAGGTTTGACCAATATTTAAACAAGTTTAAAACATGAAAATGAAAAGTAAGTGTGGATCCTTCTTATTCACTCCAAAATGAAGCTTTTGGGAGGTTTTTTTAAATTTTCCATGTTCGAAACCCAAAATGATATCTCTCCGTGCTTTACTTCATAAGACAAAGTTTAGGGGTAGGGGGTAGATACATGATTTTTCTGGTTTGAATATGTCTAGACCTTGTTTATCAACTTGAATGCTTATTATGTGACATCAAAAGACTATGTGTTTAGTTTTTTTTTGAATTTGTTATGCCCATTTGAATCTTGGTCAAATCCTAGGTTTGACCAAGATTTAAACCAGTTTAAAACATGAAAATGAAAAGTAAGCCTGGATTCTTCTTAGTCACTCCAAAATGAAGCTTTTGGGAGGTTTTTTAAATTTCCATGTTTGAAACCCAAAACCACTCCTCTTAATGCTTGACTTCATAAGACAGAGTTTAGGGTTAGGGGCCAAGTATATACATGATTTTTCTTGTTTAAATATGTCTAGACTTTGTTTATCAACTTGAATGCTTACTATATGACATCAAAAGACTATGTGTTTGGTTTTGATTTTTTTGAATTTGTTATGTCCATTTGAATCTTGGTCAAATCCTAGGTTTGACCAAGATTTAAACCAATTTAAAACATGAAAATGAAAATGAAAGCCTGGATTCTTCTTAGTCACTCCAAAATGAAGCTTTTGGGAGTTTTTTCAATTTCCAATGTTTGAAACCCAAAACCACTTTTCTTCATGCTTGACTTCATAAGACAGAGTTTAGGGTTAGGGGGTATATACAATATTTTTCTGGTTTGAATATGTCTAGACTTCGTTGATCAACTGTAATGCTTACTATATGACATAAGAAGCTTATGTGCTTTGGTTTTTTTTTTGATTTCTTTTTTGAATTTTTATGCCCACTTGAATCCTGGTCAAATCCTTTGTTTGACCAAGATTTAAACAAGTTAAAACATGAAAATGAAAAAGTAAGCCTGGCTCCTTCTTAGTCATGAAAATGAGTTAACTTGGCTTTCCAACCCTTGAATCCATAGGAAACTTTGTACTAATGCAGTATAATAATCACCCGAGTTTTTACACCAACAGGTCTGTCACTTACGTGTGGTGCCCATGCGTGAGGTCCCAAACTTCAGTGAGCACAAGTCACATGCGGTAGGCAGGCAAAATACCCGATCAATCCGGGCGGTGGCTGTTAAGGACCCGATCGCATTTCTTGCTTTCAGACTGGGGTCTACCATGTAAGAAGTTTGTTCCTTTTGGATGCATCACTCGTATTTGCAAGTTTTTTGGGGGTCCCGCAAATTCAGGGTAGCATCATGCCCCCCTTCCCACGCCAACACAAACAGAGTTCAACACAACCTAATTAAGCAAGGTTCAACACAGACATAGTTCAACAACCCCTAATTAAGCTAATAGGTTCACCACAAACGCTGCTGAGCAGCAAACATAAACAGAGTTCAACAAAAGATGCTGCTTTTGAAGCAGTAGGAGAGACAAACATGCACAACAGTTACGGAGTATATTTACCATCTTCTTCCTGTCGCCTCCTCCCGGTCCCGCTTCTTCTGCTTCTTGCTGCCCATACCTTTAATCTTTGGTGGCTTGGGCTTGGGAGGAGGCACACGACCGGTCTCGATAGCTTGGTTCAATTTCTTCCTTAGGAATAGCCCATAGGCCATGTGGTTGGCTATGAAGCCGGATCGGTTAACAGTTTCCCCAACTTTGAGACAGCCGGACCCACCGGCTTCGGCATGCTGCAGGACGCTTCGAAAGTCAACCTTTATGCTCTTTGTGCAGAAGGGGCAGCTGTTCCTGGCACCAGTCCAGGGTTCACTCCAATACTTGTCGAACTTCCCCGCCTTAAGCTTGTTGAGAGTGGCCCTGGCCTTCCTATGACGCGACTCGACATCGCTGTCAACCTCATCAGTAGCAACCTGATACATGCCAAATAAACAGGTGAAGCAAATATGTAGCAGTTGCAACTAATAATGAATATGAATCTAAAAAGATTCTGACGCTAATTCAAAACCCTATAGCGCAAAAAAAAGAGGGAGAGACCATAGAGCAAATCGATACAGGGCTATGTTAAATAAGGGAGAGAGGTGAATCGGATGTGAAGCAAATATGTAGCAGTTGCAACTAATACTGAATATGAATCTAAAAAGATTCTGACGCTAATTCAAAACGCTATAGCGCAAAAAAAAGAGGGAGAGACCATAGCGCAAATCGATACAGGGCTATGTTGAATAAGGGAGAGAGGTGAATCGGAACATACTTCCTCCCCCTCGTCGACGATATTCTCGTCGAAGGTCGGCGGCGGCGGTTCAAAGATGAGTTCAACCTCCTCCTCGTCATCTAGGGGATGCTTCCCAAGAGAGTGGACCCATCTACCAACAGCATCAGATGCCGATGAGCGACCGATGGCCCGACCTTCGGCAATGGCCTCCGCTTCGTCTTTGGCATCCGCTGCGGCAATGATCGCCGCCGTTGCGGCCATGCGTGCTGCGGTCGCGGCTCTGCACGCCTCCTCTGCGGCTAAGGCCAGCCGCGCGGCTTTCGCTTTCGCTGCGTTGACGGCGTCGGTTGGGCTCTCCATCGGTGGAATGGGAAGGGGAAGTGAAGAGAGGGTTTTTTCCTAGTCCGTGGAGAGAGGGAGAAGTGTGGACGTGAAATGGATAACTGACGATATTTCAAGATTTGGGAGACATAGCACGAACCGGCAGATGACAGCGCGTGGGTGCATTACCTCATACTGCCTCTGTCCTAGAAAGAGCGTACGTGTGGGTTTTCAAGGCATATTAAGGATTTTATTATTACATTGGGAAACTGTCATCGACCATCACTTTCCTCTTCAACTTTTCCACCTCCAATGATCTAAATGCATGTAGTAAATAAGAAAACCATATTATGCTAAATACTACTACCTCCATCCCAAAGCGTAAGGCTTATATTATTTTTAGAAGCTCAAACTATGTCAAGGTAAACTAAGATTTTACCAAAAATCATTATCATGCAAAATACAAAATTAATATCAATACATAGACAACGATTTTTTTTGGTATGGTATCTACAAAATATTATATTAGTTGATAGATTGTTCTAAATTTTCGTCAACCTTTACTTGCTTTGACTCTTAAAAAAAGACTTAAGCTTTGTGATGGAGGTAGTACGTACTAGTCGTGAAGAAACTATATCCCTCGTGATGAGAAAGAAATATTTTTTACTACCACTCTTTTGTGGACAAATTTTGAAGTGCATTGCAAAACGAGAAGTACACTCTTTTATGGACAAATTTTAACTCTACACCCATTATTTCAGGATGGAGGGAGTATAACCCAACTTGTTTTTTTCTTCTGGGCACTACACTGCTTTTTCCCTGTGCAATGCTTGGTTCTACCCTTTTTCTCAATGTAATGGTCACTTTAAGTCATTTTTTCCCACACACATTTATTTTGTACTTCTCTACAGTGTTGACCGTGCTACTACTATTTGTGTTAGTGCGCCAAAAACAAAATGTTATTTTTTAAGTGCCAAATTAATCTAGGGCGTTGGTTGTGAATCGGTGAACAAAAAAGAGATAGCCCAAAAGAGGAACACACCAAGGTACAAAAACTAGCATATATGCATGTTTCTATGTACATATATATGACCCTGGGTTTGTAGATAAAAAACATTCATATATGCGCTTACTATTAATATACATAAGTTTATGCTGATTCTCTTGGTTTAGGTATATATATGGTTAGGCATCACTACTAATTCAGAAAAAAACAAAAATGTAACTCTTCAAGTGAAGTCATTTTAAGTGACCTAACAACTAAAATTCATATATAGGATTTGTATAGGAATTATGTAGGATTTAGATCACATGTGAATTTTCCCCACACTAGTTGTTTGATTCATAGGAACATATCCTATAGGAATCTTGCAGTGCAAATCCTATAAGAATAAAACATTAGGTCATACCTCATGGAAAATTTCCTTTGGCACAATCAAACACAACTCATCTTCCTATATGATTCAACTAGCCATTAAATCTCAATCCTATGTTTTCCATATTTCTATGGTTTTCCCATCCTATGAATCAAAGGAGCCTTAGGGCTTATATCTTTTTTTAGAAAGGCAAACTATGTTAAGATTGGCCAAGTTTTACGAAAAACCTTTAACATGCAAAATACAAAGTTGAGTCATTTCGTTTGAATCGGAGGGAGTACATTTGACGTTATGGTACTATTTGACAGCTGCTTGGCACTGTATTTTTTTTCGAACCAAACTTCCCCCTTCATGAAGCTTTTATTTTAGCTTCAGTGACTTGATACATCCATATATCTAGACAAAGTTGAGTCAATTCATTTGAATCAGAGGGAGTACATTTGACTATATGGGTATTGTTTGACAACTGCTTGGCACTGTCTTCTTTTTTGAACCAAACTGCCCCCTTCACGAAGCTTTTATTTTGGGATAGAGCTTCACTGACTTGATACTTCCAAGTTTCACAGTGACTTGGTGCCACCATCCACCATCCATCTCAGATCCAATGTATGCGATCGACTTAGGATTTTAACCTAAATAATTATTATAATTGCTCAGAAATATTTCAAGAACTTCCAGTTAATCGTGCATATTTCGATTTATATTTTGGTGAAGTTTCATTCGATTTGAATCAAAGGTTTGTGAGCAAATATATACTCCCTCCGGTTCATATTAATTGACTCTAATATGGATGTACTAGACACATTTTAGTTCTAGATACATCCATATTGAAGTCAATTAATATGAATCAGAGGGAGTATTTAGTTTAAACTAGTGCTCGTATACGTAAAAAGCTCTTTAATCACAAGCTAATCGTCCGAGTGGGATGAAATATTCACAGATTTTAGAACAAGGCATCTACATTTTACTGGATTTTTTTCATAATTTTTGTTTTTAGGTTCGAAATAAGAGATTAGTTTGGAACGTTGGATCTCAAATGGTTGGTAGATGGTGGCACCAAGTCACAATGAGATTTGGAGACTTCAAGTCACTGCAGCTCTGTCCTTTTATTTTGACAAACTGCAGAGCCGCTGGTGCATCTATGCTTGCGTACGGCCGACGCCGATTCTTAGCAAGGAAGTTCTTCCTATAAGTAGTAGTATCCATACTCCACTCCAAGGCATGTATAAAAAAAAGAACCCATCCCGTTCTCGTTTTCCCGATCACTCTTCTCTGAAGATGGAGGAGGCCCTCTTCTTGTGCCCCCTCTGCCTGCTGCCCTTCAAACCCCCCATATCCAAGGTCGCTCCCTTCCGATTTCATTCTTAGGTTCACCTGTGAGAAATGTCAATGACAACTGATGCCACGTACGTTGTTCCGTGCAGTGCAAGGGCGGTCATATGGGCTGTCGGCGCTGCGTCGGCGAGCTTGCGCCGAACCCGTGCAAGAAGTGCGAGCAGCCGGCGTGGTTGCCGCCGTCGAATCGATCTGGGCCAAGATTGCCGCCGTCGAATCGATCTGGGGCAATGGTCAAGTGCGTCGGCTGCCAGAGCTTGGTCGCCTCCACGGAGTCCTACAAGCACTATATCGCGTGCCCGCATGGTCCGTGCGGCTGCACAGAGGCCATCAATACCGGCTGCAGCTTCACCGGCCCGCCGCGGGAGCTCCTGGTACACCTCCAAGCATCCCACTCCATCCCAGTGTTTACGTTCCAGTATGGCATACCCGCCTGGTGCATAGTTCGTGTTCCGGTACAACCGCGGGGACACCTGTTCATCGGCAGTGGGGAAGAAGACGGTAGCGTGTTCGCCATCACCGTTGGAGCGCTCGGCCCGACCACCATTGTGTCCTGTGTGTGCATCAGGTCGGCCGCGTGCTTGTTTCCGATGTACAAGGCGCAGCTGTTGGTGATTGGTCCGCCGGCGCCGGCGACGGCTGGGACCAGTGACCTCTCGACGGACACCTTGATGGCGGTAATCGAGCCGACGAGCTCCCCGACGCCTAGCTCGATCATGTTGCAGCAGCTCACTTCTTTCCTGGCGGTGCCGCCCCGTTACGCGAAGCAGAATGGAGGGCAGCGTGTGTTGCCTATCTGCGTTTGCATCAACAAGAAGGTTATACAATAATCTTCGTTTAGTCATACTGCAATGTAGTTACTCGAAGATCGGAGGGAGTAGTTTAGTTCGAAGTAGGGTTCGTTCGGATGTATTTTGGACTTGTATAGTAGTACTACTACTCCAGAACTATTAGCTAGCTAGTTGGAGTGCTAGAATGCAGCTCGGAGTATTATAGTATTTTGGCAGTACTACTAGTTATGTATGTGACTGCAAATTCAAACTAAAATGGAGTATTTCTTGCTAATGTTGTTCTTTTGGAGTCATCATTTTTTTCTGAACGTGTTAACTATGCTATTGTCTAAGGATTCGTTTAGATTTCTTTGGTTGAATTCATATTTCGTCTCTTCCTAATTTGGCAAAACTGCACTGTCATGGGCATTCTTACAAGGTCGCTGAAGTTTCAAAGTTTCTTAATGTATATTGCGTAGGGTGTACCCCCTTAACATGGATCTGTTGCATTTTTGGGTTGTATTTTTTTTGGCAATTTTCAGGACCATAAAATAGCACGCCTTCAGTTGAAATTTGAATTAGTGGCCGATACTAGCATGGAGTAGTGAAGTTTTTTTGTACTCCCTCGGTCCCACCAAAAGTGTCTCACCTTTGTTAAAATTTAGATGGATAGATGTATTTTTTTTACAAAGTTGAGACAACTTTGGTGGGACGGAGCCACGGAGTCGTAGTTGATGGCGAGAAGGTTGATGCCTTGCTAGGTTGGTGTACGTTGCAAAAAGAACAAGGTTGGTGTGTATTTGTTTTATTTGTTCACCATAATACTGACATGGCCATCGATTTGATTAGACAACACAAGCCTGGGGTGTTTCACTTATTTATTGTAGGAAGCACGATTAATGTTCTGTAATGATGGGGCTACTCCTATAGTCCGTCTGCTCGGCTCCTACTCGGGTGTCGGGTCACAGTCACACTCTCCTCTTTTTTTGAACACATTCACACTCTCCTCTTTTTTTGAACACATTCACACTCTCCTCTTTTTTTGAACACATTCACACTCTCCTCGAAACTGCAGTAGGCAGTATATGAGCGTCTCGGTTCACCTCCGTCGTCTATCCCCACTCCGCCCATCTTCCATAGCACGCGCCTGCGTCTCCGCCATGGCGCTTTCGCATCCTATCCAGCAGTGCCCAGTTTGAGAGCCTCTGTTCTCCAACTCAAACCCCCACCTGCCGCCATTGATCGCCATCTCTCTCCCAAAGTTCGAATCAGTAGATCTCCCAAGAAAATACCAACCCCATTGTACCACCTGCCTCATTGCGATGGCGAAATCGAGCAGGGTCTGTGGATCTGGGCTGTTTCACAAGGTGTTTACGGAAGGCCCCCTTGAAGTGCTCATCAGCCAGTGCGACGCCATCACCGCCGCGTCCCTAGTCGGTTCCTCCAAAAGTATTCTTCAGTCAGCCAAATACAGTGCCACTCTGCCTGCTTCTCAGCCGTTTGGCCTTCCGTGTGTTCTCTGTTGTGACCCGGCGGATAAACCATGGGCGGTGTTCAAGGAGGATTTGCCGGTGCACAGCAAGTGCAAACTACTGCCGCTGGACAGGTTCTCCTATGATGGCCTAATGCCACACGGTAAGGATGAGGAGCGGGCAGGCGCCAATGGAGATTGGATCGCCATGGTTGGCCCCGAAGGCAAGTGGAACCTCCTCAATGTCTACACTCATCGCAAGATTAAGCTTCCATCTTTGAGGAACAAGTTGGAAACCACACACAATCCACTTATATTCGAGTATCAGCGTTCTGCTATTCAACTGCAGAAGATAGCTATTTGCCAAGTTCCTACAGCTGCTAGGGGGTATCAAGATTTCTCCCTTGTCGCAATCTTCGACTTTGCAATTGCCTACCTCCATGGCGAATATCCTCGTGAATGGATATTTCTTGAAAACCAGTTTCAGTACGGCGCCATATACTGCGATGCAATTATACATAACGGACTTGTGTTCGCCGTTACTGAGCTTGGAAATGTTTATGCATGGGATCCTAATCAATTTGGTAACATTTCCTCCCTATCTTTTTTATATACGTAACTTATATAGTATTTCACCTCTTATTTGTTGAACTGTCTTGGCATCTTTTGGCTTAAAGGAATTCCATAGGCGCACACCATAACCCTCTTGTGGTATGGACATATATAGAATTTAACATCTATAGGAATTTTAGTATGGTCTAATGTGCATGTTGTTCCTTAGGAAAAAGGCCCCCTAGTAATTAAGTTTCTTTATTATTACTCCCTAGAAAATTTAAGGTAGAGTA